>CM076577.1:207029517-207629517 GCA_034641835.2 Pinus albicaulis
AAAAAAAAAGGACGAAGATCAAGAAGATCAGTGATCGAGTTGTTATTGGCACAAATCGTGCACATGTTTATCAGATTTCAGACTTCGAAAAAGACGTCCAACTCTCTCCCAGCATGGAGTTGAAATTATATATTCCGCTCCTTCACTGGGTGGCTCGCAAGAAGTACAAAAGAAAAAAGGCAAAAAGACAAGTCCAAGGTTTATGGAAAAATGTAATCAGGGTTTCTACCCACTTTAGCCTTGTGTCTTAGCAAAATGGTGTGTATCCTCGTATGGAATGCTACATCTGCGATGTAAATTTTTGTTATTTTAATAAAAGATCATTTTTTCTGGAAAATAGGAAATAATTAATCAAGTTAATAGCACCTTCTTAGTAGCCAAAAAAAATCACAGTCAAGAAGTCATTATATGGTATAAACCTATCTCATTGGAAATGGTACAAGAAATTTGATTCCTTCCCGGTGAGCCAAAACTTTACTAGAGATGAGTATGATCATTATGTTTGCATCGGATGTTTAAATGGCATATTCGTTATCTTGGTGTTATATGTTGAAAATATGATTTTCACACACAAAATAATGACCATGATCAAGAGTTTAAAGGCTCGGATGTATAAGAATTTTGATATGAAGGATCTAAGAGTAGCAAAATAAATTTTGGGCAGGGAAATACACAGAGAAATGAAAAATAGTAAACTTTGGTTATCATAATAGAAGTACATGAAAAAAACATTCATGAGGTTTGGTGTGAATAACATGAAACATGTAAATGTCCCCTTTTTCTTTCCATTTTAAGCTTTATTCAAGATTGTCCTAGTAGTAACGAAGAAAAATATTATATGTTTCATTTACCATATGCTAGTGCAGTAGAATGTTTAATGTATGTGATGACATGTACTAGACCAAGTATTTCACATGCAATCGATATTATCAATAGATACATGAAAATCTAGGAAAAGGTCATTGGGAAACAATGAAATGGGTGCTTCAGTATCTTACAAGTAATTATTGCATCACTTTTGATTGTTGAAGTGATTCAATTTGTGGTTATGTTGATTCAGATTTTGTAGGGAATTTGGATAAGAGGTGGTCTTTTTCAAGTTATGTATTTACTATTGTAGGAGCATCTATCAGTTGAATATCAAAGCTTCAAGAAAAGGTTGCATTATCCGTTATTGAAACATAATATATCATTGTCTCACATACATGCAAAAAGAAAATTTGGTTAAATTTTATCTTTCAAATGAGTTGGAAAAGAAGTAGGACAAAGTGGAATGTATCTTATGACAATCAAAGTGTAATACATTTGGCTACTATTTCATCTTATCATAACAACGTCATACATCGATATTAAATATCATTTTGTAGGACAAATTATTGATGGAGGTGGAGTAGACCCTAAGAAGAGTCATACTCTAGAAAATTGTGTAGACATGTTCACGAAACCAGTTTTGTTAGAGAAGCTACGCTGGTGTTTGGCTTTCCTCAACTTGTAGAAAATAGGATGAAATAGGTATTGAAAGATTATTAAGTAAATTCTCGGTTAAGGTGGAAATTAGAAAACTTCTTCGGGAATCACATCCAAAGGACCAAGCAAGGTGGTTCATCATCGCACTCCGATGATGAACCACACCGGCCGGTTCGAAACGCGTCGACCAAATTTATTTGGATGTGATTTTTAACAAAGATTTTTTCACAATTTATGGATCACGTAAGCAAAATTCCTAAAAAGGTGGAAATTGTTGGGTTTGTGACAACAAGATGTTTTTGAAAAAAGTATAGTTCCTCTTTTGAATAGTGGTAGGGTATAAAAACATATAAATGTAAATAGTGGTGAACCTTCTATGTATCTCAAGAATTTCTTGAGAAATAAGATAAGATAACTTTTCCCTAAGATAATTCTTGAGTGTTTGTGTGTTTCATTTATTCTTTGCAATTTTTATTTTAATTTTTTTGGTGTTGAGGTTGTTTATCCCAGCAATATAATATCCAATATGCTTTCTTATTGGCCAGTTATCACATTGTTTCTTATGGGGAATAAATAGCTTTATAGATTGAACGTTCAGATTGAGGAATCTACGCGAGAGATTAAAGTACATCCCATATTGGAATTATAAAATCGCATATACTCTGCCAGGCCAAAAAAAGTCTGATTACCCATTAAATATTCTTGATTTCTTCCCCTCAGTTGAATAAAATATATGCAAAATTGATAGCTATTTCTCAAGCAATCGAGCAATAAATCCTTGAGGTACTGGTTGGGCTAGATCAATTAAATAGAAGATTGAAAGTGTTTTGATCAGCTTCCAACACTAATTCAGAAAATATTGTCAAAATAGATCATTCCCTTGTCAATTTGTGGTTGGTCAAGAACCTCAGGTTGACTAAGAAGAAAAGCATAATGATATGGTCATACATCGAAGTATTTACTGGTTTTTTGGCTTCTCATATCAAAAACCCAATGAAGCATTTTATTTTGTGTTGCAGGCCTAAGAATTAGATGTGCAATATTTTTCAAGTATGTAAGTTAGCTTGTGTTGCAGGTCCGAGAACTAGATGTGCAATATTTGTTAAGTATGTAAGTTAGTTTGAGAGAACTTTGAGAATAGACTTGATTTTATCTCAATTGTATGTTTTTCGAATTAGAATTTTTTTGAGAATAGACTTGATTTTATCTTGATTGTAGATTCTTCGAATTACAATGTTTCAGGGCTAGGGCTAGGAACAATTGAGAATGAACTTGTTTCAGGGCTAGGGCTAGGTTTGACTTGGCATATTTGTAGTTCTCTTATGATAGTATCTTGTTGACTTGAAGTAGACTCTAGATCAAGATCTTGAAGCTATCTTTGAAACCATATCTGCTACAAAATTAGAAGCAATTATAAAGCAGACTTGACGTTTTTTGAGTAGTCCTTGGATTAGTCTTTGGAATAGTCCTTGAAGAATCATTGGAGCTTACCTTAATGCAAACCTTGGAGACATTATGAAGCAACCTCTTGAGACCAAATTGGAGCACATGTTGAAGACTTTTGGAAGCAGTTGTTGGAGATCTTGGAATAATATTTTGCAGATACTTGCTGAAGCAAATTTGAAGATCCTTGGAGTAGACCATTTGGAGCATTTTTGAAGAATTCTAGGAGTTATTTTTGGAGCAGACTTGAAGAGACCTATTGTAGTAGATTTTGATGAGTCTTTTGGAGCAGCTACTAAAGACAACATTTTGGAATTGTTTTGGATATGTTGGAGCCTTGTCAGAAAATAGGTGGGGGACAGGATTAATTTTTGAGGATTGGACTCCTCATAAGAGGTTGGAGCTTGGAATAATTTTTGAGGATTGGAATTTTCATAAGAGCTTGGAGACATGATTGAGATCAGGTTGGAGCTTGGATTGATATTTGAGGATTGAAGTGGTCATTCAAACTTGGAGACTTGAAGAAGTTAGAATTTCGTTGTACTAGTTGGAGCCTGAATTGTTGTAGAGGATTGGAGTCTCATTGTTTTTATTAGTACTTTTTTTTCTTATTTTACATCTAATGCTTTGGTTTAACTATTGATATTAACTAGAAAAATATAATAATTGTAAAGAAATACTTAATCACTCCCTCAATATTTCCAACACAATATTGTAGCTCAGATGGGTGTTCTAGTCTTGAGAGGTGTCATTGAGACAAGAAACATAGAGGATTTAGTTATATCCAAGCCCACATAATTATTTTTCTAAGTTTCACCTAGGGAAAATATCTAAATTATGTCAATTAGTGATTGTTTTAAATGTTTCCTAAGTCTAAACTTAGGAAAAATGGATAATTAATTGACATTAATTGAGATAATATTGATTTACCTCTAAAAGCTTTTATAAAGTTTTTAAGATGATCTTGGCCATCAATTGGATCAAGTTAACTTCTAATCATGGTCATTCATTTTTGAATGAGAGATTATAAAAGAAAATCGATAGGAAACATTGGAGATATATCGAGTGGGCAATTTTCAGAGGGACACTAGGAGGGTTTCAGCAGTAATGATTGAGAAGAAAATTTCCAAAGTTTATTCTTCATAGATACTTCTAGCTACTACATTCCAGAGAGAGGTTCAATAAGGGTTGAATTATTTATAGTAGAATGAGGCCGAGTTTGCCAGTGTGACTTGCCAAAAGGCTGGATTGAGTTTCCAGTTGCTAGTGTGAGTTATTATAGGTAGTGTGAGTGGAAAATGTGAGTTTCTGGAGGCATTACGAGTTGGCAGATTAAATTCCTAGAGGGATCACGTGTTGTCAGGAAGGGAAGTGTGATTTCGCAGTAAGGAAATGCAACTGTAGGAAGGGTGTGCTGATTGCTAGAAAGGGTCGAGTTGATTTGCAGAGGGAGACAATGAGATTTCTTAGTTCAATTTGGTCAAAAGTGAATAAAATTTTTTTCTAGGCTTAGTGAGTGTCAAGAAAGATGTTGTAATTTCTCAACACCGATTTTTGCTAAAGATAATAATATAAACCCTCAGATCTGAAAACTAACTTTCCCCACATTAAGGTTTTTCCAGGGAAATTTGTCTAAAAATATTTGTGTTCATTATGTGATTGGTTAGAGAAAATTTGAAGGATGGAAAATTATTTTGAAGTTTAAAAACATAGGTGAATCTCACTAGTCCCTAATATGAAAACTATACAAAATTTTTGATGTATTTGTATAATTATTCAAATTTATAATGATTTTATATATAATCTCTATATAATGTTGGCGATTTTTAAGGTAAAATAATTTTATATTTAAAATTTGGGTGAATAATTTTTATAAAAAATACAAATTTTTTTGGGAAAATCATGGAAAATTAGCCCACTTGCAAATTTTAGCCCCTAAAATTTTCCATAAATTGGTCTCTCGCATTTTTTGCTGCAATTTTTATTTTGTGAATGATATTGTTCATGTTATTATTCATTACTTCTAGCAAAAGAAGTAATTTTCATGAACTAGTAATAGGAAATAATTAGCAAGTCGTGGAGAAAAATGGAACGCAATGGAGACAGAGGATTTTCTCTAGGGTTTCATGATGCCGCCGATAGGAAATGGGAAGGGCCGAATATGGGTCCTCGGCTCTACTCAAAGAGCCCTGATTCCCAACATTCATGGGTGCAGGAGGAAGATACACTGGTGGCAACTGATGGATTGGCGGCACAGTTTTGACGGCTTATTAAGGAGGAGCAGACGACTGACGGTTTCGGTGATGGGGGCCTGTGGGAAATTTCCTGCTTTGAGAATTTTTGGCTCTGTTTGCTTGGCTAGTGGTGGCAGGTCGATGGATACCAGGGACTCTTCCTTCTTGATGCACATCCATAATCGCGGTATTCCCTCCCCTGTCTTGGCGTAGACTGTTTAGGAACACCAGATCTGTTACCTGTGCGAAAATTTTTGGTAAGCCCACACTCTGTTTTCTTTTCCATCTCACTTTTCAGATATTGTGCAAATGGGACTAAGGTGTGGGGTAGTGCGGTAGGGGGGATTACCCCTCGTCTGACTGCTATGATGAGGTGGAGGGGCATGGCAGAGTACCCCTTTATTTTATCCATGGCACTTTGGATTTACCACTCTATTGGCCTCTTCGGAGAGATGGCTACATGCCCTCCGGACAATACTTGACCCACGCCAAAGCTCTCCTCCCGTGGGGGATGGGCACAAAATTGTCTAACAGAGGCACTGAGGGTAAGCATGACATACAATAGCCACAGTTTCAATTTTTTATTAAAACCATTGAAGGGAAAACAAGGTATTATGGGTACGGGACACTGAGTCTATTTCAATGCTAGAAAATAAAATCCAAACGGGTATCCTGACACAACAACAGAATCTGATATTCTCAAGAAGAACATTACAGGGGGGGGGAAAACTAATTAAATACCTGATTCAAAGAAACATTACTATTTATCTAAATCTTAGACTCAGAGGGGTTGTTCCAGGAACAAATGTAGTCAATAAACCAATGACAACAGGAAAAGGAATACCCTCTTTCAAGGACATTTTGAAAGGGAAAGCCTCCACACAAGGGAAAAAACAAATTCCAAATCAAACATTACTAGGACCATACATAGTTGAAAAAACAGAAAACATCTCAGATCTGGCAGTTGACATACTAGAGGTAACAGGGTTGTTTGATGCCTTGCAAACAAGAGCTGTTATCTGCCGATTTAATGGCTACTGGCTAAACCAGAAGAGCTACATGCATGGATATACCAAAACTGGACCCAAAGCTATGATATTTTCCTCTGTGCTAAAGGGTTCTTTGTGGTTCAATTTGACAATCCAGAGGACTATTGTTGTGCCACTTCGAATGGACCATGGTTTTGGGGAAGGGCTAGCCTCTTTGTTACTCCATGGTTCCAGGGCTTCGATGCAACCACAATTCTGGTCTCAAAGATGCCTATTTGGGTACATCTACACAGCCTACCACTCCCTTTCTGGCACGATCGGGTTCTAGAAAACATTGGAAACACAATAGGTAGATTCATAAAGATGGACAGAGAGAGAATGAACAAATGGATTTTCACATTTTCACATATTTGCATGGAGATGGACCTAAGAAAGGGTCTGCTAGATTGCATAAATCTAATCTACAAAGATCTCAAGTGGTCCCAACCATTAGATTTAGAGAATACAACATTTAGGTGCAGGGTTTTCCACTAAACTGGGCACTTACAAAGCACCTGCACCTTTGCCAAGAAAAAAACAACAAAGAAGACGCAAAAGAAAAAAGGTTGGAACTTCCCGGACTTATCATTGTCAGATGAAGAGGAAGAAGATACAGAGGAAAATTATAGGCAAGAAAACACAGGAAATAAGCAAGAAGACCAGAAATATTTAGAAGAGAAGAATAGGGGCAAGATGGTAGATAAACAGAAAATCGAGGAGATTCCCTCCTCACCTATTGACAGGGATCCCCTACAAGACGAGAAGATCAGTGATCGAGTTGTGATTGGCACAAAGTGTGCACATGTTTATGAGATTTCAGGCTCCGAAAAAGACTTCCAACTCTCTTCCAGCATGGAGTTTGAAATTATACATTCTGCTCCTTCACTAAATGGCTCGCAAAAAGTACAAAAGAAAAAAGGCAAAAAAGACAAGTCCAGTGTTTCTGGAAAAATGTAACTGTAGGTTTCTACCCACTTTAGCCTTGCCTCTTAGCAGGGTGTTTCTCTCATATGGAATGCCACGGCATCTGCGATGTAAATTTTTGTTATTTTAATAAAAAGATCAATTTTTTCTTGGGAAAAAATAGGAAATAATTAACTGGGTTAATAGCACCTTCTTAGTAGCCAAAAAAAATCACACTCAAGAAGTCATTATATGGTCTAAATCTATCTCATTGGAAATGGTACAAGAAGTTTGATTCCTTCACGGTGAGCCAAAACTTTACTAGAGATGAGTATGATCATTATGTTTGCATCGGATGTTTAAATGGCATATTCGTTATCTTGGTGTTATATGTTGAAAATATGATTGTCAAACGCAAAATAATGACCATGATAAAGAGGTTAAAGGCTCGAATGCATAAGAAATTTGATATGAAGGATCTAAGAGTAGCAAAATAAATTTTGGGCAGGGAAATACACAGAGAAATGAAAAATAGTAAACTTTGGTTATCATAATAGAAGTACATGAAAAAAACATTCATGAGGTTTGGTGTGAATAACATGAAACATGTAAATGTCCCCTTTTTCTTTCCATTTTAAGCTTTATTCAAGATTGTCCTAGTAGTAACGAAGAAAAATATTATATGTTTCATTTACCATATGCTAGTGCAGTAGAATGTTTAATGTATGTGATGACATGTACTAGACCAAGTATTTCACATGCAATCGATATTATCAATAGATACATGAAAATCTAGGAAAAGGTCATTGGGAAACAATGAAATGGGTGCTTCAGTATCTTACAAGTAATTATTGCATCACTTTTGATTGTTGAAGTGATTCAATTTGTGGTTATGTTGATTCAGATTTTGTAGGTAATTTGGATAAGAGGTGGTCTTTTTCAAGTTATGTATTTACTATTGTAGGAGCATCTATCAGTTGAATATCAAAGCTTCAAGAAAAGGTTGCATTATCCGTTATTGAAACATAATATATCATTGTCTCACATACATGCAAAAAGAAAATTTGGTTAAATGGTTTTTTTAGTGAGTTTGAAAAGAAGTAGGACAAAGTGAATGCATTACATGACAATCAAAGTGCAATACATTTGGCTACTATTTCATCTTATCATAACAACACTAAGCACATTGATATTAAATATCATTTTGTAGGACAAATTATTGATGGAGGTGGAGTAGAACCTAAGAAGAGTCATGCTCTAGAAAATTGTGTAGACATGTTCACAAAAATAACATTGTTAGAGAAGTTGGTGGAGTTTGGCTTCTCTCAACTTGTAGAAAATAAGATGAAATAGGTATTGAAAGATTATTAAGTAAAGTCTCGTCAAGGTGGAAATTGTTGAGTTTGTGACAACAAGATGTTTTTGAAAAAAGTATAGTTCCTCCTTTAAATCGTGGTAGGGTATAAAAACATATAAATGCAGATAGTGGTTAACCTTCTATGTATCTCATAAGATAAGATAACTTTTCCCTAAGATAATTCTTGAGTGTTTGTGTGTTTCATTTATTCTTTGCAATTTTTATTTTATTTTTTTTGGTGTTGAGGTTGCTTATCGCAGCAATATAATATCCAATATGCTTTCTTATTGGCCAGTTATCACATTGTTTCTTATGGGGAATAAATAGCTTTATAAATTGAACGTTCAGATCGAGGAATCTATGCGAGAGATTAAAGTACAACCCATATTGGAATTATAAAATCGCATATACTCTGCCAGGCCAAAAAAAATCTGATTACCCATTAAATATTCTTGATTTCTTTCCCTCGGTTGAATAAAATATATACAAAATTGATAGCTATTTCTCAAACAATCGAGCAATAAATCCCTGAGGTACTGGTTGGGCTAGATCGATTAAACAGAAGATTGAAAGTGTTTTGATCAGCTTCAAAAACTAATTCAGAAAATACTGTCAAAATAGATCATTCCCTTGTCAAATTGTGGTCGGTCAAGAACCTCAGGTTGACTAAGAAGAAAAGCATAAAGATATGGTCATATATCGATATATTTACTGGTTTGTTGGCTTCTCATATTGAAAACCCAATGAAGCATTTTTTTTTGTGTTGCAGGCCTAAGAATTAGCTGTGCAATATTTGTCAAGTATGTAAGTTAGCTTGTGTTGCAGGTCTGAGAACTAGATGGGCAATATTTGTTAAGTATGTAAGTTAGTTTGAGAGAACTTTGAGAATAGACTTGATTTTATCTCGATTGTCGGTTTTCCGAATTAGAATGTTTTTGAGAATAGACTTGATTTTATCTTGATTGTAGATTCTTCGAATTACCATGTTTCAGTGCTAGGGCTAGGAACAATTGAGAATGAACTTGATTTTATCTCAATTACAGATTCTTCGAATTAGAATGTTTCATGGCTAGGAACAATATTTTTGAAGTATCAAAGTTAGGTTGAGAGATTAAACCTGATTTTATCCAGATTGCAGATTCCTCAAATCCGACGGCGCTGCTACAAAGTCAATGTTAACTTTGTCCTTGGCCCTCCGATTCAGGGAATCAGCAATGAGGATAAGTATGACCAATGGCAAGCACCTCATCGTGCCTATTTGTGATGGAACTCCTCTACCGCTGGTCGTAAAAGACAATTAGCATGGAGACAGCAATGGCCAATAATGTGGTCAGACATTACAATTTCTTGGGATTCTATGAGCTGAAATATTATTCTCCCCTCTTGTGGGCCGTTGTTATGTGCGTAATATCTCAACGATAAGGAATCATGAAAGTGAAGATAAAAAAAAGGACTCTGATTGGATGAAATCTAGGTGATGTGTGAGAATAACGTTGTGTTATGTGCGTAATATCTCAACGATAAGGAATCATGAAAGTGAAGATAAAAAAAAGGGCTCTGAGTGGATGAAATATAGGTGATGTGTGAGAATAACGTTGTGTGATCAGAATAAATCTTTTTTCCCTATAGCATTACTGATTCTTCTTCAAATTCCTAGGTTGAAGAATTATTGACTAACTTTTCAAACTAGGCCAACCAAGTCAAGGAATAGATCCCCAGGTCAGATCAGATATGGGCACTTTTTATTCAGAGATTTGTGGACCAAGTCAAGGAATAGATCCCCCAAGTCAGATCAGATATAGGCACTTTTTATTCAGAGATTTATGTTTATTCAGAGATTTGTGGACCAAGTCAAGGAATAGATCCCCAAGTCAGATCAGATATAGGCACTTTCTATTCAGAGATTTATGATGAAACAAGAAAGATTGGTCCTAGAGAATTCAAGGCAATCAATCAGTTTTAGAGTTCTCCCACATCCCTCTTCGTAAATAAGGAATCGAGCATTCGTTTCTCTCCCCGGATCTTAATTTCTTCCCCTAAGAAAAACTATGGAATAATTATGCTTCCTTCCCTCTTTTAAGAAAGAAAGTTTACTGGTGGTTCCTAGTTTGTTCTGTAAATTCTTTTTGTTTTATCAATTCAAGGGAAATAAAACATTGAGAAATCAATGAAAGGGACAGGACATTGCGGACCAAAAAGATGCTGCGACTCTTCCACGGTCCATCGAAAGGACACCCATTGAACTTCATTCAATAAAGTCATGCTAGAGGTGAACTGCACCGGTCAAAAGTTACTGAATAAATTCAATATTCATGGGAGAGGTGGATTGCAGAGGGCAAGAATTGTCCCTTCTGGGTCTGAGGGAGAAAGTTAAAGTGAATATCGAGAAAGTGTAACTCTTCCAGAACGAAATAAAAAAAATGTTGACATGTCTTGATTTTGAACTTTGTTCGAATAATAACATAATATTGAAGAATTTGCTGGGTTCCGTGGGATTGCCCGCCTTCATTAATGAATAAATTGGGAATTCAAAAATAAGAGTAGAAAGGGTATTTGGGGGAGTTGTTTAGGAAACAGAGGAATTGTCTAAATAGCAAAAAGTGGTTTTTTAGAAATTTTGAATCATATTTTTTTATGGTGGAAATGGATTCAGCACCATCAAAAACTTCTAGGGTACCAAAAATATTGAATTACAAAAATCTCTGCTAGATTTTCTTAAAATTTTACCAGAATTTTCATAATTTTCAGACCAAAAATACAGTCTAGTTAGACTACGGCAATAAAGTGGTGTTTAATTTGTCCATACTCACTATCAGCATTTTTGGAAACTCACTATCAAAGAGTGGTCAAGTATTCCTGGAAATTCACTACTCACTATCAAAGAGTCGTCAAGATCTCGTGAAGTTTGATTCATTGAGTCCAGAGGCTCATTCTACAATCCAATATGAGGAACATGTGTAAGTATGGCATGTCCTCAAAAAAATAATTAAAATAATTTTAGTTCATTTGGCCAAACAAACAAACAAAAAAAATTAAATAACCATATAAATAAACAATTAAAAATGTATTTAAAAAACAATTAACCTAGTTGTTGATATTTAGATGTCTATTTTAAATAATATAATTTTATAAAAATAAAAAATCCAATGTGAGTTATGAATAAACTATTTTAACATGACTTAATATAAAATGACTCAATACAGAGGTTATGTAATCTTTATATCATTAAAAAATGCAATTTAAAGAGTAAAAAATTACACATGGTTTTTGGCACTCTAAAATAACTTTGCAACAAAAGAAATTTGATCCCTCACTACTCATGTTAGAGCTATGCTTTAGATGGATCTATGCTAGTATTATTGAATCTCCATGATACAGAGAGAAAACTATAACCACGATTTTTATGTTGGTTGTTGATTTTCTGAATATTAAGCAATTAGACAGACATTGATGTTGGTTTTCCTAATATTTAGCAACGATTTTTATGTTGGTTGTTGATTTTCTAAATATTTAGCAATTAGACAGACATGGATGTTGGTTTTTCGAATATTTAGCAATTAGTTTTGTCAACCACAAAATTTAGTGAAATTTTGAAGAAACTCCGAAAGTCAAATTCATAAAAATTATAAAATTATTAAAATTTAAATATATAAAAATTAAAAATAAAAAATAAAAAAAAAAATATGTAAATAACTAAGTTAGTAATTAGTAAATCTTAATAATTATGAAATGTACATTTAAATATGATCATCATTTCATATTAGACTATTATGAATCATAATTATAATTTGACATTTCAGCAATCATCAATGTAAAATTGTAAATCTAAAAGTAAATTACTAAATTGAATCAATCATTTGACATTATGTTCCACTAAATTCATCATTTAATGGGCATTAATATTATGCAGGGTACATCTAAATTAAATTAATCATTTGACAATTGAAATTACACAATGCAAATCAAAGGTAAATTCATCATATGACAATGACATTATGTTGAAGTCTAAAATAGCCATAAAATACTAAACTAAAAGTAAACATAGAAAGTAGTAAAATACTAGTAAATTTCTCAAAAAGTACTAAATAATAAATGACAGCTCAGTGGCTCCAAGTTACAAAATGAAAATTACAACTCCAATAGGACAGCTCCAAGTCACAAAATGAAAATGGTTGTCACTACTAAACATACATAGTAAAAAAAAAATTCACTATACCATGGCAATAGAACTATTTATATTACCAAAAGATTTACAATATTACAAACCCATTATCTATGGCAGATTAAGGTCTTACCTTAAAGTAATTTTCATAATTTACATATCGGAAATTTTAAGTTTGAACTATGCGTATAACTAAACTATGCATATAACTATACATATATATTCACATGCAAATCAATGATGTATTGGTTATCAATTCCACTGTTAGAAGGTCTAGCTGACTTGTACACCATTGAACTGGCATATCTGTGAATTTATGATGAGAGTACACACGTTTCCTTCCTTACAACAGGTGTTGATTTTTGAAATAAATGCCACGGATCCCCACGCGGTTTCTACCGTCAATCTTAGGAGCAGATCTACGGTTGAGGTTCAAGCGGGAAACGAATATGGGTAATCACACCCCAAACCCTAGATCCTTTTTATCACTTGACTGTTCAGGTTAGAGGGCTCTACGTTCTATTTCGATTTTCTCATTTTCCATGCTACTATTCTTCAACCTTGCTCCAACGAATACTATCTGTGACTAATTCCGCCAACATTACACCGACTAGGTTTAATAAGCTGAGCTCGGAGCTCCAGAGAGTTCACACCCGAGGCTATGCTCAGCATTGGTAAATTCCGAGTGACACTGAGCAGGAATTTCTTTTCCTCTGAAATCAAATGGGTAAGATTAACTACTCTCCTCTCAGCACTTCGTTTTTTCTTTTTTCTTTACCGTCTGCATATTTTATTCTGGTTTAAAGCATTTACTAACTCAATTTCTGGCTCGGCCCTGAAATGAACTCCCAGTTCTCGCGGCGGAGATCCATATCTGTATTTGTCCATAATCACAGGTATTAAGGATTTCCTAGATAATTTATGTTGAATCTCTTCAGGGTTTAAAGACGCAGAATCAATATTATGCTATTTTTTTATTCTTACCCTTATTCATTTATTCGACTGTTATTTTTTAGGTGCAGGGTAAACTTCTTGCCATCGCTTATGTGCTTAGGATTACTTTTCGAAGTCTTATTACTCATTTTCTCAGCCTTGTTTAATTTGCTTCTATTTAACCAAGTACTTTGAGGCTTCTGCCTCATTTCTGAAGGCTACTCTTGTATTTTTATTTAATAGAATCTACATGTCTTCGACAGGCTCGGATCTGTATTGTATCAGGCTTTTTTGAGAACATTCTCTATTATTTTGTATGGCTATTCTATAGGGAATATTGCCTTGCTTGTGGATACTTCCCACAGAGTTTGTATACGAATTTATTTGTGTTTAATGGACTTTTATAATGAATACATGATTATATACGTTGTTTAGTTTCTTTCCTGTAAAATCGTTATCTTGGAGTTTTCATTTTCTCTTATGGAGGTTGGTTTATAAATTACACACCTTCCTGTGAAAGAAATTATGCATGAAATGTTTTAATTGTTTTGGAATTTGAGTTTAAGGGTCGACTTGACAGTTTGCACTTATTCCTTAAGATGAATGTTGAGTTACATAATCTCTTCTCTAATTTTGTCTGTTAGCTTTACTGTAAAATTTTCATAAGATTTCCGCCTTCAAATACATGATTTCAAGCTTAAAACTCTTTTAGTTAAAAAAATTACCCAAATGGTTTATATGTTTATTCCTCCGCGGTGCATAATCTAAGTTCAAGGATAAATTCTATAAATCTTGAATGCCAGTTTTTTCCTCTCAGCTTATTTTCTGCAAAGTATCTTCTTTATATATATTACTCATGCATCTGAGAATCTGTACATTCTTGGCCTATGAGGCTGGTAGTTCAATCATGATTTTATACTTAACGAGACTTATTTCTGCAAAAAGAGCATGTATAGAGCTTAATAACTTGGAAGTCTTTCGTTCTTTCTTTGCACTGCTTTAAAACTATTTATTTCGAAGGTAGATATTTTCATCAATTTGATTTTATACTGTTCAACTTAGCTATGGTGACCAGACCACCCTCTTAGTGTCCGTGTTCAATTTATTTATATGGACAAGGTATCATGGGTAGGGTTTTTGCCCAAAACCAAGATCAATAGTCTGCGTAGTCAATTCAATTTCTTCCGTTTAAAACTTAACCTGAAGTCTCACTTCTATTTTTCTATATTCCAGCAAAGAATTTTCTCTATCTCTGCCAATTTTCCAATAATTCACTTAACAGTATAAAACAATTAATGAAAAAGTATAGATTATAAACTTATTCTATACTTCCGACTTTACAGCTTTTCAAACATCAGGTTATATTTGTGCAGACCTTCCGTCTCAGGTACAGTTTACGGATAATAATTACTATCTATCTGTTATCTGTAATTGTTATTCCTTCTGTGGACATAGCTTCAAAATTCTTATTATTATCTACGCAGATTACTAATGCTAAAGCTTTACAGAATTCATAACGTATATACATTTATCTATAATAATTTTCCATCTCCAGATAAAGAAACCAAACAGATTTACTTAATATTACTTATCTGATTAGTTGGTTTTAGCTGTGGTCCTACCAACCTTTAGGAAAGGAAATTACGTCCTTCTCGTATCCCCGTGCTCCAATTTCTGGAAAGGTTTAGGTGAAGAGTGGTTTCTTTTCTACTATGACCTCAGGACATTCAGTCCAGCCAGCACTAAAACTTTAGTTTCAGGTTTTTCTGAGTGTTTTTCCACTGGACTCTTCCAGCTCTGGAAAACTCCACACTCTTTCCTCCAAACTAGAACAGAACCCCTACTCCTCACTGGGATAACCTTTTATCCTCGAAGGAGCAGGTAACTGTTTCCAACTGTTCCCAACCACTTCCAATTCTTGGAAACATTTTACCAACAGATTTTTACTTATTTTTTCCAACTTATTTTCCATAATAATGCTATTAATTAAAATAAATAACATAATTGTCTCAGGTAATTCTTAACAAATATATACAATCACTTAACTAGTTAATCAACTAGTTAGCATTAAATGTAGCTGTCACAACTTCCCCCCTGGAAGTAACAACATCCTCGGTGTTTTTTTTACTCTAGTTCTGAAAAGAGCTCTAGGTAAGCTTCTTTCACAAATATTTCATCCTCCCAAGGAATAGGTAACCTGGGTGATAACTCGCTTTCAGAGCATGATTTCCCTTTTGTCAATTATGCGTTGCAGCTCGACCAGGAATTCTCTGTCCGGTTTTACCTGCCATAATAAACAATTTCCAGGTCAATTTCTCACAAAGGAAATCACATTACAAGTTAGGATTTCATTACTATCCTACCTCTATATGCTGCCAATGATTTACATGTTTCGAATCATGTACATAACGCTTCAACAGAGACACATGAAATACATTGTGTACTTGGATATGGCTGGGTAATGCTAGCTGATACGCTATAGGTACCACCCTTTCCAAAATATCAAAGGGTCCACAGAATCTGGGAGCCAATTTGGCACAGGAGGCCCATTGTAAGGTACTCCTCTTTGGCTTGATTCTTACGTACACATGATTTCCTATTGCGAACTCACGATAAGACCTTTTCTTATCTGCATAAATCTTCTGACAATCTTGTGCAGCCTTCAGATTTTGTCTTATTTTCCTCACCTCTGCTTCCATTTCTGCAAGCATTTCAGGTCCCAACATTAGTTTTGTTTCAGGGCAGCTCCAATTTATGGGCGTGCGACACTGCCTCCCATATAAAGCCTCAAATGGAATCATTTTTAGAGATTCCTGATACCCATTTTTGTAAGCAAATTCAACAAGGTGTAGGTAATCTTCCCACTTAGTTGGCTACTTCATCACATACATGCGCAGCATATCCTCCAGAACTTGGTTCACTCGTTTCGTTTGACCATCAGTCTGGGGGTGATAAGTAGTATTGAAGTTTATCTACGTTCCCAAACTTGAAAACAAGGTTTTCCAAAAAGCAGAAGTAAACTTAACATCTCGATCCGAAATGACAGTCTTTGGAATGCCATGCAATTTAAAAATTTCCTTCATGAAAATGTCTGCTATTTCTACAGTCTTGTAAGTAGACTATATTGGTATAAAATGTGCAGATTTACTCAATCTGTCCACTACAACCATTATATAATCATTCTGTCTTTTTTTTCTTGGTAATCCTGTGATGAAGTCTAGAGATATGACCTCCCACTTCCATTCGGGTATAGGTATGGGCTGCAACAATCTTGCAGGATGTTGATGCTCTACCTTCACCTGTTGACATTCCAAACACTTACTTAAATATTCAGGAATGTTCTTTCGCATACCAAGGTAGAAAAATACCTTTCTAATCTCGATCAACATCTTATGGTAACCTGGATGACCTGCATAATTACTGCGATGATATTCATTCATTATTAGCTCTTTCAAGGATAATCGATTAGGCACATAAACTTTACCTTTGAAGGTTAACATTTGGTCATCATTTATTCCATACTCAGATGTGCCTCGCAACTTTTTCCTTTCTTCCATTTGATGCCACAAAAATTGATACTTGGGATATTTTGTGCTTCTTTCTGTACTTGCTTTGAAAATTTGTTTTCCAGCTGGTTATAGTATAGCTCATATATACCATGTAATTTCCTGCTTAAAGTGTCAGCTACTCAGTTTTACTTTCCTTTGGCATGTTGAATATCCATGTCAAAATCATTTAGGAAAGCATTCCATCTTGCCTGTCTTGAATTCAAATCCGCTTGCTTGAAGTAACTCGTCAAGCTGCTATGATCTGTCTTTAATACAAACTTTTTTCCCAGCAAGTAGTGTCTCCATACCCAGAGTGCATGAACTATTGTTTTCAATTCCAAATCATATGCATAATATCTCTGCCCATGTTCCTTCAACTTTCTGGATTCATAAGCTATCACCTTGCCTTCTTGAGATAGGAATGCCCCAACACCTTCTTTACTTGCATTCGTACATACTTCGAATTCTTTGCTGGGGTAGGCTACTCTTAATAGAGGAGCTATAGTCAAGAGTTGTTTCAGTTTTTCAAAATTGTTTTGGCACTCCATGGTCCATTTGAAAACTTTTCCTTTCTTCTGTAAGGAAGTAATAGGAAAAAAAATTCTAGAAAATCCCTCAATAAATCTTTGGTAATATCTAGCTAGCCCCATAAATGATCTAATATCTGCTACATTCTGGGGTACTCGCCATTCCATAATCGTTTAAATCTTTTCAGGATCAACAACAATTCCCTCAGCGGAAATAACGTGTCCCAAATATTGGATTTCTAATTTAAAGAAACCACACTTACTGAACTTTACGTAGAGCCGATGTTTCCTTAGCAGCTCTAACATGATCTTCAAATGTTCTTCATGCTCTTCCTGGTCCTTGGAATAGATCAAGATATCATCTATAAAGATAAGCACAAAGTTATCTAGAAAAGGATGGAATACCCCATGCATTAACCTCATAAAGGTTGCTGGTGCATTTGTTAGCCCAAAGGGTAACACTACAAATTCATAATGACCATACCTTGTATGAAATGTTGTCTTGAAAATGTCTTCCTCCTTGATTTGAATCTGGTGATAACCTGATCTCAAATCTATCTTGGAAAACACCTTGGCCCCTTTCACTTGATCGAATAGATCATCAATCCTGGGTAAAGGGTACTTATTCTTGATTTTTAATTTGTTGAGCTGCCTGTTATCCATGCACATTCGCATGGTCCCATATTTATTTTTCACGAACAAAATGGGTGCTCCCCAAGGTGACACACTTGGGCGAATATAGCCCTTATCCAGCAGTTCTTGTAACTGCATTTTCAGCTCTGTTAATTTCAGCACACTCATTCTGTAAGGAGTCCTTGACATAGGAGAAGCCCCAGGCATTAATTCTATAGTAAAATCAATGTCCCTTTTTGGTGGTAAACCAGGAATATTTTCTGGAAAAACATCCAGAAATTCTTGCACTACTGGTATATTTTCCATTGTAAGTGATTTTTCCTTAGAATCTGCATATCCCACCTGAATAGCATATAGCTGGCACCCCTTCCTTATACATTTATTCATTTGGGATGCTTTTATTGGGCATAACTGTAATGGTTTCTTGATCCCTTGGATTTCCTTCCGGGTTCCATCCTGCATTCTGTAATAAATAATTTTTTCCTTACAGTCCACTAGGGTCCAATGCTTTTCTAGCCAGTCCATGCCTAAGAATACATCGTAGGATCACAATGGTAGAATATTCAGATCTACTTGCAACTGCTGATTTGAGATTTCTAATATACAGTTCGGAATTTTAGCAGTCACTTTACGCTTTGCCCCTGTGGCTAGCTGCACTAGCCATGAACTTTTAAATTTCTGCTCTTTCAATCTACATAACTCTACCATCCTGGGACTAATATAGCTTAGACTTGTGCCTAGATCTACTAAAATAGAAACAGACTGAGTTAGTATTTTACCTTCCAGCTCAATCATCGTGGGCTGATAATCCACTTGTCGATCCTCCAATGCCGCATTAATACGGGGGATGTTTCGTGCTACATCACCCACAGTAGAAGCTTCCTGTAAGTTTGCTACAACATCATTTCTTGTTCAATGTGGGCAGTTTTTGTAGTAATGCGCTTCCCCACAACCCCAACACTGTAACGGTGGTTTGGTCACCTACCCTTAATCAGGGTTGCTGGATGCTTCTGTGGGTTTTTCGTCTACTGGCCATCTAGTCCTCTGATGATTTCTGCCAAACTGCTTGCTGCTAGGATTTCATGCAGAATTCTTAAAGTTGCTACTCTTGGCACCCTTGAAATTTGAATTACTTTTTTTTCCTTTCTTTGGCTGCTAATTCTTTCTAACCTCCCCTTTCGCCTTGGAATGTTGATAGCCCATTCGAGCTTTATGAATGGATTCATCCATAGTCTAATGATTTACAAATTCTATTCTTTCTTTCATGTGCGTTGGTAGACTGCTCAAAAATCTCTGCACCTTAGCCTTCTCCTCTCGAAGATATGGAACATAACGCAATAGGGAGGTAAACTTAGTAATATAATCATCCATGGTCATCTGTCCCAGCTTGATATCATGAAATTCTTTAGCCTTTTCGTCATAAAATATTTCGGTCAAGTACTTGTCCTTAAAGTATTGCTGGAATGATTCCTAGGTGACATCGTGTTCTTCAATACTACGTATATTTTTCACCTCCCCCCACCATAAAGTGGCTTTCTCTCTTAGCTGGTATATTTCCAATCTGGCCTTCAGGTTGTTGTTATATTTGTACACCCAAAAATACTTATTCATATTTATTAACCATGCCTCTGCCACCTGCTCAACCTCACCATCAAATGTTGGTGGTTTTATTTTACGAAATTCTCCTTGAAGTTCCACTTTTTGCCTCTTGACTTCTTGTGGATCTGACAAGTTGCCAGATTCTGCTTCATTAAATTTTTTTTCTTACTCCACTGAGAAGGGCTCATTTTCACTCTTTCTATGGTGTTATTTCCTATTTGTTGCTCATTTTCTTCTTGCTCACCTCTATCAGTACTAGGATGTTCCACCTCCTGGTTTTGTTTATCTGATAGACTTTTTAATATCTTTTCCTAGTCTTGTAGTAATCGCTCATTATCTTTTCGAACACGTACCACTTCCTCTTGCAGTTGTTGTACTGTATTCAACATAAAACTAGTTTGGTGCTGCTGTTCTTCTAGTAGCCTACTAGTCTTTTGATGATGCTCGACACTTAGTTGGACTCACATTTCTGGGTTCATCACTGGTTGACCTTGGGGTTCCCTGCCTTCTTGGGGAGTTTGTTGTGTATTACCTCTTCTCATAATTTTTTTATTGCTAAGATATGTGCATCAATAAACATATAGATTTTACCGTTAGCTGACCCTTAGGGTCCCAGCGTTTGAACGCCGCTCTAATATCACTTGTCACGACTAAACATACATATATATATATATATATATATATATATATATATATATAAATATTATTTTCACTATACCATGGCAATAGAACTATTTATATTACTAATAGATTTATAGTATTACAAACCCATTATCGTATGGCAGATTAAGGTCTTACCTTAAAGTAATTTTCATAATTTACATATCGGAAATTTTAAGTTTGAACTATGCGTATAACTAAACTATGCATATAACTATACACATATATTCAAATGCAAATCAACGATGTATTGGTTATCAATTCCACTGTTAGAAGGTCTAGCTGACTTGTACACCATCGAACTGTCATATCTGCAAATTTATGATGAGAGTACACACGTTTCCTTCCTTACAACATGTGTTGATTTTCGGAATAAATGCCACAGATCCCCACGCGGTTTCTAATGTCAATCTTAGGAGCAGATCTACGGTTGAGGTTCAGGTGAGAAAAGGATATGGGTAATCATGCCCCAAACCCTAGATCCTTTTTATCACTTGACTGTTCATGTTAGATGGCTCTGCATTCTGGTTCGATTTTCTCCTTTTCCATGCTGCTATTCTTCAACCTTGCTCCAACGAATACTGTCTGCGACTAATTCCGCCAGCATTACACCGTCTAGGTTTAATAAGCTAAGCTCGGAGCTCCATAGAGTTCACACCTGAGGCTATGCTCAGCATTGGTCAATTTCGAGTGACACTGAGCAGGAATTTATTTTCCTCTGAAATCAAATGGGTAAGATTAACTACTCTCCTCTCAGCACTTCGTTTTTTTTCTTTACCGTCTGCATATTTTATTCTGGTTTAAATCATTTACTAACTCAATTTATGGCTCGGCCCTGAAATGAACTCCCAGTTCTTGCGACGGAGATCCATATCTGTGTTTGTCCATAATCACAGGTATTAAGGATTTCCTACATAATTTATGTCGAATTTCTTCAGGGTTTAAAGACGCGGAATCAATGTTATGGTATTTTTTTATTCTTACCCTTACTCATTTATTCGAATGTTATTTTCTGGGTGCAGGGTAAACTTCTTGCCATCTCTTCTGTGCTCAGGATTACTTTTAGAAGTCTTATTACTCATTTTCTCGGCCTCGTTTAATTTTCTTCTCTTTAACCAGGTACTCTGAGGCTTCTGCCTCATTTCCGAAGGCTAATTTTGTATTTTTATTTAACAGAATCTGCATGTCTTCGACAGACTCGGATTTGTATTGTATCAGGCTTTTTCGAGAACATTCTATATTATTTTGTATGGTTATTCTGTAGGGAATAGTGCCTCGCTTGTGGATACTTCCCACTGAGTTTTTATACGAATTTATTTGTGTGTTTAATGGACTTTTATAATGAATACATGATTATATACGTTGTTTAGTTTCTTTCCTGTAAAATCGTTATCTTGGAGTTTTCATTTTCTCTTATGGAGGTTGGTTTATAGATTACACACCTTCCTGTGCAAGAAATTATGCATGAAATGTTTTAATCCTTCTGGAATTTGAGTTTAAGGGTCGACTCGACAGTTTGCACTTATTCCTTAAGATGAATGATGAGTTACATAATCTCTTCTCTAAGTTTCCCTGTTAGCTTTACTGTAAAATTTTCATAAGATTTCCACCTTCAAATACATGATTTCAGGCTTATAACTCTTTTCGTTAAAAAAATTACGTGTAAGGGTTTATATGTTTATTCCTCCACGGTGCATAATCTAAGTTCAAGGATAAATTCTATAAATCTTGAATGTCAGTTTTTTCCTCTCAGTTTATTGTCTGAAAAGTATCTTCTTTATATATATTACTCATGCATTTGAGAATCTGTACATTCTTGGCCTATGAGGTTGGTAGTTCAATCATTAGTTTATACTTAACGAGACTTATTTATGCAAAAAGAGCATGTATAGAACTTAATAACTTGGATGTCTTTCGTTCTTTCTTTGCACTGCTTTAAAATTGTTTATTTCGAAGGTAGATATTTTTATCAGTTTGATTTTATATTGTTCAACTTAGCTATGGTGACCGGACCACCCTCTTAGTGTCCGTGTTCAATTTATTTATATGGACAAGGTATCATGGGTAGGGTTTTTGCCCAAACCCAAGATCAACAGTCTATGTAGTCAATTCAATTTCTTCCATTTAAAACTTAACCTGAAGTCTCGTCTCTGTTTTTCTATATTCTAGCAAAGAACTTTCTCTGTCTCTACCGAGTTTCCAATAATTCACTTAACAGTATAAAACAATTAATGAAGAAGTACAGATTATAAACTTATTCTATACTGCCGACATTACAGCATTTCAAAAATCATGTTATATTTGTGTAGACCTTCCGTCTTAGGCACAGTTTACGGATAATAATTACTATATATCTGTTATCTATAACTGTTATTCCTTCTGTGAACATAGCTTCAAAATTCTTATTATTATCTACGCAGATTACTAATGCTAAAGCTTTACAAAATTCATAACGTATATACATTTATTTATAATAATTTTCCATTTGCAGATAAAGAAACCAAACAAATTTACTTAATATTACTTATCTAATTAGTTGGTTTTAGCTGTGGTCCTCCCAACCTTTAGGAAAGGAAATTACGTTCTTCTCCTAACCCCGTGCTCCAATTTCTGGAAAGGTTCGGGTGAACAATGGTTTCTTTTCTGCTATGACCTCAGGACCTTCAGTCCAGCCAACACCAGAACTTCAGTTTCAGGTTTTTCTGAGTGTTTTTCCACTGGACTCTTCCAGCTCTGAAAAACTCCACACTCTTTCCTCCAAACTAGAACAGAACCCCTACTCCTCACTAGAATAACCTTTTATCCTCAGAGGAGCTGGTAACTGTTTCCAACTATTCCCAACCACTTCCAATTGTTGGAAACATTTTACCAACAATTTTTTTACTTATTTTTATCCAACTTATTTTCCATAACAATGCTATTAATTAAAATAAATAACATAATTGTCTAAGTTAATTCTTAACAAATATATACAATCACTTAACTAGTTAATCAACTAATTAGTAGTAAATGTAGCTGTCACAATGGCAGCTCCAAATGTCTCAAGCCAGTGGATGGTAATTACAAATAGCAAATGTTGTCTAGCAGCCGGAGTAGGAAAATGTCTCCAGCAACAAGGTAAAATGTTAAGAGATAGTAAAAAGTCTTAGAGTTAATAAAAAATGAATAAATAATATAAATAATTATATTTTAAAGTTTTAATTTATCAAATTTTTTTTTTAATTATATAAATATTTATAATATTTTATGTTTTTAATGGTTTATTAAAAATATCCGTCCCAAGAACATGAGAGAGCGAACGTCCCCACCCTATAAAGCGCTCAAACACTAAATACATGTTTTAATAAATATTAATATTTATTAGTTATTTAATTTATATAATTTTGTTATTGATTATTTAATTTATACAATTATATTAATTTATTATTTTTCAACTATTTTTTGATTCCCATATTCTTCTCTGGACAGAATTCTAATTACAACTCTCCAAAAATAACATAATAAACTCCTCTTCCTTTGAAAGGTTATTTGTATCCCTAATCAATCCAGAACAAAGAAGTCATTACTCTTTAGGATTTCATTTTTCAATTACTCCTCAAATTTTAAATCAAGCTAAATTTGAACCCGGTGAATGAGATCTTTATGTTCTTTATGTCATTCGTTTGAGAATCTCGCTTGCATAATCAAGTCCTTTATCTTATTCCGTTAAAAAGAAAAGTGTATAAATTTTATTATTTAATATATTAATTTTTTTTCTAAAGAAATAAGTAAAATTTATCCTATAAATCTTCTTTTATTTTTATTTCTTTTTTGTGGATTAAAGAGGTCCATCTAATGATTTGGCGATGGACTTATTTCCTTGGCCTTTGCGGTGAATAAATTTTGTTGGTCTCAGATATATAATCAAGTCCCAACCTTTTCATCTTCAAAGGCCTATCTAATGATTTGGCAATGTACTTATTTCCATGGTCTTTGCTGTAAATAGTTTTTTTTTCTCAAATATATAATCAAGTCTTCACCTTTTCATTTTTTTTTCACTCGCCATTTTTTTTTAGTTTTTTTTAATTATTTAATTTATATAATTACATTAATTCATTTTATTTTAATGATTTTTTTTGTTTGGGTGCCATATTCTTCATTTTACAGAATTCTAATTCTCTCCCAAAAAATGAGCATTCCGTTTTGTGAAATGTTACGCTGCTAAATAACGCAATAGAATTTTTTTTTGAATAGTTGTTTGGATCCCTACTCAATCAAGTACAAAGAAATGATTACTCTTTAGGGTTTCATTTTTTCGTTACTTCCTATTCGTCATGAAAAACAAATTTTAAATCAAACTAAATTTAAACCTGATGAATGGGATCTTTATGTCATTCATTAGAGAGTCTCAATTACATAACCAAGTCCTCACCCTTTTATCTTCATGGCTAAAATAAATAGTGTACAAATTCTATCCTCAAATATATTAACAATAAATGTAAAAGAAATAGGTTCTCTTTTACTTTCTTTATGATTTAAGGAGAGGTCCATCTAATGATTTGGTGATCCTTGTCTTTTTATCTTTTTGCTTGAAAAGGAAAAAAGAAAAATTATGTACAAATTCTATTTTCTAATATATTGAAAATAAATTTAAAAGATATAGGAAAGATTTAATATATAGATTTTTCTTTTTCATTATTTTCATGAATTAAAGAGATGTCCATCTAATAATTTGGGGAGGGTCCTTATAATTATTTTCTTGACCTTGGTTGTTAGAAATTGTAGCAAGAAAGGCTCAATTTGACTAAGGAAAAAGTTAAATTGAGTAATTCTATTTTCCACATCAACATGATGACTTGGATTGTAATTACCTAGAGTGACATGGTCTTGTTTACTAGTTAAGTCAATAAATTCGAGTTATAGGCTTGGAGTAGAGTTATGCATGTAATGAATGCTAAAATTTAGCAATCTAGTTCAGTTAAGTTGAACTTAGTTAACTGAGCTCAAGTAATTAATTGAGTCAGTTGAAGGTCAATTGAGTAGTAGAACTATTGTTAACTCAGTGACCTCTTAGTTAAACTAGTCAATCAACTAAAAATAGCCCAGACATGCATGGAATTTAAATTTCCTAGCTGGAGTGGAGGAAAAGGCACATTGTAATTATCAATTGTATATTCGTTGAGTGTACACGCTTGGTATTGATGCAAGTGATCAATTCGTTTGGATTTACACAAGGAAATAGGGAATTCCCCTATTATTTAGGAGCTCAATTTCTCCTAAATTATGCAAGGAAATAGGAGGAAGTTGGGGCCTTAAATTGGCTAAGTGTTGGCCAGAGGATGACAGTCAACAGGAGAACAAGTTTACATTGCAGAGTTTGCTTCAAGAATGAAACAAGACATTATAATAGTTTCTCATTCTCATCTAATTAATGAAAAGCTATGGAGGGGTTTTTCCTGGTTGGGTTACCATGTAAATCATTATTTTCTTGAGGTTTTGATGGTTGCATGTAATTTCATGTGTTTCTAAATTATGATTTTCATTTTGCAGTATTGTAGAAGAAATTTGTAATATCTTGTTTTCAGTTCGAACACATTAGCAGTAGAAAATTTCTATTAATTTCTACATGGTATCAGAGCCTTGAAACACTACATAGAAACCTTGCTCCAGATATTTTATCATAGAAATTTCAATTTGTATAGTTTTTGGTGCAAATACCCTTCAATTCAGGAAAAATGTCTTTCAACAGATTGAGGTTGGAGAATGCATTGGACTGCACCTCAAATTTTGCGCTTGGAAAGACAGGATGGAAGTTGTCTCGAATGATAATGGAATATGGGAATACACACAAACTAATATTCCAAAACCAACAACAAAATATGCACAAGCACTTTCTCACTGAAAGAAAGACACAACAAGATCCAGGAGGATTATTATGGAGACTGTTAGAGATCATGTGGTTTCGAACTTGCATGCAAAGGAGACCCCTTTTGCAATGTGAAAAACTCTCATAGATCTCTTCTAGAGAAACAATGATGCCAAGAAATTGCCATTGAGAGACAAGCTTAGGAACATTCACATGCAGAAAAATGAAACCATTCCTTAGTACCCATCAAGATTCACTCAGTTTTAAGATGAACTTGGAGGAGTAGGAGAATTTTCCATCATCTAAACTGGTGAGGTTAGCACTTCTTGGAATTCTGAAATCCTGGCACAACTATGAGGATTCAGTAGAGACAAGCTAGCACTAGAGATGGTGTCACATCCATTTCATATGAGGAAGAAGGCAGTGCTCTAGTTGGCAAAGGAAATAATTCCAAAGGCACGAAGGCCTAAGGAAAGCCTAAGTCTAGCTAAAACAATGGAAAAAAGAAGTAACTCAGTAAGATAAAATATTTTCACTGCCACGAATATGGGAACTATGGAACAAAGTGTCCACACAAGAAGTCTAACAAGAATCCTTCAGGAGGAGAAATAGGTGAAGCACATGCCTCACAATTCGAACTGGACTTCACCTTGATTGCATGCATGACAAGAAATGTAATGGGGACTGTGTGGTATCTAGATTCAGGTGGCTCGTAGCATATGATGGGAAACAAGGAATTCTTCAGTATCCTAGAGGAGAAGGATCTCAAATTGCACATAAAATTTGGATATGAGGGGAGGTATGGTACCAAAGGAATTGGTACTGTCACCTTTAAGAGGGAGTCAGGATCCCATCTTCGCTTGAAAATTTTAATACATGTTCTTGGGTTGAAGGAAAAATTGATTTTTGTAGTTGTATTTGTGGACAAAGGTTATGATGTTATGTTCAAGAAGGTAAAATATTTTCTAAAGCATGTTGCTACTAGAAAAGTGAAACATATTGGAGTTACAGTTAAAAATATCTATAAGCTAGAGGTATATTTTTCCTTGCATACAACTATACCTCCAAGAGAGAGGTGGGGCAATGTAGAGCCTTAGTCCTAGAGTTGTAAATATTTGGGCAGGGTCCATAGGAGAGGAGTAGCAGATACAATATACTCTTCTCATGGATCATTACCCTTGCTATAGGGGCCCACATTATTCTGTAGCAGAAGGATCAATGCCAATTGATGTAGTCAAATTTTGAGCGATAGTTGTAGGATAGTAGCAGTCTGAGACTGAGGATACAGTTGCAGCTCAAAGATAGTTGATTCAGTATTTTGGATGCTTCTCAGTTGCATTCGTTGCAGTAGCAACAACAACAGTGAGAGGAAGTTGTGTTATCGTACATTCCTATAGGAGCAGGATTGGGGTTGTGCATAACGCTTTTATTGCTAAGCGAGAGTGTTGAAATTGTAGCAATAAAATTTTTCATTTGACTAGACCTTAGTCAAATCGAGAAAATCTGATTTTCCACATCATCGAGATGACTTGGATCGCTGTTAGCAAGAGTGATATGACCTTTTCTACTAGTTAAGTCAATAAATTCGAGATTGTAGGCTAAAATTAGAGTTGTGCATGAGTTGATTGCTAAGATGTATAAATACATTTGAGTTATTGTTAGTTGAAGTCAGTTAACTAAGATCTAGTCATTAGTTGAGTTAGTTGAGTAGTTAGGACAGTTGTAAACTCACTGATCTCTCAGTTAACTAGTCAATCAACTAGAAATAGACACATTAATGCATGGAATTCAAATTTCCTAGTTGAGTGGATGGAAAAGGCACACTTGTATTTATAATTGTATAATGTTTAGTGTACAGTGATTTTTGATTGAGGAGGTGATCAATTCCCCTTGGATTTGCACAAGGAAATAGGGAATTTCCATATTATTTAGGAGCTATATTCCTCCAGAATTGCGGAAGGAATTAGGAGGTTCGTAGAGGATTTAATTGGGCAAGTGTTAGCTAGAGTAGGTTAAGAAGCAAGAGAACAACTTTATAGTGAGGGGTGTGCTTCAGAGTTGAAGCAAGACATTGTATTTTTTTCTCTTTCTCATCTGAATTAATGCAAAGCAATGGAGGGGTTATTTCCGAGTTGGGTTCCCCTGTAAAATCATTGTGTTCCTTGCATCTTGATGGTAGCATGTGTTTAAATCATTTTTTTCCCTTTCTGTAGAATAGTAAAAGAAATTTGTGTCTCTTGATTTTAGTTCGATTTCATTAGCAGTAGAAAATGTATTTCAATTTCTACAATTGTGAATAGTTTTTTTTCCAAATATTTTTATTCAAAATTATGAGTCTCCAACAATTTATCAAATCCAATAGAATTGTTATTGTAGATTAGAATAGAGGAATTATTTAGCTTGAACTATTTTTTTGGTGAAGAAGGTTTCCTTTCTTAAGAAGGAAGTATTAAGGAAATAAATATTGATGGTAAAATTTGAAGACTTAACTTTGAGGGAGGAGATTGAAGGATTTATTGCCACCCTACACAATAAGAAAAACAAAGATGTGATTCAAAATTTTCCATTTATCATATTTAAGGATGTTTTCAACAGTTTGATATATTGTGACAAAGGAAACTTTCTAGTAGTGTAAAAATTCATGACGACGAGAAATTTGCTATAATGTGAAACATTATGAAGATAAAAAGATTTTAGTGATGTGTCATTTTGTGAGAAAATAAACTTTCTAGCAATGCAATGTATTACATGTAAAATCACTTTTGATGTGAAATTATGCAAGTGAGAAAAAAAAATGCGAGATGAGAAAAGGATTTTTTTTGTTTTTGTTTGTTTGTTTGTTTTTGTTTTTTTTTAATTCAACAAGTTTCTAAGAGAAAATAAAGTTGTCTAGAGTATGAATAATGCATAAAATCACTCTTTGAGGATCATATTGATTTCAAAGGGGAGTTTTTCAGAATCTGCTAGAGAAAAAGTACAAACCTCAACGAGAGGAAAATCTAAGGAAGATATCAAGTAAACTACCCATTGTCACCTAAAAAACCTTGCTCTTCAATTCTAGGTCTCGAAAAATGGTTTCCTACCTGTTACCACAAAATACAGTATTCCTTGGAGAGGGAAACCCTACAAGACAAATAGCTAGACTAAGTGCTGATAAGTGCTAGGTATCCTTCTCTTCACGAATTTTCATTGAAGGGAGGAGTCCTAATAGGATAGGATCACCTAAGAAAGGTATTCTAAAGTTAAGATATGAGGTGATAGACTAGAATATCTAAAAAAGGACCTGAATTTTAAGTATTAGGCTTCACAAAGGAGCAATACATTTTCTATAAGAGACCTAGGAATAAAATGCACAAGACTTGGGGTTAGCTAATTTTTCTTGAGTTTTTGTATTCCCAAGGCCAAGGAAATGGAGAGAAAAGGCTTATTATGATTTAATTCAACAAGTACTAAGTTCATAAAACCTTTAAGGAATTCCCCAAGTTGAGGAAGAAAAACTAGGGCTTCCTTCTTAGGGAAACACCTAGGGAAAGAGATTTTATGTAGAAAAATCAAGTGGATTACCACCAAATTTGGAGGTCAAGTAGTTAAGAACCATCACTTGATTTTTAGGTTCTCAAGTTTCGGTAAAACCTCTCCCAAAAAATTTCATTTTGAGCCTTCTTTAGACCACAATTAGATGTCCTAGCCCTAAGAGGATCAAAATTTTAAGAGGAATATTTATCGATGAAAAATGAGAATGATCACCAAGGAAATGGACTAGTGACTTGTCCTTTAGGTCTATGGAGTCAAGGATGTTCTAGATGAGCTAAATTTGTCTCTAAGGAGGCCAAAAATCGATGCCCTAGGTATCAATTCCCAACAATTACCTACTTCAAAGGAAAATGGAATTTTATGGAGAGTTATTAAAAATTCCTCCACTATGAACATTCATTATATATTATACGTTGAGTAACATATTCAATTATCAACTAGATAGATTTCAAAATCATTTTTCAACAAATTGGGGCACATAATAACATAATCTAGAAGCAACAATTCCATACAATAGACAATTTCAAAAATAATATCTTCAATAGTAGAAACTTTCATAATAAGATGTAGTATATCCATCCATTCACCATAGAAATAACTCAAAATACAATCCAAAATAGCTTCCAAACATAAAAATACATCCAAGATACTCCAATAACCAAGAGGTAAATGTTGGACGATATAAATGCAAGCTTTATAGCAACATTTAAATTGTCAATCCAGGTTGGTAGACTTAGAGGCGTAGCACAATAAATGATAGAATACGACCTGAGGGGTCTGTCAAATAAAAATCAAGCTTTTGCAAGAAATTAAAATGGCGTCATTCAGGAAAAAGGAACAATACTTTTCGTAGAAAAATAAGCATACTCTGGGAATCTACTTCTGGCTCCTCTTCCAGGTTGAGTTAACTCCTATAGAAATTCTTCCTCAATGGTGCAGGGGACAAGGGAATGTAGGTCTCATTCGAAAAGAATGCAATTCAGAAATGTAGAATCTCTTAAGAAATTACTACTTTGTTGCAGAGATGAAAAGCATGAGATTAAACTATAAATCTCAAGGCAACTTCATTTAAAGAGAACCAAGATGATAAATACATTTCTCGTTAAGTACTTAGCTGTAAGGAAAATATGCAATAAGAACAAATAGGATAACTACATTTCCCATTGGTTACCCTGATTGTATTAAATACTTCCTCAAACTATTATGTATGATGTGTGTAACATTTAATTATAATGAAGAATTCTGTAAGCGCTTTGTCAATAAGATTCACAACATCTCCTTATGTTGATCCTGACATTTGTAGAGATGAATGTTCTGCAAATTACATGAATCAACTTCATATAATAATTCAAAGGCAATCATGAATACATGTTAAGTTCAGTTAACTAGAATTCTTATTTAGCTGTTTTTTTACCATTGCATCCTGAGAATATACTTCATTATGTAGCAATGGAATCAGGGAAAGTTCCTAATCTTGGAATAAAAAGAATGAGATATGCAGTAGTAAAGAAATAGTTGTTTAATTTAGTCAACGTTTTAAATAACCAAATTAACAGAACAAATTTATGGAATGAAGTTAAATATTAAATGACTGAAAAGAAGAGGTATGAAATGAAATTTCAGAGCTATCTAAGATCACACTCACACCATGCAAACTAGAGTGCAACAAAATAGATTCTAAGGGTTTGGGGCAACATACTAGCTGGTGGGCCCAACCAACTAGCGCGTTGCCCTTGTAGCAGTTTAAATTACAATCTTAAAACATTCAGGAGAAATGAAAACTCAGAATTGAATTCCAATTTAAGTCCTTGTGAAGTCCTGTTATAAAATCATGAAATAATACAACACTAGCTCCAGTGGTCCCCTCCAGGGATCATCCCACTGGGTGCATGACTCCTCCCTTCCTGCATAGTAGCTCGATTCCTTATTATGAAAATTTAATGCCGGATCTAGATCTGAGGATTGGCTTCCTCCCCCTCCTCAGTGCACAACCCTCTGTTTTATAGCAACAACGTTTCTCCTACTTCCTCGGATCTATGTTTACAAATTTAGGATGGGTTGTTAAAACAAATTGGACCTGGAACTAAAAAATCCGATTTGGCTAAGTTTGGAATTGGTGCATGATGCATTTGTTGAATGTATATATTTTTATCATGTCGCTCAAGCATTGATGTGGTCCATGTAAAGAGAGATATGTGGTGAGATGGTCGTAAATGACAATCCTGAACAATGGAAATGTTCCTCGATGCAAGCTGGAAACCTCGAATTAATGTACTGTGACTTGAGCTCTTGAAATGAGAGGGAGGTAGAGCAAGGTTGTAAGTATTTCCAATCGCCTCAAAAATCTGTTGGTGCATTCTACAAACTATCCATATAAACACAAGCATTAGAGGTCATCTCAGATATTTTCCAAGGCTTGAATTTTGCAATTGTAGAATAAATTTGATAAATAGAGAATTTTATCTCAAAATTACCAATGGAATGCAACATCATCAAAATTTGTGAAAATAAATTACAGATCGCATCAATTGACTTGAAAAGAGAGAATAAAAAATCATTGTACTAGATCCCACGTTCTAGGATAAAAACTTCTAGATGACAACAATCATTCAAGGTGAGGGATTGAAATCAAAAAGAATATGGATGAGGTCTACAAATATGCATTCATAACTTCCATATTTAACAAAAAAAGGAAACAGATCGATGCACCCATATTGCATAAATTTGTATGGTCAACCATGCTCCTTTGACTACACCTTCATCCTTATATCCTTAACATGAAATGGCATTGAGGATTCTTGCTATCACTACCAAATATTAGACCTCCTCTTAGTATATGAATTTTCTTTCATCACTTTTGTGAACCTCGGATAGTCAAGAAAACCTGTTGTGTTCCTATATAATGATGGTTTTCTCCTTTAAAGCTCATCTCAGATTGACTTCCATCAAGAGAAAACCAATGCATTAGCACTCCCAGATGCGCAATGGAAGGAATCATTAAAAAGTAGAGGGGTAGTCACCAAACTAAGAGTTGTTGTTCCCCATAGTAGGAGATGTAATTTTCCATCAACAAATGAAGATTGGAAGCACGACTTAAGATTACAAATGCAAACTCCCCAATCTGAGCCAGGGTATTACCACTGTCACATCCATGCCTATTTGTGCTCTTTATCAAATGTTTGCTTTTAGAATCATCCAACGTAATTGCAATTTGTCTAGCCAGGTTTGCAGAAAAATGAACAAGTCGCTACATAAATATCTCCCTAGTTGTCTTCAATACCCACAATGGCATTACTAAATTTGTGGCCTATCCTATATATCTTTGAATTGATGTTCCCTATCATACAACATGCGTTTCACTGTAACCAATGATCCACAGAGGTTGCGCCTTCTCTCCTTGCTGCCTCAACTACATTTTTATGCAATTCACTTGACACATCCATGTCAATATACAAGATGTTGACACCTAATCCTATGGGGTTGGGTGAGATTGTATATTATTGTAATTTAGTAAATAAGGAAGGCCAAGAGTCATTGGGAAGTGAATCCCAATAGCCTCACCTCCATGTATAAGTACACACACAATCTCCATCTAATACACATTGAGTTTTGCGGAGTTACCTCCTGGTCTGACATGCTATCAGAGCCAGTCCCATTTTTGGCATTCCTGCCTTTGGTGTAACTCCCTCATGTTCTGCATTGTTGCAGATTGTCATTGTGCATTCGGTTTTCTTTTTACTACTCCTGCCATTCTGCAATTCTGGAAAATTCTGAGTTTTTTTACTACAAATTCTACAATTTTTTTTTGCACACCATTGTGCAATTTTTTCTAGTGTGCAATTTCTACTCAAATTCTGAGCACAATCAAATTTATTGTACAATTTTTTTTACTATTCACACTCATTCCCATTCATTCTCATTTGTTGTGAAAATTATAGACCCTCACGTCCACACTCACATTGCTCAAATTACAGTCCCTCACCTCCGACCCTCCCCCGTTAGTATGAATTCTTTGTCGAAGCGTACGAAAAAGAACCACTTTAGCTACGCATAACTAATAGCCTTAACAACAATAATGGCTGCAAAACATCTTCAGATCTGCAATTAGTAGTTAAAGTGCTGCAACAAACAGATCTATAAATGGAAAGATATTAAGCAGTGAAGTAAAGAGCTTGCTCCATGCATCCAACAGACAAGACAAGAACACGATTTTTGAATGAATTTTTATATTACAGGGCACCTGGGAGGAAACAAGAAGGTGTATCCAGATTTCCTCAATGGGATGGGTTCTTTGTAGTCCTCAGCACTTCAGATCTAAGCTTTCTCTCTCTTGTAGATGTAGAAAACCCAATGTAGAAGGTAGAGCTCAATGGGAGCAACAATGGCAGAAAATGAGACCGAGTGTATAGATCCAGAGTGATCTAGCATGCAACAAAAGGTGAAGAATGATGGGGAAAACCCTCCTATTTATAACAAAATATTGGGTCATTCTAGATCTTGGTGCATGATTAAAATAATGTTAACCAAATCTAGATCCACCTCTATGGAATATTTTATTATTATTTGTTGGAGGGAAAGGGACTTTGACTTGGGTCAAATCCCTTGATTAGTGAGGAATAAATAAATAAATGATTTATTTATCCTTTTAAGGAAGTGGTTGGGATATAATCAAGTAAATAATGATTTATTTGATTAATGGTGGTTTGATTTGGTCATATTTAACAAGGAATATTATTTAAATAATTATTCCTAGAAAATAATAAGATAACTATGGGTTTATCTCATTAATTTCTTTGTTTTTGGGTTAAACATGACTGGGAATAATAATTAAATTATGGTTTAATTAATTATTCCCTTTGGGGTTTCCTAATTAACATAGTGAAAGCAGTTTTACTTGGGGTAAAACTAGTCTTACGTGGTGTACTTGGGTCCATCTAATGGTGAAAGGTTAGATGACCAAAAAATGGTGTAACAGATTGCCCCCCAGCGTGCGAGTGTCAGGAGCAAATCGTATGACCGAAGTACGTTGTAAGAATACAATCACTAGACGATAAAAGGGTATGTCAGAGAGAGAAGTGGGAGGTAGATAGTGTGGGGCCGGGAGGACTTAGACCCGAGGGAGACGAGACTCGCAGTGCAACAAGTCTCTTTATGAGAGGGCACTGTGAGCCAAGGCGGCGGAGGCACATCATGTTCGCCAGACAGCAGTTGTAAGAATAGGTCCAAGACACAAGTGGACCTTAACAAGAGAGCATGCTCTGCATAAGCAAGGGCCGTATAAAAATACAATGAAGAGTCTGAGACATGTCAAAATCGGGATGGTCACCAGATTAGTACAATAATATTCCAGTACATGAGATAAATATGTATTTCCTGCCTGTAAATGTAAGGCTCAGTGAAATCCCAATTATGATGTAAATCACAGAGGTGTCAAGTGGCTAAGGCCAAACATCATCAAAACTGAGCGGCATCAAAGGCCGTAATGAATAGGTCATCTCGAGGCATGGGGACATCGTGTGGGCACTGGAGCTGAGGCTGAGACATCTCACACACGCCCGGGAATCATCAGGAGCTGCTGCTGGGTCACTGGACTGTCCAGTATACGAATCTCGATCATGCTGAAAGGAGCTGGAGAAGCAATCAAGTCAAAGGGAAGTAAGGGATCCCCCTGCCTGATCCGAGGCACCGAACAAAAGTGGAAGCTGGAACCAAGGTACACCGCCCTCTAGACCTTGCTTCTGGAATAAATGTGCTGATGTCGACAGAAGGAGGTCCGCCGTAGGTGAGGCAATGAGAGATCCTCAACTAAGGCACGAGAGAAGAACAATAGAGCGATAGACAGACTGACACCAATGATGATAGTGGAAAGGGGAAGGATGGAGTGGCGAATGGACGACTTCCCTTGTTAGAGCATAAATGGCATGAATGACATGGTAGCGACTGACACAATATCGAAAGGGACAGGGGACAGTGGGGCTGAAGGTCATGATATGCGACACAAGGGAGGAACCAAGCAAAGAAGGATGGAGGGCTATAGTGGGGTGCAGGGTAGACTCCATGAATGCAATGATGACTCGACTTGGATGCTCTAAACAAGGGCGATTGTATAGTGCTGCCACACAGTAAAGGCCCCAGTAATGGGGGTACAGAAACACATACAAATTGGGCACTCACGATTTAAAATCACACGAACATGGACAAGCAGCAAGCAGAGGAGTTCAGTTACAAGTGTCGTATGAGGGAAATTGAATTCACATTTAAGGAGCTGAATGACTGGAAAAAAGGTCCGCAAGAACAAATCACCAAAACTAAGTAAAACCCATTTGAGAGCTCCCAGATTCCATTCAGCGGTGTCGATTTGTCATTTTAACCACATGTAGGGCTCAGCAATGTGGAAGAAGAAACAAAAATTTCTCTTTAATGAGGGTGGTCATTCCTCCAAAATCATTCATTTGCTATTGTTGCTGTGGTGAATGTGGAGAGGAGAGAAGGCCCTAAATCTTGCGGCGAACGTAGCGAACAAACCGACCGTTGGATTCGAGATCTGTCAGTTGGAGGCGAGAGGCCTAACCTTGCTCTTGCATTTTGATGGATTACATTTGCAGTTGAGGGCCCAAAACCCCCAGAAACAGCCCCTCCTTCATCTCTATGGTCGGGTCGCACTTTTTTGGGGCAAAAAGTACGACCCAGGACGCAGGTATTAGGGCAACAAGTGCGACCTGGTCCAGAAAATGGCAGAAAACTGCGACCTGGGAGATGAGGGGGGTTTGGTGCTGTTTTATGGCTGGGAGTTGGATTTTGGTGAAGTAGAAAAAATGAAAAAACAGATGCTGGCTATCCTTACAAATCCTTACAAATGATGTAAGGGCCTAGCCATAATGAGTCAAACTTCCCATGACCTAGGACATCATGGGCCTGGTCATATACTAGAACAAGGTCGCCCTCGCGAAAAGTGCGAGGTTGGAATTTTCGGTCATACTGAGCTTTGGTGCGTTTTTTGGCCGCTTCCCTGGTTTGCAAGGCAACACAACGGTCTTCGGAGGCACGCTCAAGCATGATAAGTCATTGTTCTAGCGGTGGGGTGTCAGGGAGAAGTTCAACGGCTAGTTGTAGAGAAGGAATTTCACACTCGATTGGTAAGACAACCTCCTCTCCAAAAACGAGGTGAGGAGGGTTATGGTTGGGGGGAAGAGGTGCCCCCAAGCATGGTGTGGTCATGCCAAAATGTATCTAGAAAAATGGGAATCTAAACACATTTTAATGATGTGGTGTGCCATTTGTTCTGGTTATGGTTATGCAGTTTGAGAAAGGAAATGGAGTGTTACCAATCTCTTTTGGTACTGCATATAGGGATCAAATGGACTTTAAGTTTCCGAATCGGCATACCTGGTGTCACTATCCCAAAAGGAGGATTTGGAGATAATGAACTGATGCTCTCGTAGAAAAGCTATAGGTTGGTCAACAATAATGTCTAAGAGACTGGGTTGCTGATGTAAGATGAGGGAACGATAAGGGGTATCGTCCCGAGAGTGATCTGAAGTGATATGGGACTCTAGAGGTTCTTCTAAATGTGGAAGAATACCGGGTCTAGAGTCAACACGACCAGATACACTAGGAGAGTGGTGGAGAATGGCGTCTCGTGGTCTCTCAAATGTGGGTGCCCCCTTACCCAAACATTGGGTTTTGATGTAATGGCCACAAGGTGGATGTGGTGTCAACACATGGGTTCGATGTAAGGGGGAATAGATAAAGTCAGGGGTGGGAATTTCTTCCATAATGTCGTCGTCGTGATAGAAGATGGGGTGACTGGTGGAAGAAGAAACGACCCGACACATGGTGAAGTGGTTCGAATCATCATCATGAGAAGAGAGGTTCACATGCGCATCGTCGTTGGGTCAGACCAAGAGTGAGTAGATAATGAATCACCAGATGTTGAGCCCAAGGCACCGCCAAGGAAGGTCGAAGCTAAACAACAGGGAGGATTCCATGGAACGTCCTCAATGGTCTCATGGATGATGACAGTACAAATGGTGATCGAGGGCTCCGTTGGCTTGGCCACGGAGGCGAATGGTGAATGTCCTCCTGTCCATCAAGCAGCTCTGAATCGCGTACAAGTCCAAGGAGGAACTAAGATGAGACGAGGCTGTGGGACAGAGGTGGGTGTAATGGCCGTGAAAATCGCACAAGGCACAAGGGTGGTTTGTGCGCAAGTGTTTGAGCTTTGGGAGGGAGTCGGGGATAGTGACATGTACTTCTGGGAGATCAGAGTCGGGGAATGTCTCGTTGACCAGAAGCTTGAGGTGGGGCAATTCAGGACACATGTGAGTGGTATGACCGACGACATCACACAAAGCGCATCGAATGGCGGGCTTTGGTGGTCGTGGGAGGTGGGCGATGCCTGGGCCTGATCTTTGATGTTGCCCCCTTTCGGGCTTCGCCTTTCTTCCCGGAGCCGTCACCGGTGAGAAGGTCCCTGGAGGCCGGGGGCACAAAGGGCTATGGAGGAAGTAGGGGGACCCTGCTGACCCGGTGTCAAAGCCATATAAGGTTTGGGGTGACCAGGGAGGGTGGCGGCTGGGGGGTCAAGGTACCAGACCGGAATGCCCAAGGTCAAGTTAGGGAGAGAGAGGGTGGCCATGACGGGGACGGAATATAATCCAGGAGGGGGAGCCAAGAAGGGGATCTGTCCAGCAGGGTAATGACCAGGAGGTACGGCTCCGAGATGGTTAAGGCCAGGGGGAACCGAGCCGGGAGGATAAAGAGGTTTGGGGATACCAGCTGTAGGGGGAGGGCCAGAAGGAGGAGGTCCGGCTGGCTGAGAGGAATGGCTAGGAGCGGGTTGCGGAGGGCGGGGGGGAGGTTGCGGACTAGCCGAGGCAGGCCGCTCACGGGTGGCCTGAGACGATTGCATCATGCAAACATTCGACAAGCTGATCGCAATGAGGGGGTGATGATGAGGCATCAAGGTCGAATCTTTATGTGACACGGGGAGACACTGGTCAGAGAATCGACGGTTTGCTTGTTGGTTACAGAAGAGATGGTCGTCTCGGAGGAGGTCTGAGATGGCGGCTCATGATAAGATAGCTGGTCAATGGTGACTATCTTCCCATTATGTGGAAAAGACATCTTGCGGAAAACCGCGGATGGGACAGCAGACATGGCATAGGTGTAGCTTCGCCCCAATAGAATGTTGTAGTCTAGGGGGGCGTCAATGACTTCGACGTCAACGCAAACAGTCTTACCGGCGAGGGTGATGGGACAGTTACGAAACAGGCCAATAGGCTGGGAGGCATGACCGTCCCACGCTCGAAGGGTGATCGTGGAAGGGGCCAGCTCAGGGGATCCGAGTTGCTTCCAAACCAAAGCAGACATCACACAGGTGGATGCCCCCTCATCAATTATACACCCGAAACGACAACATTTTTGTTCAGATTTTGACCGAGATTTGGGGTTTTCACTAAGGAGGGAGGAGGGTGGTCCTGACGAGTGAAGCGCCGAAACAATCATCTCGGTCGCCGCAGACCTACAATGCTTCACGCAGCAGAGAGCCTTCTTTTGGGAAGGGCATGACTGAGGAGTTCCACTGTGGAAATGACAACAGGGGATCACACAATCATCTACTATGCTATACGACTGAGCGGCTCGACCGGAAGCAGCATTTCGGCGTAATGGTCCCTTTGGAATCTTTGGATGAACCTCAACTTTGGGTTGAGGGATGTGTAAGGGGCCATTGGATGTCGAAAGAGGCTCTGCAGAACCTGAAGAGGGGGCCTCGGGAGCAGACTGAGCAAGAGGCTTGGGGTACTGGCGAGACCGAGTTTGAAGGTTAAGGTCGACGGTGAGAGGCGGATCAGAGTTCATCATGAGGATCTGGTAATTGGAGGAACCAGAAGGGGAAGGTGGAGTGGCCACCTGTCCGTTAGGTGGTTGGGTAGCCATGAATCCCTGCTGTGCATCCACCTGCGCTTGAGGGGGCGGGGAGCGCTGTTGCAGGGGTTGAGAAGGCAAGGGAGGCGAAAGGGCATATGCTGGAGGAGTTGGCGCGCCAGGCTGTGGATAAGGGTAATGGTTAGGTTGGGAAACATTGAGGTAAGCAGGAGGTTGGGCAAAAGGATGAGGCATGCCGTATCCTGGATGCATGCTACCGGGAGGGGGAGAAGTGCAGGAAGTGGTGCCCACTCCCCCAGGAAAACCATAGCTCATGTGAGGTTGAGCGGATGGATGAGAGATGGGTCCAATGATACTGTTGGCGGCATGAGGTGCCCCCTGTGTATGGGCATCATTGGGTGTGGGAAGATCAGGTAGGACGGTAGGATCATAACCTGTCTGAGCGTAGATCAGGTCATACTTTAACGCCATTTGGAGGGCATCTTCTTCGGTTTGAGGAAAATGGGATGCGACATCTTTCCCGATAGGGGACAAGAGAGATCTAAGGAACCAGTCCATGTAGACACGGTCTTCGAAGGGAGGAGATTGGCATAAGCTCTGTCGTCTTCGCCATTCCTGGACATGGGTAGAAAGGCGGGTCGAAGAGGTTTGCTTGAAGGAAGTCAAGAGTTCGATACCAGTGTCATAATGAAGGGGAAGCTGGAAGTAAGATAAAAAAGCCCGGGCAAGAGTTGCAAAGGTGGTATGGGAGGAAGTGGGCTGATCAACATACCACTTAGAAGCTTCGTATGTAAGCGTGCGTTGGAACAATCTAAGACGAACAGAGTCATCGATGATGGAGGTAGATGAACACCACATGTGGAAAGATCGAACATGATTTGAAGGATCTTCTCCAGCACGACCTTCAAACTTTGGGATGTCGGAAGGGAGCTTTGTCGGCATAGCGGGCCAACTAGCGTCATGATGTATAGGGTCGTTTATCAGCCGGTCCAAATTGGGGAGGCTGAGGCCTGCCAAGAAGGGGAGCACGGGTGAAGCCGAGGTAGTTCCTGTGGTGGTTCTGCTAGTAGTAGTCCCGGCATTAGGGCCGGGATTCCCGCTAGTGTTAGGCCCTGGACCAGACATAGTGGAGGTGACAGGGGGGAGAACCAGAAGGAAAAGGAGAACCCAAAGAATCAGCGAAGGACTGGCTCGACGATGGTGGGACGGAGCAGGTCGATCGACCGGAGACAGAGGGTGAAGGCCAAGGAGGCTCGGGGAAAGGTGCCTTGGGGGCGCAATGATGACAGGAAGAAGGAAACCGACAGGGGCAGAAAGAGACAGAATCAATTCAGGTCAAGGGCAGAAAAGGTGCAGTGACGATTGATTTTAGAGTCTTTGCCTGGCGGTGTTAACCAGGTGCTTCTTCACTTAGGGTCAGTGTGTGGCGTGCGTTAATTTTAATTTTAAAACCCTTTCCGTTGTTTGAGAGCAAGAAAAAGTGTGCGACGTAGCTGAAAATAAACCTACAGAGAACAGAATAAAATGCTGAAATAACAGAAAAATAACAGCTACGTATGCATCTATCTAAACCAAGAAGGTGGGTCTCTCACAACTATGCTGAAAAGAAAGGGAAAAACCATGGAAACACACACAAAGGAAGCTCGACAGATCTAGGGTCAAAGGGGACAGAGATCTGGAGGATAAAGCTGCAGACAAGGGGTGCAGATCACAGCCAAGAGACAGAGGCAAGGTGGCTGGAAAAAGGGAAATCAGCAAAAAAAACAGGAAATGAGCGAGCCTCACAGAAGAAGTCCAAACAAAACGACGAGGTGATTTGAAAGGGAAAAGGGCTGATTTCATGGATGCGAAAGTGAGGTACGGATACGGAAAGAATTTGAAACCTACGAAACCGACGGGCCCAGAAGCATTTGAAACTCTTCCACAAAAGTGGAGATTGCTAAACCCTAAGGAATTTGGGTTCCCACTTAGATGAGTAAACGAGATCGGATCTTGGTCGGCGGGAGTGTCATGGCGAAGAAAACCACAAAGGAAATTTTGCCAATGAGAACCCGGAAAAAATTCGAGAGAAAAAATCTTGGAAAAAAAGACGGTCGCGGAGTTCGACCTTATCGAGTTGAGGAGTCGCGAGAAACGAGGCCAAGGTGCGTCCGGGTCACGGGTTTTGGGCCCAAAAGGTGCGACCCCCCCGTTCCGGTTGTTTCGGCGGCAGATTTTCTGAAAAGTTGTTGTCTCAGTTGCGGCTGGTGTCGCTTACCTGCGCAATAGGGCCAGAAACACACGGAAGTTAGAAATTTTAAGTTTTAGGGTTTTATGTGAGAAAAATGACATGAAAAGAGAAAAACTAAGCAGCTGAAAAGAAGCCCTAGGGCCTGAAGTAGCTGGATATGCAGGAATATGAGAAACGACAGCGGTCGTAATTTAAAACCCGTGTGGAGTCGCCATTTGTTAGTATGAATTCTTCGTCGAAGTGTATGAAAAAGAACCACTTTAGCTACGCATAACTAATAGCCCTAACAACAATAATGGCTGCAAAACATCTTCAGATCTGCAATTAGTAGTTAAAGTGCTGCAACAAACGGATCTATAAATGGAAAGATATTAAGCAGTAAAGTAAAGAGTTTGCTCCATGCATCCAACAGACAAGACAAGAACACGATTTTTTTGAATGAATTTTTATATTACAGGGCACCTGGGAGGAAACAAGAAGGTGTATCCAGATCTCCTCAATGGGATGGGTTCTTTGTAGTCCTCGGCACTTCAGATCTAAGCTTTCTCTCTCTTGTAGATGTAGAAAACCCAATGTAGAAGGTAGAGCTCAATGGGAGCAACAATGGCAGAAAATGAGACCAAGTGTATAGATCCAGAGTGATCTAGTATGCAACAAAAGGTGAGGAATGAAGGGGAAAACCCTCCTATTTATAACAAAATATTGGGTCATTCTAGATCTTGGTGCATGATTAAAATAATGTTAACCAAATCTAGATCCACCTCTATGGAATATTTTATTATTATTTGTTGGAGGGGAAGGGTGTTTGACTTGGGTCAAATCCCTTGATTAGTGAAAAATAAATAAATAAATGATTTATTTATGTTTTTAAGGAAGTGGTTGGGATATAATCAAATAAATAATGATTTATTTGATTAATGGTGGTTGATTTGGTCATATTTAACAAGGAATATTATTAAATAATTATTCCTAGAAAATAATAAGATAACTATGGGTTTATCTCATTAGTTTCTTTGTTTTTGGGTTAAACATGACTGGGAATAATAATTAAATTATGGTTTAATTAATTATTCCTTTTGGGGTTTCCTAATTAACATAGTGAAAGCAGTTTTACTTGGGGTAAAACTGGTCTTACGTGGTGTACTTGGGTCCATCTAATGGTGAAAGGTTAGATGACCAAAAAATGAGTATATGATTATAGATTTCCAATGAACTATTCTGGGGTTAATTTGGTTGAGCAGTTCTCTAGTTATGCCTTTTCAAAGATGAGATACCAAAATAATTTGAATTTTGGAAAATGTCATGCCTCTGTTAAAAATTTAAAAATTTAATTAAAAAATATAATTCTAATAAATGTATAACTAAAACTAATTAATTTCTCATTAATTATGATTTGTTAAACTAATTCTATTTAAAAATAATAAATTAAATTACAAAAAAAATGAATTAATTACAAAATCCAATATAATTCTAATATAAAATTAATAAATTTACATATTAATTAAAAATTAAATTAATTAATTAAAAATAAATAAATTAAATATTATGAAAATAATATCAAATATTATATACAAAACATTAAAACCAATCACAAATGTTAATGAACAAAATTAAACAAAGGTTAAACCCAAATATATCACAACTTTTATATTAAAAAGACAACAACCCTGATTCAGATGGATATTGGTGGCCACCCACCTATTCCATTTGGACTGACACCATCAATTCTTTCAGCTTTTCAGTTTCAACACAACTTAATATTTTTAGCAGTTTTTCGTATCATGAAATTCCAGAGCCGTTTTGAGGCCCTAATGATCCATTTGGATATTGGTGGCCACCCACCTATTCCATTTGAACCCCCACCATCGGTTTTTTCAAAATTTTCAGTTTCAGCACAAATTACTATTTTTAGCAGTTTTTCAGGTCCTGAACTTCCGGAGCCATTTTGAGGCTGTAAACGACGTTTTTTGGGAAATGCGGGAGCAACATGGGTCCATGAATCGATGTTTCTCACTCAAAATTTATATTCCCTAGATAGATCTTTCTAACGAGATATTGAGCGCATCAAACGAAGATCGTATGCCAAAGTTACGTCCTCGGGACGATTGATGTACAAATTTACCCAAATAGGGCCCATAGTTTTGGTGCTTCATCTCCTAGGGTTAGGTTTTTGGATATTTAGGGTTTTCCATTGTTTCTAAATAATAAATAGGTCTCTGAGCCTCATTGTAACACAATTCAGAGGCCTGTAGCCACCACATATCTTCTCAGAGATAAGCTACCAACGCCCTAGCTAGTTTATTTCCATTATGTCTATAAGAATATTTCTATTATTTGATATTAATGAAATGAAATATTATTTCCACTGCATATTTATATTTATGGTTATATGTGTATTCTGTTACATTCCTGCATAAATCCAAATCAGTGGTATCAGAGCGGTCTCCTCTTTCTCTATTTTTATTTGCATGTCCCCAACGAGGTCAGGGTATAAGGAGTTAGGGCTCGATCCGGTTGAGCCTTTGTAAGATCAGCCTCGCAAACCCCGATGAACTCCTATGGTGGAAGAAAATAAAGATGAGGGAGCAAGAGATCCTATCAAAATATTGCTCGAGGAGGCCCTCGAGAAATAGAGGAACACAATGATGGATAAATTTTCCCAGATCCTTCAACAGTTACCCATCGACGGCACATCTACATCTAGCAGCCACTTTGGAGGTGCCTCTCCTTTCAAGGTACAAGTCAAATTTGACATTCCTGTATTTGAAGGATAGATAGATGTAGATGGTGTAGATAGATGGTTGAATTTGCTGGAAGGGTATTTCTCGGTCCATGATTTCTACGACCGAGAAAATATTATTTTTGCACTCCTCAAAGCCGCCCCCATGTCAAGGACTGGTGGGAAACCTACTTTGAGCAAAAAAACGGGAGGGAACCCTCTCTGTTCTCAGCTACACCCACTTGGAATTCATTCCGAGATGGCATCAAGGAACAATATTACCCCATGGGGAGCTATGAGGAAAAGTACATCCAATAGACCATGCTATGACAACAAAGGGATCAAGATGTGCACGAACTGACGAATCTATTCCATACCCTGCGCACAAAGTTGGGTATTAAATATTTAGAGAGAGATTTGGTGCTCAAGTACCGTAGCTGTTTACACTGATACATTCAGGAGTAAATGGAGTTACTCGACATTACCTCGCTTGGCACGGCATATCGCTATGCTGCCAATATCGAGCTGAAATTTAAGTAGAAGAAGAGAGGCTTTGGATCTGCGAATCCGAAGCGAGGGAAAGGCGCCACTGAACTGCAGAAAAAGGGGCAAATCCAAAGTGGGGTGACTCAGAAAAACACCACAAATCCAAAGAAGGACATGAGGAAGTGGTGAATTTCATAACAACCCCACTCATAGCACAAAAGAGTGTCGATCCAGATAGTCATTGGTGTCCGAACTAAAGTCACCTGAATCATATGCATGTTATGATCCTGAGTCAGAACCAGAGAAGGGAAATGAAAAAGGGAAGCAGATCATTGATGCAGATCCCAGTGCCATTGTTGCCACCACCAAGCTACAGGGGGAGGATTCCGAGGATCCAAAGGAGGGGCAACGCCTCTTCCATTCACAAATGTTGGTAAAGGGTTCTCCACTCCAATTCCTTGTCAATAGCAGAAGCCAAAAGAACCTCATTTCAGCAAAGGTCATGAAGTATCTCGACCTACCGACCATAGCACACCCACAATTGTATACTATTAGGTGGCTTCACGAAGGACGAGACCTCCGCATCTGCTAGCAGTGCCGCCTTCCGTACAGCATCAAGCCATTCACGAATGAGGTACTGTGTGACATTGCTCCTCTTGATGTGTTTTATGTATTATTGGGCCAACCATAATTGTGAAGGTGACATGCTGTGTATGAGTCTAGGCCTCGTTATATTGTTATTACTTTGAGAAATAAATTGTACAAGATACCGGAGGTAGTACCTTCTCTTGCCATCTCCTTGACTATTGCAAAAAACACAATAAGATTGTTTCCCAAACCAGGAAATTTATTTTCCTTACAAATCGCTCAGAGGGAAAGAAGAAGATTGTGGCCACAACCTTGAAACAGGGCTCCCTTGCATGGCTGTAGCAGATGGAAAAAATCGTGGAGGAATATGAAGACATTTTCTCCCCAGCCATAAAGGTTCCTCTACATTGTCAGGACAAGAAATCCATTGATCTAACCTCCGACGCACCGCCACAGAATGTTGCCATACCTCATGCGACTACACAGAAATAATCCACACATGTATTTTTTGAGGCTACCAAATTTATTGAACGCATCCAACACGTCCACCAGTACGTCTACGACATCCTGCATAAATCCAATACCAAGTTCAGTAGAATTTACCTCTCATGGAGGAACTTAATGCAATGGGGAGAATTGCTTCCTAAGGAGGGAGGAATGATCCAGGTGGATATTGGTGGCCACCCACCTATTCCATTTGGACCGGCATCATCAATTCTCTCAGCTTTTCAGTTTTAGCACAACTTACTGTTTTTAGCAGTTTTTCAGGTCATGCAATTTCGGAGCCATTTTGAGGCCCTAATGATCCATTTGGATATTGGTGGACACCAACCTATTCCATTTGAACTCCCACCATCGGTTCTTTTAGTTTTTCAGTTTCAACACAACTTACTATTTTTAACAGTTTTTTGGGTCTTGAACTTCCGGAGCCATTTTGAGGCCCTAAACAATGTTTTTTGGGAAAAACGGGAGCAACATGGGTCCATGGAACAATGTTTCTCACTTAAAATTTATTTTCCTCAGATATATTTTTATAACGAGATATTGAGTGTGTCAAATAGAGATCGTATGCCAAAGTTACGTCCCTGGGATGATTGATGTACCAATTTACCCAAATGGGACCCATAGTTCTGGCGCTTCATCTCCTAGGGTTAGGTTTTTGGATGTTTAGGGTTTTCCATTGTTTCTCAACAATAAATAGGCCTTCAAGCCTCATTGTAACACATTTTAGAGGCTTGTATTCACCACATCTCTTCTCAGATATAAGCTACCAACACCCTAGCTAGTTTATTTCCATTATGTTTGTAAGTATATTTATGTTATTTGATATTAATGAAATGAAGTATTATTTCCACTACATATTTTTTTTTATGGCTATATGTGTATTATGTTGCGCTCCTACATAAATCCGAATCAAACCCCCTGGAGGTGAAAAATGGTAAGCCTTGACAAACATTGAAGAAATGCATATCAAAGGTTTAAATATAGTCATACAACATATATTACGATATATGAGTGTTAGGGAGTGGATGTGATACCAATTTTTAAACCATCGTTAATATGCCCATTGGGTCCGACATAATATCGGAAATCGGGAGTGAGCCAATAACAAAACCTATGATGCATCACGGTGTCAGGATTTAAATTAAACCTTTTTAATAAACATGTTGGGTCTGTGAAGCTAACATGTGGTATGTAGAGGCATATATCAGAGTTTATCGCATCAGAGAGTCTCAAGGCAAGGCTGCATTTAAGTTTTTCAATGCGATATAAGTGTTGCGATAGGAAACTGTGATATGAGTGCATGCGATGGTAAATTTTGATATGAGCACATGCGATATCAGAGAAAAATTTCATCGGAAGATCGGAGTTGTTAAGGAAAATGAAACGCCGATATTATCTTTGCGATAACGGGAAGCTTTGATATGGAGTAGACTTGATAGACTTATTAACCATTTTTAAATCCCTGTCTCAGGTCCAATTAGAAGCATCAGAGATCGAAAGAGTTTTGAAAAGAGTAATTTGATTTTTCCTTTGGGATATGTGAGGTTCCAAGGATCTTGGTCTTGGGGACTATAAAAAAAATTTTTATTAAAATTTTTTTATTTAAAAATTTATTAAACAAAGGTAATGTATGATTTTTAACCTAGGCAGTAAAAAAATTCATCGAACTTTAAAGGAATGTCATTTACAAATCTGATAACCAAACGAGATGAAACAAGTATCAATGGAAAGCTTGCTAAAATTCAAATTCAATGAAGCAATCAAAATAGAAATCTAAAAAAATGACAAAATGGAAAAATGTAGGACAATTAACTTAATGAAAATCATAGAATGTGTTTAGCCAAAAATTAATGGAAGGGTACCCATTATTTGAAGTAAATAAGTAAAAAATGTGGGGGGGGGGGGGTGTTGGGTTTTCGTTACAAAAAAGGCGACACATTGGGAAGAGCTAGTTATCTTTGGTTAATGATAATGAAATTTAATTTACCCAAAGGTGAAAAATAATGGAGATCAAAAAAATTTCTTACAGTAAAACGTTTCCATAGGTTTCACATTAATAGATTAATCAATATGAGTTTGTAAAGATAAGTACTCAAAGGAGATTCGAGTAAAATTCATGAATCCAAATTTGGGAAAATTTATTTTATAATTACCTCGTATGAGAAATAGAAGAAGCTCCAGACATGAGTTTTTTATAAATCATATATCCATTTTATGAATGGTCTTTGACATCGCTCCACTGCCAACTAGCCTGAACAGTACCTCAATGAAGTTGTCTTCTATTCCATAGAAGCCCAACCCTGTTTCTAGCGAGCATCCATAGCCCTTACGGGTTTACTTGTATTTCCCATATTTCCTCTTTAATCACCATTTTGATAAGCACATTTGCAAGATTTTAGTTTATGGTGTACTTGAGTGAAAGAGGTGAGATGGTAATAGAGACTTATATTTAATGGACATAATACTTTCATAATTTTGACACCAAATTCTGTCCCCGTAACTATCAATCAGAGGCTTTATAAAGTGGAGGGGTGGGAGGGATTCATTGTGTTAAACTTAAATGAGTTATTCCTTGAAAGAGTAAACTCAGTCACTTAGAAATGATGTGTGTTCCTCCATGAAAAATATTTAAAACAGAGGGATTATGGTTCCATAAGGATATGTCTTTAATGATAAATGACATTCACCAAAATAGGCAGCATTAAATGTTTCACTTGTATGGTAACCATTGTTGGATGAGAAAAACCCTTTCACATAAATCATGTCAGAGTCACTACAATAATATCAAAACCAAAATAAAAGGCAAATAACTCCAAACTAAATTAGGAAAATAAATTTGAAAACTCTAAAAAAATGGAAAATGAAGAAATCAAACGTTGAAAGAAAATCCTAAAAGACAAATTTAGAAGATAAACCCCAACAAGATTTCTTATACAAATTTCTCAACAAAAGATATAAAAGAAGACAATCATGATGAGATTTAGATAAATTTTATCTTGCAAATTTATAGGTGTTTAGGATTATGATAGCAATGACGATAAAATGTAGCGCAAATAAAAATTTTCTTTCTGCTATAAATTTTCTTGTTTCAAAGCAAAAACCTGCAAAAAAAAACTAAACCATTTTCTAAAAAAGCAATGCTTAAAGAAACAAACTAAAGGTTTAGAAACTTCCCAGTTTAGTTGATTTGAAGAGGATCATTACTACTTATTTTAAAGAACTTAAAAGCAAATCAGAAAAAGGAGAATGGGATTCAAATCTGATCTGGTGGAGGTGTGAGAAGTTTTAAGAGGAGCTACAAACATAGTTTTATATCAGCAAAAACTAAAAATAAAAGTTGAAATGAAAAAATAAAGAAATGAAAATGAATGAAAGTGAGCATATGAAACTTAACATTGAAATTCATTCAATATTACCTGAGAGATATCATTTTCTCCAAGAAAATATAACTTCTTCTTTTAATTAGAATTAAAAGCATGAAGAAGTTGAATTGATTGAAATTTTATAGGCCCAAAATCATCATTCATTAAATATATACTAAAACAAGTGATAAACTATAAGAAACAATGTTTCATGTTCAAGTAGTCTGAAAATAAAAATAAAAATAAAAAATCCATAAAAAATGAGAATGAGATGATGCTTCTTTATGAATTGAAGCATGATTATTCTCTTTGTTTCATATCTACTTCAAGATTTTCATAAATTGTCCAAAATCAAGACCAAATCCAAAACAATGTAATACACATGTGTAGATTGAGAGGTCTTGAAATTTTGTATGCAAAATATAGAGTGATATATCAAAACTCAAATATAAGAGAAATAAAAAATGATTTAACCATGTTCAATATCTTTGTTTCAAATTCCTTGGAATTGCTACATTACCATAGTGGTTGCTCAAGAGTGCCTTAAAATATAAATGAAGATGCACTAAAAGATGATTGATATAATAACAATATGCATCCAATAATAATTCAAGGGAAAAAACATAAACGAACCACAAGTGATGAAAAATGCCGAAAAGAGTAAAAAAGGTCCATGTGCATACACCATGAAGAATGTATATCCCTATAGTCAGAAAGTAATCCCAATAAATGAATACTTGGATTTGATGAAATTATGTTTAAAATACATCCAAGCTCTCAACCACCATGATAACATGGAAGTAATGTATATATATAAATATAATCAAATAAGACTTCATGTGAACATAACAGAGAGACCTACGAATACTCTTATCCAAATATTCTGAAGCTACGAGTTTTTGTGAGGATCAAAGTTAAAGGTAAGATCTCAAGTTTTCCAAAAATTATTAATGGGAAAAACTTCGAAAAAGCCTTGCTTCATAATTTTTTCGATGACTTTTTTTTTTTTCAAAAGTTTAATTATATTAATTATATTTATAACTTTTAGGTAAGCAAGATCTTGGAACAAAAGTTTTTGTGTAAATTTTACAAACTAAACTTACGATATTGATCATGCCCGAGAGTGAATGCTTGTTATATTTATAATGTAGGAACATTGTCTTTCTAGTATATCAACGGTGGTGGTGTTTTTGCTACAAGGATTTACCAAAATGCACCTCTTTAGCAATTGGTTTTTATCTTCATAAGAACACATATAAGAATGATGTTACTGTTAGTGAAAAACATAAAAAATGTAAGTAAAAATTAGAGGGTAAGCTAATTATACAACACTATGAACTAAAACATAAAATACACAAGATACAAATGCTCAAATGGAGCAACAACCCAATAAGACAAATGGAGAATTCTCCCTTTATTAGGTGCTAGTGGTATGAAGAATATAATGCTAAAATCTCTTGAAGTGAGTCCTTTGGGATATGGAGCTCAAATTCTTAGAACAAGGGGGGCTCCTTACCTCAAGTTCCCTACAAGAATATCCTCCCTCTCTCAAAAGGATGTCGATCGCTGTCATACGGTGAAGCTCTCTTTTAGACTGAGATGTTGGATGGCCAACATGCGAGTCATTCCAATCCTTCTGTTGCTACACTTGCAAGCTAGTTTTCTATGGAGAAATTTGGCCAACATAACAATGTGTCTCATTTTTCTCTTCCCATGGCCAATTTATATAGAAATTTTTGAACTTCTCTTCCCTCTCTTGGCCCAAGATTGATGGTGACCCAAGAATGGGGAGGAGATTCCTTTGTGGGTTGCATAACTCCTCAAGGTGGCTTGATTTCGGCAGTCCTTGACTGTATTGGACAAAGAATCATCCTAGACAAGTCTGTCAAGTGGTCTCGGATGGTGAATTTTCGCCATCTTCAGGACTGCACAACTATCAAAGGGATAGGTGCGTTGTGCGCAAAAACCCTTTGTTGTTGGTGCGTTGTCTGCCAATTTCCTGACTAGACCTTAGGAATTTTTAAATTTTCCTTTCCTAATGTATTTCTTCTATGAAAATATTTAATTGTACCTTCCACTTGACATTTTTCTAGTGTATTGTGCTTGTATGATTTTCTGGCATTAACGGTTTCCCTCAGATGTATGAGGTATAGGAAGAACTGTAGAGCAGAAATACATTACGTTTTCTTTTCTGTGTGATCCTTTTGAGAGAGAGAGAGAGAGAGTAACTTGTTGTGGAACTAAGTAGGGAGACCCCTTTTCCGAAGTAAAAAACACCACATGTTGTGGGAAACCTTCACGAGACAAAAAAGAGAAATATTTCTATGAGGTGGGCATGTCCCATGCTTGTGATAATGATTAATTAAAAAAATATGACATATATTGGTTCTATCGAGTTACATTGTGGTAGGTGACCTGCTACTGGTTGATGACGACGGTTTCTGACGCCCTCAAGGGATTTTTTTTTTCTTTTTTTTTTTTTGTGCATAGAAAAGATGAATGTGGCACCCCCATCCATTGGTTAGGTAAGACATATCTGAAGGAAATGATTAGTGTTAGCATGGGTCTTCAAAAATTGGGGACCTTCTCATGTGATAATTGCTGAGAGAGATGCACACCAATTACAGGTGTTCGAGTAATTCTAACAGAGTGCAATAGTTATTAAGTATGATACCAACTTGAAATGAAATTTTTTATGATGTCAAATGTCAAGAGGACTGATGACATCAGTAGGTTTTGTTAATTCCTACTATGCCACTCGAGGATGCCCCTTTTAATGGTGGGGGATCATCCAAGGTACTACGTCCTTCCTGGATAATTGTTTTTTGGAGTCGATAGGAAGTAAGCATCAACCGATCCAAAAATAAGTACTAGTGCAAGGGACCAGTGTTTTTGATGGAAAAATGGATTGATGTGAATGGTTAACAAAACATTATGGCGAGAGATGGTTGGAAAATGTGATTATGGTTAACTGGCTTGAGGTTAGAGCTGTAAATGTGAGTGTCGAAAGTCATAAAAACTTCTGATGGGGGAATCCATGAGGTTGGTAGGACATTCGGGGTAGGTGTATGTTTATTATGATTGACATGGTTGGGTGTGGTAAAGAGTGCACAACTCCAACCAAGGGTATTTAGGGACTGCTACTAGGTAATAAATGTAAATGGGTTGGGGGGGGGGGGGGGGGTTCTCCTAAAAGAATCTTTGTACAATTTCCAAAAGTATATGAAAGTGGTTTGGATGTACAAGAACGGAGACAGGTGCTCCATTAACATGAATGATCCTGCATGGTGATGTGATGAGGGTGTTTTGCTAAGGGTGGGGGCCCCATTGGTTGGTATCGGTGTGAGAGTGATGAGGCGAATGAGATGTCACAGATGGGATATTCTTAAGAGGGTGTGATAGACCAAATGTGAAATGCGGTGATGCGCTTTAGCTGATCTGCTTGTAGAGAATGGTGGCTCGGGAATAGGGTTTTGACATGCAATGAGTAAAATTGACTAATGTTTGATCATGGATGTATGAATATGAAATTTTTCCCGAGCTAAATTTTGTGGCCATGGCTCCAGATATCGACGTATGGTATATGCGAGTGATGGATGCCATGAAAGGTGTGGCTCTACCAATTGAAAACGGTGTTTATCATGTGAAAGGTCGAGTGATGATAAACATGGTCGGGTGAATGAAACCTATGTTTTTTTTCTTCTGAGGAAATGATGTTAGGATATGAAAATATTTTTTGGGGAAGCCTATCATGATGAGGATAGAATGGTACCTGCTCTTGTACTTTTGTTGTCTGGGACATATAGTGATTTGGCGTGTATGCAACATTTGCAGCCAATACCCTAAGTAAAAGCATATTTTTCATACAAATATTTTGAAATAACTTGAATTTAAAGCAATAAGAGAGGGTGTACCTAAACTGTAGTATGGAGGGGATGTGCGTTGAGTCCAAAAATGACTTTATTTGAAACTTGGATTTATGATCTCTAGATTGAACATGATGAAGTGCCACTGTGTTTCTCATGGTTTTGTGATTGGATACTTTGAGCTCTAGTTACGGGCTTTTGAAAATGGTAAAAAAGGTGATATATAGGCTAATATGGCCCATTTCAAAGTCATTTGTGCTTTGTGAGTTTCTGAGGTCAGATCCATTTTCTAGAGCTTTTCTTGCCATTGCGCTCAGCGAGAGCACCCGATATTCGCGCGGATAATGTCAGGTAGGAGCTAAAATCTCCTATTACTCATTTTTGTCATTTTCATGTATGGGTGGGCCATAAAAGTGTGATATTGTGGGGATTTTATGTCCATTTTGGGAAAGATTGCGTGGGCGATCCAAGATAGCGTGTGCGGTCTCCGCGCAAATGGTTTCCCTTTACGCAAAGACCCCATAGTTATCAAAATTTTAACGCGTTGTGCCACACACCCATTTTTGGCATATGCATGGGTCAGCTCACAGAGAGGGCTATAAGGCATGAGGATGTCATTTTTTAGTGAATTTGATGGTCTTTGTGCAAAAACTAGCATTTTTGGTGTTTCCTTGGTGGCAGGATGTTGTGGAGAGAGCGGGACTGACCTGATTTGGGCACGGCGATAGCCTAAAACCTACATGCTCAAGATACACTAGCTCGATATGGATTGCTGAAGTTCTTGGAGAGAAACATATTGAGATCTCAAGATGAATTTTTATGCTACTTGGTCTGATGCTAGAACAAACGATGACATGTTATGGTCTTGCGCTAGAGAGATGTGAGGATCCACCCTGACACTGATATCTACTTTGTGATGGGCCTCTTACCTTAGAGGGAGGCTCTCCCATATCCACTCTCTCCTGGGGGGGTGAACACTCATTATTGGGATAAGGAGGCAGGGAACTGTGGGCCTAACCCCATTACACGAGGTTGCGTTTGAGTGAGCTCCATTATGGATTTGGCTGAGCGAATTTCTCTAGCTATGATAGTTCACATATCTTGGTCAACATCAACCCACCGAGTATCAGGACCACATATTGTGGTGCTACTTCGACTACAGGCTAGTCATTTCTCTGATTGGGCTCATTATGTTTATTAGGGCATGTTCACGCAGCTAGCCAAAGCATAGAGGGGTTCAGTGAAGACTTTTGCATTTTCAAGAATTCTTTGCAACATCATATACGAGCGGGTCGTGATGTTATGACTTCCTTTGGGCCCTCATAGGGATCCTTGGATGCGCCGATGGGAACTTGTGATGCCCCACGGTGGTGGGGGTGAGGTAGGCTAGTATTGGGATGTGATGGTTGAGGTGTGGTTCGAGTCGAACCCAAATGTAGGGACGGATTTACAAGGGGATCTAGACATGGGTCTCCCTCCTGGTTATGCCTGGGGACCGACAGGTAAGACCTTTTATGTTTTCTACATTTGAGAGTTCTATTGTTTATATATGTATATATATACATAGATATCTATCTTTAATGGTGACACTGATACTGTTTTTGATTTCCTTTGTAGATGTGGGGCTGATATGGTGTCCCACTTCTTCCTTGATGGGACATGAGCCTAGGAGGAGGGATCCACATGGGACGGGTCAGGCCTGACTCAGGGGCCAAGTAAGTGTTGGAAGTCCCTAAGGCAAGGGTAGAAGAGCTACAGGTGCTAGTGGGGATGCTTCCCTCTTGGTGCATTCAGAGGTGGAAAAGGCCCAGATGGCCGTGGTTAAAGAGCTGCTCGTGGCTGTCGATATTCAAGTATTGGCAGTAGAGGCTCGAGCAATAGATGCTCAGGGTCGGTTGGCAGTCGTTGATGCCCAGGCGATGAATGTTGTGGCACGGGCCGAGGTGGCAGATGCTCGTGCTCTAGATTTGACGGATTCATGGAGTCGACTAGAGAGGTTGGCTCAGGGTTTATTGACTAGGGGTTTTTATAAACTGGACGATATATGGCTAGAGACAGTGATGCCCTGGGAGCAGACGCATCGCCCCAATTTGTGTCGAGTAGCACTTGCTGCTGTATCTGCTACTCTGATACTCACACTGAGTGCTCACGTAAGTCTGGAGGACCCACCAAGTGGAGCTCAACCCTAGATACATTGTATGATCAGGGAAAGCACCCATTATGAGGATGTTTCCCTGTGTTGGTGATATGTATTTTTTTACTGATTGGATAGTCAACAGACTTGTTTTGTATATTGGGACATATATTTTTTCATGTATATATGCAAGATGTATTTTTGTGGCTCTTATGATGTGTCTATGGTTGTTTTTGATATGTTTTGATATGTTTATGATGAATGTTATGTATTTATGAGGGATTTTATGCTTATGATGGGATTTTTATTTATGTTTTATGGTTTATACGAGATGCATTCTAGTCTAGGATATGGTTAGCTATGCGATTGTCTACCTGATTTTGATCTCTTGGTATATGTGTTAATGTAATGTGACAAAAAAGGCGGACCAACTATTGTGCATGGAGGTTCTTCCTAAATAGGTGCAGATCACATACTTAAAAGGTTTGGTTTAACTTCGATACCACTATCTGGGAATCAAGAAAGACATGTAAATGGCTGATGCCTTGGTTGGAGGCATCGCTCAAAAACCTGATGAATGAATTACATTCTTCTTGATTGTTTGTGGATGACCTGATATATATTTTGTTGGTGAGGAATGGTGATCGGTCATGAGAGTATATAGCCCAGGCGATTGCGGCTAAATTTTGTGACCATCAAGAGGCTCAATCAATGAATCCAAAATAGTATATGGGCGGACAGTCCATTTGTGACACAGGAGTAATATTTTTATAACAAGTCCATGATGATTGTGATCATCATAAAAAAATTATGTTACATTCATTTTAACTCTAGGGTACTCATGTTTTCCGCCTTAAGGTGAAATTTCTTGAGGTAGAGTCCATTGATGGGATTGGTTAGGCATGTACCATCGGGCTCTGAAAAAATGTATGCTCCTTTGAGGAGACAATGTTTGATGATGTAAGGACCCTTCCATAATGTTTCAAAATTATCGAGCCCTAAGGCTTCTTTTGCAACATCATAGCAGAGGACTAGCTCCCCCTAAGAAAATGAGCGAGGGGTGATGCTGCAGTCGAATGATGCTTTCACTCTTTTTTTGTGAGCCTCGTTGTGTTGGAGAGAATCTCATTTTCTTTTGTCAATGATTTCTAATTGTACCAACCGTGACTCTAAAGGCTGACTATCAATGAGAAGCTGGAGGTATGTGTGTAAGTTGGGGATTTCGTGCTCAATGGGAAGCATGGTCTCCACTCCATATACCAATTGGAAGGGTGTAAACCCTGTTGAGAACTTGACCACTGTGTGGTATTCCCATAAGGATGAAAACACCATATGGTGCCAGTTGGTTTTATGGTTGTTTACCATGCGTTGTAACATCGTTTTGAGTACTTTGTTAACAAATTCTACCTGGACATTGGACTGGGGGTAGTATGATGACACAAACTTGCGTGTGAAACTAAGGTGATGGGATAGCTCTTGGAATATTTCATTCTCGAAATGCTTCCCATGGTCAGAGACTAAATACTAACTACTTGGGTACACCGAACTATGTGATGACATGGTTGAAGAAAAGCCATGCTTCGATTTATTTGGTGTTATTGTATGTAGGCATGTATTTTCCCCATTTGGTAAAATAGTTGATGTCTACTATGATGTATTTGTGGTTTCCATATGAAGTGGGGTTGCAAGTCACAAAGTCAATGCTCCATTTACAAAATGGGCTTGCTACAATGATCGGTTGCAGGGGGGATGGAGGGGATCTTGCCTTGTGATCGTAGCGTTGGCATCGCTCGCACCTTTTGACTGCTTGTATGCAATTGTGGAATAGGGTGGGATAGAAATAACTGACACTTAAGAATTTTTGGGTGGTGGCCATCCTAGAGAGATGGCTGCTACAAGCTCCACTATGGCATTAATTTAGGGCCTTCTCAGCTTGGTCATGAGTGAGGCATCGACGTAAAATGGTGTCAACGCCCCTTCGATAAAGGACGTCCCCCATTAGAAGATATCGGGGGGCCTGATGGAATATGCACCTTCGGTCGTCACAGGTGAGTTGGGGTTTGAAATTTTGGGTTTGCAGAAAAAGAAGAATGTTTCCGTACCAAGGGTCCTCTATCATTACTAAGAAAAAATGTTCATTAGGTAGTGAGTCATTAATGGGGGATCCTTGAGTCTCATTTGGGAGATCAATGATGAAATTAGATAGGATGAGTGATTTCTTTCTCTTGTGGGAGCCGAACTGTAGGTCAAATTCCTACAGTATAACTATTCATTGGGTGTACTTATGGTCCATCATACGACGGGTTAAAAAATATCGCATGGGGTTAATAATTGCTTTTATTGTTGTGGTCCGGTGCAAGAATCAATGACTTGGTCACTGAAAGGAAAACTACCCCACTCCTTTAATCGACCAAGTCATTGATTTTATGATTCTTGCACCGGTATTGCGTGTACTAGGGTTAGGATTGTTTTTTCTTCTGGCTCATACCTCAAGGTAGGCCTGGCTAGGTTCTTGTTGACGTAATAAATTACCTTCTATTTGTTGTTGGGTTTGTCTTGGATTAACACCCCAGCTATGGACGTATTTGATGCGGATAGGTATAAGGTGTAGTCTTTGTCGTAATTGGGTGGGATAATGAAGGGGGCTAAAAAAAAGGTGTATTTCAGTGCCTAAAATGACTTTTGAGCTTGATCATCCCATTTGAATGGAATTTCCTAACGGAGAAGACGTAGGAAGCCCTGTGCACAAGTGGCATAGTCAGGGACAAAGCACCGTAAGAAGTTGGCTTTTTCCTGCAGACTTTGAAGTTGCTTTAGTGTTTTGGGTGGTGGTACCTCTTTGATTAATTGGAACTTGAGGGGGTAGACTCTCATTCCTTGTTGGGATACTATGAATCCTAACAGTCTGCCTACATTAATGCAAAAGACACACCTGAGAGGGTTAAAGCATAGGTTATATTGCCGACATTGTTTAAATACCACACGAAAATCTTCCAAATGGTTAGATCGCTTCTTGGATCATACTGTGAGGTCATCCAAGTAGGCCAGGATGAGATGAGCCAGGTCATGGAAGATATATTTCATGGCCCATTCAAAGGTGGCTCCAACGTTTTTAAGACCGAATTGCATAACCTGGTACGAAAATGTGTCCCAAGGGGTAGTGAATGCAGTCTTGTACCGATCAGTATGTAAGATTTGAATTTGATTGTACCCTAAGAATCCATCCATGAAAGATAAGGCCTCATGACCAGTGTAAGAATCAATGACTTGGTCGATGAAAGGAGTGGGGTAGTTTTCTTTGGGACAAGCTTTTTTTAGGTCTCAAAAATCGGTACAGACTCGAATGGTGCCCTATTTATTCATGACGGGAATAGGGTTAGAAACTCAAGTTGTGTAAGAGATTGGATATATGAATCTAGCTTTATGAAGCTTGTCTATCTCTTGTTTGATCACTTCCACTTTAGACAGGTGTAACTAACGCTGTTTTTGGCGGACGGGTGATATGTCAGGCCATGTGTCAATGTGATACGCCACGATGGTGGGGCTTAACCTTGGAAATTATGAATAATCCCAAGTGAATATATCCCTATACTCTTATAATAGGTTCGTGTACGCAGTTACTTCTTCTGGGGAGCATGCTTCCCCCAGCGAGATTTCTTCAGTTTTGAATGGTTTTTTCGAGATATTCACCTTAATGGTTGGTGAAATATTCAACATATTTCCTTCCTCAAACACATCAAGCGCTGTGATAGGGTTCTTGAACCAATATACCTTCCATGATGGCAGGAATTATTTTTATTCAATAGCGTAAATATCCTGGGTTTTTGTGATGCTAGGCATGAATGCTTTTTCTGGAAGAAAAAAATAAGTGGTGATGCATAGTGTCCCACAAACAATCTGGTTTCGTGATGGCCTCTAATATATCCTCATAAGAGTGAAAAAAAATGTCTAAGGGGGAATTGTTTTGTGCGATGCCATGAGGAATTGGTTCGGGCCTAGAATTGCTGGTTGATAGACATGAATATGATTATGTGGTTAATGTTGTAGAACCAGATGAGGTTGACAGGGTGCAGGCAAGATGGGTCTGCACCATCGAAGGTACTACTACCGTTGCAGTAGTTTTAGTGGCCTTGAAACCAAGGAATGATGAGCAGACATCACGAGTCATGGTTCCCATGGATGATGAGTTGGATCGTATATGGTGTTGTGTGTTGTGAGCATTAAATGGACGAAGAATCTCCACGATGTTTGTTTTGATTTTAGCCAGAGGATATTCATCCTCTCTTGGTGGCGTACGAGGGGTATATGTATCTTCATTTATTTGAAGATTTTGTTGGATGCAGAGGTGCTGAAATGTTTGTAACATAGGGCATTCCTCTATTTCATGGTCATGGCTTGTGCAAATATTGCTCAGAGTAAAAGTACTCATCAAGTCTATGGTATGAAATCCAGTACTGCTCATCATGTTAAATGATAATGATGATGATGGGGGATGGTTGTGATAATGTGCATGCCTGTGTTTCTCCCCTCTCCTACTCTTAGACTTTATGTGATTTGACTCTCTTGGGAGTTTTTGTTCTAACACTGCTCTATCGACTCTTAACATAAATAGGTATTGAAAATTTATTTTGTGGTGAAATTGCGAGCAAATCCGAAATAACGATGCGTGATATTCTCTTGAATAGAGATATGAATGTAAGTTATGGGTGTGACCATCCAAAGAATGTTAGTGAACTTATTAAGATCCCAACATTGATTTACCATGTAGTCATTTTTATCACATAGGGAACATGAGATGTTCGATTGGATTCTTACCTTGTTGAGGCGAGGGGTTGCCTTCGTATTCTTAGGTGGTTGGAAACAACAAGGGCTAGGCCTCATTGTCGCTGAATTCCTATGTTTTGGTAACTCAAAATTGGTTATGCTTGGATTATTAGTGACGAATGAGTGCATGATGTCTAGCATTAGTCAAAATCGGGAGACATAGGGGAAATGCCGAGCGTGGTGGTTATATTTGAAAATTAGACAAGAACGATACTCTTTTTTTTTCCAATCCCTTTGGACCACCAGGGTGATTGGGTACCATTTTCAGAATGATACTAAATCTGGGCACTAAGTGATTAAATGGTCATGTTCGTCACACAATACATAGGCTGGAACTGGGAGTTTGGGGGGGTGGGGGGGGTGGGGGTGTGAATGTGCCCTTTTGGTGGATTCCTCTCTTTAGATAAATAGAGGATGGAACTATTCACTTCATTCTCCTGGGTTGTGGAACTTTCTATGGACTCTGAATCTGATCTATCCATGTCGGCGAGATTGGCTCCTGCAAGGTGTAGCGACTCTAACGCTAGATGAAATTAGGGAAAGTAGGGACAGTAATGAATATGGTGGTTATCCTAACATATTTGAAAAGAATATTGATTGGGTCATAACCCTATGAAGTACACCAGATTAACCGGGTACCATATTTGAAACAACTCTAAAGTTGCACATTGCGCGTTCAAATGATCATGTTCATCGCATAATGCACAAATATTGACTCGAGGCCGAGGATGGTTATGGTGGAGGGGTGGTTGTTCTTGTGACCATCTCTCTTTAGATATATATAATATGGTCCTCTTTGCTTCTATCCTTTGAGTTTAAGTGTTGTATGTGGATTCAGTGTCTGAGTTTGCTAATTCAAGATTTTTAGCAATGAAACGTCACATAAAATCGAACATTGATCAAAGGCGATGGATGTGGGGACAACGACACATGTGATGGTTCCTACGATAGTTGTGACATATGTGTCTTCTATGCTAATATAAATTGTTTTGGGCAACATGTTTTCTTGGCTACCAACAGTTGAAATCCCTTAATTTGGGGCACTACACGATCAAAATATCGGGTTCATCGCACAATGCACAAACTGGGAGATGTGGTGTGGCCTCTGTTTTCCTTCTTTGAGTTGTTGGGTTGGATGTGTATTAGCATGATGCCGAATATTATTGTATGTACAAGATGGTTTTGGACCTATCCTCCTCCATTTGTATGGAAGATGTAGAGGGGTTCCCTTGATTAGATTGCTCTAGGGCTTGTAATGAATCCCTATATCGAGGCATATTCGGGAAATGATGGGTGTAATTCTCGAATTCATCGCATATGGTACACACATGGTCTATGTGTAATGCTTTATATTGAGTATTCATGACCTTTTCCTTTTTACGGGTGTCTAAGGTCATGACATTTATTTTGGTATGTAGAAGAGGTTTTAACTCATATAATTCTGGGAAAATGTTAGTATAATGGCGTATGATATTGCATAATGTAAAAGGTTGTGATGCCCTATCAATCCTAGGGGCGTTCAAATTTTTCCCTTTCTTTTTATCCCTTCCGGTAGTACTAGTCGGTGTTGCTACAAGGGATTCTTTGGCTATTATGGCCTCTTGGGGGGTATAGGAGTTATGCCTGCAAAGGTAATACTCGAGATTCCTAACGCAACTAGGGGAGCCAAATACCATACTGGTATTGAAAAATCCATATTTGGAAATATAAGAGTTTCCATGACTTGTCTTGAAACAAAAACAGGTGGGGGATACAAAAATGGGGTTTGGGAGATAACATAAGGTAGGAATGCCAAACCCGTGGCGTCAATATCCATGCTACTGGTTTCTGGTTCCGGGCTGGTTTCGATCATATCTGGTTCCATGGTCATATCTACATATGGTAGTACAACATCTAGAGTGGTCAGGGTTTCTTTTCTTAGTATGTGATTTGGTTGATGGTGATGATCCTATCGTCACGAGGGAACATCATCACCCTTAAAATAGAGGATGCGACCACGGTCATAACGTACATGTAACTCTGCCCGAGGAGGATATTGTAGTCTAATTGTGTGTTTAAGACCTTATTAACTATGAAGAATGCTTTTCCGGCCAGGTTCACTGGTATATTTGATAAAGACCTACGGGGGCTGATGGGTGCCCATCATATGCTCTAAGCATGATGTCGAATGGTTTCAATTCAGGTGATCCTAAATTTTATCAAACCATTTTCGACATGATTAACGTTGGTGCTCCATCCATGATGCACCGATGTATGGTGATATTCTGAGTTGAAACTGGTATCTGGAAGGTGACTAGAGAAGGAAGCCTAGGGCCTACTGTTGAGGAGGTAAATCCCCTCTGCGGACAGAGGCGATCCCTACTAGCCCAGCAGGGGTCTAGCAACAATCATCAAATGCTACAGCGCAAGTTCTTAATTTCGAATGAATAAGCCAATGATGGAGGCCTACATGGAGTCCAATGCTATGATTCGTAGAAGAGACAGCGTTCCCGTTCCTCAGCCTCGGTAGATCACGATCCCCACGATCTCCGTGAATGGACACCTGCACATGTAAGAAACAACACTAATACAAGCATAAAATCCAAAATACACAACTATATATCATTCAGAAAGGATATAACTCATCATTATCATAAGTGAAAAACAGAGTTGAACCATAACCAGTAGTCATTCATTAATAAGCAATCGAAAGAGAGTACAACCAATGTTCTGACACTGCGGTCTCCTTCGGAAGGGTCTCCAGTCGTTCACGTCTCGCAAAGCTCGTCGGGGAAGGGACAAGCCTCTCTAGAGTCTCTCGACGATAGTCTCCTTACTTGAGTCGGCCTTAAGGGAAGAAAGAGGGCTCTTACAGCATAAAGGCTCTTGGGAATTTGGAGATTCAAAGCTTAGGCACTTCAAGACTAGCTTGCAATGGCAATAGACAAGCTTTTATAGATGAGGAAGGAGGGAGTTGGGATCCCTATTATTGTGGGATTGGCCCTATCATCAAGGAAGCTTCCATGGGAGGTGGCAAACCACTTCCCTTCCATGGAACTCCCGCAGCCAAACCTCCCAACTCAAGATAGGAAATGGTTTCTGAGTTGGTTGAAACAAAACTTCCGCCATCTTTATTTAAAAAACACTACTTAAATTGGCTGGCGCGACTGCTGCTCTGGGACAGAGCGCCAGTTGGCGCGGCCTCTTTGTAGGATTTTCCCCATTGGCGCGAGTGATGAACTGTCTGCCCGCGCCAATGCAAAAGGAGATGTTTTCATGGTTTTTTGCAAGGAGATGTCTTTAGGGCAATTGAAGCTCATGTTTAGAGGAATGCAATGATGATGGTTTCAAGGCATGACATTGTTCACAGGTCATAAAATGGGTCCTCCATTGTGCGGGACGGGGAATGGTAGGGACAGTGAAAAATTACTGTGTAACAGATGCCCCCTAAAGTATGAGGCCCGAGAGAGAGAGGGGTGAAATGCTTTACGAGAACAGGTTCAACTGAAGCCCCGCCGTCGGAAAACCTGCGTAGAAAAATACAACTGATATCTCAAGTACATGATGTATATGCGGTATGGGTGCAGCCATCCGAAACAGAGTACACTATAATCCGGATCCAGGGTATGGGCGTAGCCATCCAGCGAGGATCAAATAAATAGACTCAGGTATGGTCGCAGCCATCCAATCAGTGAGTCATGTACATAATGATAATAATCCACAATCAAATTCTGGAGTACAATAGACACAATCCAGGGTTTTGCGCTCCATCTCGACCCAAATAAAGTACAAGTTCAAGCATGCGAATATGTGAGCTGAAGTCAAACATGCAGGAACATCGTCTGATTACCAGCCAATGATGAGAGCTGTTAATAGACGCGAGAGGAACCACCAACAATGACAATGGCCCTCAAGGTACTACAGGTACAATCTACGGCGTGTGAATCAATGAGCTGGCGTCGAACACCCGTAGAATCACTCGATCGGAGGCCAATGATGAAAACCTCTTGTCGAATGCAACGAACCTACCATTGAGGCATGCAGGCTCCAAGGTACCATAAAGGAGTCTCTAGATCAACTTCCTGGATAATGAGCTGAAGTTGACAAGAAGTGACCTTGATCGAAGGTGGGCCATAATGTTTCCCACATCATCAACACGAGACAGAGGAACATGATGTTTTGTTGTGAATCAGGATCGTATGAGAATTAGAGGAAGGTTGATATTCGCAGAGGCCAACTTCTCTTGAACATGTAACGACACTAATGGTGGTTTTGGCAGTATTTGACATCAACGGATCAGAGGTCATGGTGACAAGGAAATGAGCAGAGGAGAGGTCAAAAAGGATTACCCAAACCCACGGAAGCAAGTGAAAAAACGAGATGAGATGTCCCCAACCCGACATGAATGCAGACAAGTGCCATGTTCAAGAGCGACATACTGCCGACACGACAATGATTACGGTTCCATTTTTCCCCCACCATTTCTGGCGAGTACCCCAATTATTTTTGATAACAAGCTTGAAGGGGATAGCATATGCTTGTAATATAAGTCTGCCCTTCGGGCGAATCCATCCTAGTACATTTAACGAGCCCTAGGAAGGAGGAACTCGGAGAACGTCATTTCGACTAAGTCCGATGTCATCAGGGTTTAACGAGTCTGACAAAGGAAGAACTCAGCGTCTTTTCATGTTTAGAGAGTTTGAAAAGACAGCAGAAAAGTAAACTCCAGTGGTCCCTTTTCGTAGATATTTTCTCAGATCCGAAAAGGTAGAAAACAATATCCGAGAAAACCTCCTAGTCGCGATAGGCTAGGGTATTCCTTTTCCGTAATCAATCTATCCCAGCCCGAAAAAGGGTTAAACGTATACTGGGTAGATGTCGATTCGTGTCCATTTTAACGAGATCAAAACGACAAGGGCCTCGGTAATATTTTCACGTTTAGAGAGTCAGAAAAGAGCTGAAAGATGACTCCAAAGTGACTTTTTCGTGTATTTACCGAGTCCGAAAAAGTATAAAATACAACTCGTTTCCACTGTTAAAGTCGCAAAAACCTGCTGCTGCACATACCAAGCAAGCGTAAAACCCATTTTCGACATAACATATTAAAATATTTGATAAAAATAACCTTTAAAACCTATCCAATGTCAAAAAAGTTATAAATATGCCAAAATGGTAAAACAAAATTACATTTACTATTTACCTTGGTAAAAAGCAGCAGTGGTCCATTTTGGAGTGCAAACTTCTGACGGCGATTGCGACAGATCCGGTTGACCATTCAGATTCTCGTTTGTGATAGGTAAGAGGCGCTTCCCTGTTCTTCATTTCAATCCATTTTTTAATAGTTTTCCCCCATGTATCAGCCCTCTGTGACCACTCTTTGAAATTTTAGGGCTGCGCTCATTGGCATGGGTATCGGGCACGGACCCGCGCCAATGGGATTTTCTATGCAAAGGGCTCGTGCCAGTGGCCGAACCCGAATTTCCGCCTAATAATTCGAGATTTTAACCAAATTGAATGAAATTTGAAGCCTACCAGAGATCTAATTAAGGGTTTGTGACCATGTGGATGCAGTAAATCAAGCAAAATGGTGATTGAATGGAAAGAAAGAGAGCATGGAGAAGAGGATGAACAGGCCATAGAAAGTGAGGCTTGCATGAATGCCCTCAGAAACTGTGGGCTAAATAAGTTCTTCTTTACACCCTGTTTAAGAGCTCAGCCTGAGCTCCTCCAATATCTGATCAGTATTTGGGACGAACAGGAACAAGTGTTCAAGTTACGAGACCAGGTATTGGAGCTAGAGGTTCTTGATGTGTATTTCATAACCGGACTGTCTCGCAGAGGTCTGGTACCCATCCTGACTGGGAGCAGACCATCTGGTGAGAAGATGGAAGAAGTGATGGCACGAGTGTGCCCAAAAGCACAAATGGGATCAGGGAGAAAAAAGGTGGATATCCACACCATCCCCGACCTGGCATTGAGAGTTGTCCTACATACCATCACGCGGGCCACAGGATCGCAGGCACCGCACGAAGCCACAAAGGCCCAACTCCTGCTGGCCTCAGAATGCATGAGCCCCTTATTGTTTGACTGGGCTACAGCAGTAACAATAAACATGAAGAGACAGCTCACAAAATGCAAGCAAGCTAAACTGAAATATTTTGGCTATGGTTCCATCCTGGTATCGTTCATTCTGGAACGCTTACCAATCTTCCAGGGCCAGGGGGCCATAGTAGCAGATCTGATTCCACGAGAGCCAAGAATGGCTCGCTGGGCAGCACTAATGCCCAGAGCTGGAGGTGGCCAACAGATGTCTTGGAGGCCAGAGTTTTTTAGGTGGTTACGGCGCCAGTTGATTGTAGTGGAAGACTGGCCATATGCAGGAACTGACTTCACCGGAGACCCAGATCTCCCACTGCTAGAAGGAGATGACTGGGACGAGGAGTTGGGTAAGACCTCACGTTTTTTGATTTTTATGTTTTATGTTTTTTTGTTCATACACATTCGTCTTAACTCATTTTATATATGTATGCAGATGTGGGCCCTGAGAGGCCAGCTGGTATGTCTCCAATCACGCGGAGGACCCTTCTTGCCCCTGATCCTCAAGCAGAGGGCACAGGAGGAGAGGAGTTGATCCAGAATCTCGAGGGTATTGCCTGAGGGATCTCGGACTATGCTCGGCTGGCGGATGTACCGATGGCGTACCAGCGTCATACGGTGGGAGTTCCAAGTCGGATCCACCGAATCCTGAGATGCTTAGTGCGTGCAGTTACATGTTATCATGAGCACCATGCGGATTAGCTCTTAGGGATTATACCACACATATTTTTTGAGAGACATGTCGTCTCCGAATGTACTTAAGACGATTATGTATATTTTGACTTTATGTGACACACTCTATGTAAACATTTCGATATCTATATATATATGCATATCTATTTCTGGATGGATCTTTCTTTACATGTGATGATGATTTACAAATTGCGCAAATGTCTGTCTAATACCAAATTTGCTACTGCATCTGTTAATGTATTCAAATGTCTGGGTATATGTTGATATGTAATGCAGTCAAAATTCCTTTCCAGCAATCGAATACGCAGATACAGACATAAAATGGACGGGTTTCTTACCGAATAGTGTCCGTTCAGCTGTAACACAACAAGTTGCGAATCTAGATACACAAGAAATTCACGGATACCAAGGTTAACTGCCTCGGTTAATAATTCTAACACAACACTATATTCTGCGATGTTGTTCGTAGTACGTCCTAGACACACACCTTGCAGGTTGACTAACTCACCAGCAGGATCATAGATTACCCAGGCTGCTGAAGACAGATTCCTGGTACTGCGGGAGACACCATCCACGAAACCAACAAATGGATGAATAGACATCTGCAAAACCAGGAGGACCCGATCAACAGAAAGATGTTTACAAGGCACACCACACCATACATGCACACAAATGAAAAACACACACCTATGTACACACACCACACCAAGAAATCACTTCAGGCATAGTACTTTTTGAGGTACAGCCCATTTCTGGGCTGCGCCAGCGGAACTCCTTCATAATCTATAAGCTCGTAGGCCCCATTTTTCAAAACACGTTTTACTATATAAGGCCCATGCCACATAGGCTAGAACTTACCGGCTCCAAGCTTGTCATGTGCTTGATCGTACAGGAGGACGAGGTCTCCTTCGATAAAGGAACGGGGGGAAACAGATTGATCAAAATGAGTTTTGACCCTCTTCTTTTGTGCTTCAATGATCAAAGAAGCCAGACGACGGGTTTCATCTAACCATTCCAGATACAGAAGACATTCTTCCTCAGTAGAAGTATCAGGTAGAAGTTCCACAGCTAATTTCAGAGAAGGAATTTCGCATTCAATCGGAAGAGTTGCTTCCAGACCATACACCAATTGAAATGGTGTTAATCCAGTTGCACTCATAGCAGATGTTCGGTATGCCCAGAGAGCTGAGAACAGTTGGAGATGCTAATTGGATTTGTGAATACCAACTGTTCGTTGAAGCATAGTGACCAGAACCTTGTTCACTGCTTCAACCTGACCATTCGCCTGAGGGTAATATGGTGTTGAGCTGTCGTGACGCAAGCCCAACTTTGAAGTCAGCTCCGCCATCATATAATCTCGGAAATGAGTACCGTGATCAGTGACAATGGCTTGAGGAACCCCGAACCGTGCAATAACGTGGTTGAATATAAATTGAGCAGCTGTTTTCCCGTCAGCAGCTAGTGTAGGCATCGCCTCGGCCCACTTAGTGAAGTAGTCGATGGCGACAATTATATACGCATGCCCCCCGGCCGAGCGAGGGTTACACGTCATAAAATCCACGCCCCATTTCGCAAAGGGGCTGACGGTAATAACAGGATGCAAGGGTAGAGGCGACGCGCGCATCTTGTGCTGAAATATCTGGCACGCATGACATTTACGGACTGCCATGATACAGTCTTTGAATATAGAAGGCCATAAATAACCTGCTCGCAGAATCTTCTGGGCAGTAGCATACCCGGACATATGTCCACCATAGGCACCACTGTGGCAGTCATTTAGGACCTTTTCAGCCTCTTCCAAGGTTAGGCATCGCCGGAGCACCGAATCTACTCCAATGCGGTATAAGGTATCTCCTACTATACGGTAGGGCTGGGACTGGTGCCGAATCCGACGGCGGGCAGCTTTATCCAACTCAGACCGAAATGTCGAGGTCTGAAGATAAACTATTAAGTCACCGTACCAAGGGTCACGAGTACTGATGAGGAAAAGCGTTTTGTCCGGTATATGGTCTTCAGAGTGTGAGGGAGCAGAGTCTGTAGGGAGAGAGCATATAAGATTCGCGAAAACCAGTGATTTCGTTGACTTAGCGGTAGTGAACTCTAAGTCAAAATCCTACAGGATAAAAATCCATTTGGAGTACTTGCCCCCTAGTAATTGTCTAGAGAGAATATATGTCATAGGGTTGCAGTCTGAAACCACTATTATCGTACGCAAAAGGATGTAATGGCGAAAGCGCTGCACAACGTGTACTGCGGCTAACGCCAACTTCTCGACATGAGCATAACGCGTTTCTGGATCGAGAAGGTTCCGGGAAAGGTAATAAACAACATGTTCATTACCGTCATTGTCATCCTACACCAAGACCATGGATATGGTGCTAAATGCGGCGGCGAGATATAAAGTGAAGTCGCGGTGGTAGTCCGGAGGACGAAGCAACGGAGCATTGACAAGCAATGTCTTCAGCTTCTCAAAGGATTGCTGAGCGATTTCGTACCAGTGGAAGGGAATGTTCTGCTTTAATAAATGAGTGAATCCTTTGGCCACCTCGGCGTAATTCGAGATAAAGCGTCGAAGAAAGTTCGCTTTCCCTTGCAGACTCTGTAACTGATACAGGGAGGAGGGTGATGGGAGATTAATAATGGCCTCAACCTTTAAAGGGTCAAGGCGAATTCCGTCTTTGGAGACGATGAATCCTAAAAGACGACCAGAATCCATGCTGAAGACGCACTTATGAGGATTAAGCCTAATGTTGTAGCGCCTGCAACGAAGAAAGATCTGGCGGAGATGTTCAGGATGGTCCTCTCGCTTAGCTGAATGAGCTGGAAAGTCGTCCAGATAAGGCTGAACGATATGGCGAATGTCATGAAAAGCGTAAGACATCGCACGCTGAAAAGTGGCTCCAGCGTTCTTCAAGCCGAACGGGATTTTTTTATACGCGAAAGTACCCCACGGACAGATGAATGTGGTCTTGTGCTGATCCTCAGGTGCAATATTGATCTGATTATATCCTGAGAAACCGTCCATCAAGGAATAGATCTCACTTCCGGCACATTCGTCTATGATCTGGTCTATGAACGGAGTGGGATAATTATCCTTTGGACAGGCGCGATTGATGTCGCGATAATCAACACAGACTCTAATCGAACCCTGCTTTTTATCGATAGGGACAATGTTAGACACCCATTCTGTGAGAGGGATAGGATAAATAAAGCCCGTGTTCAGAAGTTTTTCAACTTCTGCCTTAATTGCAGTGGCTTTCCGAGGATGCATGGGGCGTAAACGTTGGCACACGGGCTTCGCACCAGGATATGTTGGAATCTCATGCACTATGATACTGGGATAAATCCCCGGCATTTCCTCGTAGGACCAGGCAAACACATCTCTGAATTGTTTAAACAAATCAGTATAGACTTGAATCTCATCGGGAGAACAAGTCACTCCCACATGAATATTCTCAACAATCCCCGATTTAACGGAGATGTTGATCGGGACGGTTTAAGTAATGTTACCCAGGTTACCCTCCGAAAAAACCTCGTGCGTCAAGATGGGCGTTTGAAGAGGAGGGGTAGGAACCTGAGTAGCATAATGCTTCAGACAGTCAGTCATTTCCCCCAAGCTAGGCATAAACGAGGAGCGATGATGTCCATCGCCCCAAGGCAGCTCCTCAAGAGACATAGTTTCAATGATGGCCTCATCGGAAGGAAAAGTCTCTTTAAGAGGATCAGGTGAATCGACCTGACCAAGCCAGGGGGATTGAGAGTAGACGTCGAGAGCCATGCTCAACGGAGCATGCTGAGGAGGTGGAGGATCAGATGCGGCAACAATTTCACAGTAGTTGATCTCTACTGGAGTCAAGGGCATTGATTCTCCAAACTCAAACACCTGCTCAGGCGTAGGAATAAGCCAGGGGTCATCGGACCTGGAAATCATGTTAACTTGAGCGGTGTGCAGTGGTGGTGCGGGAAAAATACCATGAGGACTGGGTCTTTGAAGAGACCAGGTCCTACACTGTCCGGGGGATTCGAAATTTGATCCACGTATGGCACGTTGTTCTCAGAGGTAGAGGTGAAAAATGACAACTGATCCACCGTGACAATTTTTCCCTCATGAGGGAACTTAAGGAATCGAAAAACAGTGGATAGCATGCAGAGCATGGCATGAGTCCAACTGCGGCCAAGAAGTATATTGTAGTTGAGTTTAGTGTCAACCACTTCTACTTCCACGTTAACAGTCTTCCCCTGTAAAGTGATCGCTAGACTCTCGAGAACACCCAAAGGTTTAGATTCTCGACCATCAAATGCCTCAAGGGCATTGGGAGATGACGAAAGGGCTGGAGAGCCGATGGCCTTCCAGCAAGCGGAGGAAATAACGCAGGTAGAAGCACCTTCATCCACCACGGCCCTATGAATGTTCAGATCGTTAATCCCGTCTTGAATAACAAGAGCAATTTGATGTGGAAGCCGGGGAGTGAAATTCTCTAAATCGAAGGTGATAAGACTCGAATCAGCGGGATCAATGCCCTCGATCGCAGACAGTAAAGCCTTCCGTTGCAAAGGACAACTTTGAAGAACTTCTAGCGCAGACATAGCGGACGGTGCCTGTGCCAAATCCTCAATAATGATGTAATGTTGAGCGGCATGAGCATTCGGATTATAAGAAGATCTTCGAAGAACACCTTTAGAAGGTGGTTTCAAAACGGGTTCAGGAGTAGGCTTCTCGATTTCCAACGAACCAGAGGCAGGTAGGGGAGGCAGTCCATCTGCAACTGCCTTCCCCGGTTCCTGCCGCGATTCGTTGTAATCCTTCGACCGCGTAGCGACAGAGATAGGTGCAACACTCTTCACCATGAAAACTTGGGACCCAAATGGTGCAGATGGTGACGGCTGTTCGACCATCTGGGTCTGCTGAGATGGGAATGGCTCTTTTAACACAGCCGGAATCCCTTTAGAGCCCTTGAGAAGTTGACTAACCTCGGATTGTCGTGGAAAATCCTTAGTATAATGGTCCCCTTCACAAATGAGGCAAGGGTACTTCGGTTTACGCTGAGAGCCATCTTGAGTGCGAGATTTAGATTCTGGCTTCAGGGGCATCAGATTTAGATTTTCCTTTGCCCTTATTTTTCCCCTTGGAAGTTTTCTCCGTAGGATTGGCTTGAACGACATTCACTTCCGTGGTTTTACCAGAATCGGACGGGGTAGGATTAGCAGGAGCATTGTTGGAAGAATTAGACTTCTGCTTCCCATTCGAAGATTTCTTCGAATTCTGAGAGACAGAACCAATGACACCATCCACCGCAGGGGTAGGCGGAGCCTTAGAGGTTTCGGACCGCAGGGCATCAGGCAAGATATCATAAAGCGTGCCGGACTGAGAATATACAAGATCCAGATATTGGGCACGTGCAATGGCTTGTTCCTCTGTCACACACGCTCCCATCGCAATATCCTGAGCGATTTTATTCACAAAGGAGGTGGTAAACCAGTGAGTTAGTATCTGATCAGGTATGTGAAACTTGATCAATATACGACGACGCTGCCACTCATGAATGTGATCAGAGATGTGAGTGGCTTTATCCTGCTTCAGAGAAGTCAGGAGGTGCGTCCCGGTTTCATAACGAACCGGTAACTGAAAGTGTGTGAGGAAAGCCATGGCTAAAGAATTGAAATCTTGGAAAATGCCGCGGGATAACTCTATGTACCACTTAGCAGCAGCTCCAGTTAAAGTACACTGGAAGAGGCGCAGACGAATCGAATCGTCGACCCAAGAGTTAGACGAACACCAAAGATGATATGTCATCACATGCACCTGGGGGTCCTCTCCAGCTTTTCCCTCAAACTTGGGGCAATCACCTGGTATCTTGGTGGGAACCGGAGGCCAATATGGATTATGTAAAATCGGATCATTGGTCAACTTTGAAACATCCGGCAACTCCAAGGTGGCCAGGAATGGCAATGGCGGATTGACCGGCATGCCAGACCCAGGATGAGGACCGTTACCTGTACTCCACAATGGTTGTGAATATCCTTGCCCCCATGGGTTCTGTCCCGTAGGATTCTAACCGTAGGGGGTGTAGGTCGTATAACCAGACTGATTTGGATGCTGGTAACCAGAGTGTGGGGCCTGATAACTAGGGTACGGACCCTGATTATATGTCGGCCTGGTGTAAGCAGCATTTGGATTTGGCTGCTGAGTATAAGTAAAACCGGGTGGAGGAGGATAATACTGAGAGCCTCTGGGGTGGTTATAATTCGATTGAGATTAACCATGAGGATAATAACCACCATGAGGATGAGTAGGCTGCTGAAAAGTGGAACCCTGCAGAGCCTGATAAGTAGGGCGCAGCTATTGATTTGGCTGCGGCATTGAATGTGTCGGCTGCTGAGCAGGGTTAATAGAATGAGCGGGCTGCCCTGAGTGAACAGGTTGACCCGAATGAGAGGGCTGCCCTGAATGAACAGGTTGACCCGGATAGACAGGTGGCGTCGGTTGAGCAGGCTAGCCTGGTTGTGAATGAGCCCTAGGTTGTACCGGATGGGCCGGTTGGCCTGGAGGCGGAACACCAGGTTGTGTCGGATGGGCCGGTTGGCCTGGTGGTGGAACAGGACTAGGTGGTTGCTGGAAACCGGTTTGACCTAAAGCAGAACCATAGGATGGTCCCGGCTGATATGCAACGTTAGAAACAATAGGATACTGAGGTTGCATAGGTAAAGAAGGCTGGATTTTCCCCCCAGGACCATAGACCGGTCCCGGTTGATACCCCGGCTGAGGCTGAATAGGTTGACTGGAAGGGCTATAATACTGTCCTTTCGGACCGTACGATGGCCCTTGCTGGCCCGCAGGGTAGCCTTGGATGGGTTGCCCCTGTGGGTCATAAGGATAGCTAGGTTGGCCCGAAGGTTGGCCTTGGAAAGGTTTCCCTTGCGGGTTATAAGCCTGGTTATAAGGTAAAAATTGAGCATAGAGGTAAGCCTCAGGAGCGAGTAGACGCAAAATCTCCCCGTGCTCATCACACTGACCTGGGAAAGCATACACGGGTGTACCATCCTGTGCATAGTGCGAAAAGTAAGAGCAGTTGGGATCTTGGGAGGATGGTCCAACCTCGGCGTTCGGCTGTTGCAAAGACAACCGATACTCCTCCGGAGAGATGTTCTCTGGTATAGCAGTCACTAGATAAACATCTTCAGGAGTTGGCACAGCCCTCGCAGCAGATGCTGTGACAACAGGAGAAGAGGTGGCCACACAGACAGTGGGCCGGATGGGAACAGAAGTAATGGGCGTTTGAGGAGACACCCCGAGCGTAGTAGCAGCTGGCCTCGGAGAAGGAGCTGTCACTCCCATAGAGGCTGCGGCGGAAATGATCTAACCCAAAGATCTGTATCCCTGTGGTAAAGAGGGACTGGCTGTTGACATGTCAGCCAGCTCAGAGTTGTCTCCCTGAAACATTCTTCGTGGGAAGAGTTGATAGTCTTCGCCAGACATTGGGATTTCCTCACCAGAATCACTCATGGTTGATCCTGCCATTAAATCTCGCAAGAGACGGCGAGGACTAGGAGGAAATACAGCAGCAAAAAAATGCAAACCCGATGTAAGAGAAAGGAAATCAGCTCCTAATCTCAATTCAGACACAGGGTCCGAAAAGGGCCAATTGAACTCAACTGGTCCTCCAAAGGGTTGCTCAGCAAGAACTGGTCCCCCGTCAGGAAACTCGAAAACAATAGGTTGCTGCGGTTCAGCAGAGGATTGGGAAGCCTCTGATGAATCATCCGTGTAAGGACTACCAGTAGACGAAACTGAAGGTTCCGCCACTGTGGCAAACAACAAGAGAAAAAAGAACAAACACACACACGGGCTGAAAAAGATTCAAGACACACGATCAAACGGTCAACAAGCAATATCTAACAGGGCGTATAATCGTGGGTGATTAATTTTTACCACATTGAAAAATAAGAAACTTCACCGTTTCATGTTTTAAGAGTTGAGAAACGATAAAAGATGACTCTATCTCTTTCAGATTTGACACAAGCGTGAAAGGACAAGCGCTTGACGGTCTTTTCAAATTTAGGGAGTCAGAAAAGACCAAATGATTGCTCAGGAATACTAGGCACAAAGGGTGTACCAAATAACCATGAACTGCAATATACACCTCAGTTTTAATAATGAAAAAGAAATCAACCAAGGACTTTCCGTACGTGCAGGAAATCTCCCCGAATGTTGTGTTCGGTGTATCACGGGTATAGGGTGGTAGACTCGGCTTCCTATGGATAAAGGATTGAAAACCTAGAGGGGTCTCCCTTTATATACGTGATGGTACGGGGAGCACAAGTCCGTACTAGCGCTGTCTAAAGCCAAAAGGCGAACGACAACTGCTAGGTTTAAAGACGCCGGAACACGTCTCTAGCCTAGACCTCTAAATGTGTTTCGTTAGATTTCAATGCTACCTTAGTGTAAATTGAGTAGATTTTAAAGTTGATCTTCAATTACGTTTCAGTTTTCGGGCCCTAACGAATGTGTCGTCTCAAAAACTCCTAAATGCAAAGCTACATGCCACAGTACACCATTTCGTTCGATGAAAATTAGCTACAGAAGAGTTGAGAGTTTTTTACACAAACAAAATGATCGGAAGACAAACAATGATATTTCTAATGCAACTAATGAAATCGAAAATTTTCATTCAAATCACTAATTACTAGTAAAATCGAAAAATTTCAATTTGCACTAATCAACCAAAAGCAAAAGAGATTTTTTTTAAATTTTCAATGTTTGATAGTTAGATACACTAAACAAACTGAAAACAAACGGAACAACTTGAGAAACGATATTAAGAGAGCAAAACAAAGCGATTTCACTCAATGACACGAGCAATTAGATCTCAAATCAACCAAAGTCTCTCAAAACCAAGAAAAGACTCAAAGGCTCTAATGGACCGTGTGATCTAGGCCCAAAGCAAGACCAAACGAAATTTGAATGAAGAAACGAGCAATCACCCAAAAATCGCAACAAAACAGTGAACAACTACTAAAAGAATGCGGAGGAGCAACCAAAGAGTTGACTGGATAAACGAAACACCAAAACTCCCAAGGAGGGCTCGATACACAAAGCCACTAGATGCCCTAGGGCTTAAAACGTGAAATCGATGGAAAAAAGCAAACAACCAAAGGACGAAGGCAAATTCCCAGTCAAACAGGACTCCAACACACTCAGGTAGTCAAAAAATCAAGAAGAAAAACACTGACCAGACCTAGAGAGCTCAAAACTGAGCAAACTCAATTACCCTACAGGAGTGGCGCGACTGTAAGGCTGCAACTGGCGCCAGCAAGCAATTGGCGCGGGCAATACAAAAGCAACATGCACCAATTGGCACGACTGTCGGGCTAAAAAGTGCGCCAGTCGAGTTTCTCAACCAAAAAAAAAAAAAAAAAAAACTACTTCAGAAGAAGATCAATGTAAACTAAGCAAACCAAGAAACAAAAAACAGCAAAAGAACCCAGCCCAGAAGGCTAACCAAGCAAGGAAAATCATAAAACAATCAAAACGAGACAATCCAAACGAGACAGTGAAAACTAGACGATCCCCAGCGGAGTCGCCAAATTGTTGAGGAGGTAAATCCCCTTTGCGGACAGAGGCGATCCCTACTAGCCCAGCAGGGGTCTAGCAACAATCATCAAATGCTACAGTGCAAGTTCCTAATTGTGAATAAATAAGCCAATGATGGAGGCCTACCTGGAGTCCAGTGCTATGATTCGTAGAAGAGACAGCGTTCCCGTTCCTCAGCCTCGGCAGATCACGATCCCCATGATCTCCGTGAATGGACACCTGCACATGCAAGAAACAACACGAATACAAGCATAAAATCCAGAATACGCAACTATATATCAGTCAGAAAGGATATAACTCGTTATTAACATAAGTGAAAACATAGTGGAACCATAACCGTAATCATTCATTAAATAACAATCGAAAGAGAGTACAACCAATGTTCTGACGTCGCGGTCTCCTTCGGATGGGTCTCCAGTCGTTCACGTCTCGCAAAGCTCGCCGGGGAAAGGGCAAACCTCTCTAGAGTCTCTCGACGATAGTCTCCTTACTTGAGTCGGCCTTAAGGGAAGAAAGAGGGCTCTTACGGCACAAAGGCTCTTGGGAATTTGGAGATTCAAAGCTTAGGCACTTCAAGACTAGCTTGCCATGGAATTGAGCAGGCTTTTATAGATGGGGAAGGAGGGAGTTGGGATTCCTATTATTGTGGGATTGGCCCTATCAACAAGGAAGGTTCCATGGGAGGTGGCAAAACCACTTCCCTTCCATAGAACTCCCGCAGCCAAACCTCCCAACTCAAGATAGGCAATGGTTTCTGAGTTTGTTGAAACACAACTTCCACCATCTTTATTTAAAAAAACACTCCTTAAATTGGCTGGCGCGACTACTGCTCTGGGACAGAGCCCCAGTTGGCGCGGCCTCTTTGTAGGATTTTCCCCATTGGCGCGAGTGATGAACTGTCTGCCCGCGCCAATGCAAAAGGAGATGTTTTCATGGTTTTTTGCAAGGAGATGTCTTTAGGGCAATTGAAGCTCATGTTTAGAGGAATGCAATGATGACGGTTTCAAGGCATGACATTGTTCATAGGTCACAAAATGGGTCCTCCATTGTGCGGGACGGGGAATGGTAGGGACGGTGACAAATTACTGTGTAACACCTGCCTTGTCTGAATCGAAAAAAAATAGGCGATAATCAGAAGGGTCAATTTTTCCTCGGGCAAAAAGTAAAACCTTCCACTGTGTTGGGCATGCATGATTGTAGGACTTCCAATGTTGACATGGTTGCCAAAGATTGAGCCAATTCATCTACTATACTATAGTTATGAGCAACTTTGGAATGATGTCCTGCGTGCCTGGTTGGTCCTTTCACTGTTCTTGGAAGAGCCTCAATAGGTACTTTGGAGATGGTTAAGAATGCGACAAGTGCACTTTTATTTTTACCTGAAGGGTTTGTATCCGGGGGAGTGTCGTAGTTCATATTATGTGTTTGGAATAACAATTCTTCTCCAGCCATATAGATTTCGTGGCTGTTTCCTCCGTTTCATTTTGGGGTGGTTGTTTCTACTGGGTATTAACTACTCCCTGATGGGGGAAAGGTTCCTGCATCAATGCATGTTGCTGGTTCTATCCCACTTTCCATCGGTTACCCTAGAGTTTTTTCAACTCACAAAGTTCAAGATAGTGGTGGGTTTAATGACCGTACTCCCCACATTTAGCACAAGAATGGTTTTGACGTAGATTGAGTCTCTTATTTTTCCCTTGGGAATTATTACTTGGATCCTGGTTCAGATTTTGGTTGGGGTTGCTGCCAGCCTAAGATCGCCAGGGGCGTTGTTGACTAATGCTCCCTGTCCAAAATCTCCCTTTTAATTTTTTTTTTCTTCTTCTCTGCAAAGTTTTGAGGATTATTGTTATTCTCCTAGTCATAATATTGTCGTTGCTGAGCTTGGGAAGGTTGCACTAGATTCACCGGTGCATTGTTTTACGTCGGTGGTTATTTTGTGCAGGGAAAGGGGAGTATTGGTTCCCCTATCCAGTGTATGAATGTTGGGGTGACTCTCTTGTATAAACATTTATAACTAATTACTGGTTCCGCTACGAGGGAGGATATGGGCCTCCCTATTGTTGATGGTATGGAATTGCCCTATTCGTCAAGTTCTCCAAAGGTGTAGGTTGACTCTCATGGTACCTGGGCTGTGATACATTTTGTGTGGAATCGTAAGTGTATCCTGGGTACTAATAACTATTGTTTGCTTGACCTTGGGCTAAGAACCCTATCAAGGCATCAAAAATATTCAACACGCCTGGTAACTCCCTATAATTTTACAGGCGCAGGGAATTTGGTAGGACATTATAGATATATCTTGATTGGGTGTAAGTCAGTTCAAGTTGCAGGGATTTGATAATCACATCTTCCTCTGAGGTAGGTTTTTGCGTTGCCATGTATTTTGAAATCTCTGCAGTGATGGTTTTCAAAAATAAGTCCAACAGAACTCTTTTGTCAAGTTTGTCTTTGCACAAACTACGACGTCTCTGCCATTCGTGGATATGGTCTGATATATGAATGTATGATTTTTGTCTGAAATGTGTAATAAGCTCCATTCTTGAGTCACGATGAATTGGGAGATGGAAATAGGTAAGGAATGCAGTAGTGAGGGTGCTAAAGGTTCCATGCGATGTAGATGGCTACTCGACATACCATTTCGTTGCAGGCCCTGTCAGGGTGCGTTGAAATAGTCTAAGTCGAATGGTATCATCAATGATACTTTTTGATGAGCACCATAGGTGGAAAGTCATTATATGATTTCTGGGGTCTTCTTCTTGTATCCCTTCAAATTTTGGTATATCAAAACAGAGCTTTGTTGGCATGGGGGGCTAGTTAAGGCCATGTGAAATGGGGTCATGTGTCAACTTTGTTAGATATGGAAGATGTTAGGTCCCTACATTACTAGTATAGTCTATTATTGTTGTTAGTGTAACCCCCTTATTGTTATTTTTGTACCCTTGTAACCCAAATATTGTTGTTTTTTTTTTTTGGTAGTTTAGACTAATCCTAATATTTCCATTTTTTTCTTTGCCCATCCCACCCATGGGTTTTGAACCAGTGACCTTGCAGAGGGAGTTCCTTAATAGTGCACCCCATCACCGAATGCTCTACACCACATGGGTGTAAGCCCAATATTTTTATTATTGTGCCCTTACATTATTATTGTTAGGTCGACTAGGATTATATTGTGATCCCATGGACTCCTATATATAGAAGGAGGTTTTGTCATTTGTATCATCCAAGAATTATTAATTTATGTAATGTATTGGAGGTTTCCCCCTCGAAGTGACTGATTTCTAAGGCGTTGATCTCTCTGTTCTTCTATTTTTGGATTTGGTTTCATAACATTTGGTATCAGAGCTTTGGATTCTAGGGTTTCACTGCTCCAAACAGGTCATCGTGGAAGTTTTTCTATAAAATTTTTTATATGAAGGTTCAGAAGCTGAAATTTTCACTCGATGAAGATTAAATCCCGAGGAACGTCATGTAAAAATTTCAGATCTTGGTTCGCAACATTTTTTGAGATATGATATGTGGAAGTTAGGGTTTTTTCAGGCTCTTGAATTTCACCTAAAACTTGTCAACGTGGAAGTTTCACTATAATGTTTTTTCTACAAAGGTTCAAAAGCTAAAATTTTTATAGAGTGAAGTTGAAATCCTGAGGAACATCTTGTAAAAATTTCAGATCTTGGTTCGCAAGATTTGCGGAGATATGATTTGTGGAAATTAGGGTTTTGTCAGGCTCCCAAATTTCATCTCAAAGAGGTGATTGTGGGAAAATCGTCATAACTCTCTCTCTAAGCATCAGATTGGAATTATGTAACATTTTTGCAAGTACATAGACTGTAGTTTCCAGTGTATCAATTTCAGAGCCGAAGAAGCAAACAGTGACACGTGGCACGCCGTACAAGTTTTCTTTACTGAACCAGTCCATAATTAGGTCATTGTGGGAGATTGGGCATAACTTTGCCTTGAAGAATCCAAATTAGGTAAGATCTGTGGCATTTGAAAGAATATTTAGAGGGCTACTACAAGGCCGAATTTTAGATATTGAAGATCCGAAATTACAAATATAATTCAATTTCATTATCAAGCTCCTTAAAATCAAGAAAAATGTGTGTATTTATTTTTTCGAATTGAATAAGTCTTGTGTGAAAAATTAGTTTGAATTGATTCCAAGGGCATATTGTAGAATAGATATTAGCATTGGGTTACAAAATTCCCCCTAAATAGAATTCAACACCCATTAAGCCTTTAGAAGGCTCTACTATGACTCATGAAGACGAATAACTGCAACACGACATGTCAAAATTAAAAGAGCAAGTGCACCATTTTTCGCTCTCGCAAAGAGCAACAAAAAATGAAATGGAAGTTTTGAAGAAAGTCGTGGAAGCTAAGATGGATGGTTTGAAGAAAGGCATGGAAGCTAATATGGATTGGCATGGAATATAATATGGATGGCATGGAAGATGGCATGGAAGCTAAGATGGATGGCATGAAAGACAACATGGAAAACATGAAGAATGATCTAAAAGCAGACATGGAAGGTTTGACAAAGTCGATACAATAATTTTTTCCCAATGGTGAAAAGATAGTAGAGGAAATTCATGATGAGAAAAAAATAAATGTTAATCGTGATTTTATAAACTCTAATGTTGGATGAAAGAACCACCATATTCCAAAGATGGATATGAGGAAGTTTGATGGCAAGGATCCCGTAACATGGATGCTATAGATGGAGCAATATTTTGATCTCAATAATGTGCAAAACACACAAAAGGTACGCATTGCAACTTTACATTTAGAACAAAATACATTTGTATGGTATCTATGGCTTTTCTCCCATAAAAAAACTGTCACTTGGTCAATTTTTACAGAGGAATTGATAGCACATTATGAGGATACAAAGAGCAACACCTTATTTAGCCAATTGATAAATATCAAACAAAAGGGTTCAGTGGTGGAGCACATTGAGGACTAAAAAAAATTGAATATAAGGGTAACTGATATTCCAGAGGAACACATGATTAATGTCTTCATAGGGACTTTAAAGGATAACATCCAACATGAAGTTTGTGTTTGTGAACCTGATTCATTGGAGAAGGCATTCAGATTGGCAAGAAAAATTGAATGTAAAATTATGGCGACAAGGAAGCCTACCACTCACATTTATAAAGATGGAAGTGTTGGTACTCCTAGACTTCCACAACCTACAAGGTTGACACCACAAAAATTGGAAGAAAAAAGAGCAAAAGGGCTTTGCTACAATTGTGATAGAAAATACACTAAAGGTCATAAGTGTGCTGAGAAGAAATTATTTTAAATAGATTGTCAAAAGGAGGAAGAAAATGAACAAGAAACTTCAAAAGAAGAGGACATAAACCAGGAACCAACCCTAGAAGAAGAATAAATGAGTCTAACCATATCATGTAACACATTGGAAGGTATTACCACTCCTCAAAACCTCAATATAGAAGGACATATCAAGAAGAAAAATTTAATAGTGTTGATTGATTCGAGTAGTACCCATAATTTTATCCATTGTAAGGTAGCCAAGTAATTGAATTGTATCTTATACCCATCACCTGAATGTCAAGTGATGGTCGCAAATGGAGGAACTATAAATTTCTCTCAAAAATTTCATAATATCAAGCTAGCCATGGGGGAATATGTATTGAATAGTCCAATGCTTTCCATTCCAATGGGAGGTGCCGATCTTGTACTAGGAGTATAATGGTTACAATCTTTGGGGACAATAGATTTTAATTTTCAAGAATTTTTCTTGAAAAAATTTTCGGAAGGAAGGAAGTCGAATTACGGGTATCACAGGGAAGCTGGGAAAGATAAGAAGCTCTAATGTCATGACAAAGCTTCTGAAGAAAGAACAACGGGGCGTAATTGCAAAATTATGCTCACTAGAAGTTCCAACATCAAAATCATATATTTCTCCAGATCTCTAAAAAGTCTTTGAAAATAATTCCAAGGTGTTTGAAACTCCGAAAGGACTCCCACCTATTATTGATCATGATCATGCTATTTATTTGATTCCAGGAAGTGTTCCTCCAAACATCAGGCCTTACAGATATCCCTATGTACAAAAGAGCGAAATTGAATGTATGATTGCAAAAATGTTAGAGGCTAGTATAATTCAACCTAGTCAAAGTTATTTCTATTCTCTAGTAGTATTAGTGAACAAGAAGGATGGATCATGGCGCATGTGTCTGGATTGTAGGGAGCTCAATAAGCTCACTATTAAAGATAAATTTCCCATTCCTGTGATTGATGAATTATTGGATGAATTATATGGAGCAATTTATTTTACCAAGTTGGATCTTCATTCAGGATATCATCAAATTAGAATGAAGACGGAAGATATTGCGAAAACAACATTTCGAATTCATGAGGGTCATTCTGTATTTTTGGTCATGCCTTTTTGCCTTACCAATGCACCTTCTACATTTCAAGGGTTGATGAATTCCATTTTCAAACCCTTCCTTAGAAAATTTGTGCTAGTATTTTTTGATGATATACTAATCTACAACAGGTCTTGGAAGGATCATGTTCAAGAAGTTGATAGGGTGCTCAAACTATTGGAGGAGAAATAATTATATGCAAACACATCTAAATGTTTCTTTGGAGTACAAGAGGTCGAATATGTGGGTCATATTGTATCTCATGAGGGTGTTAAGGTAGACCTTAACAAAATTAAATCCATTAAGGAATGGAAAGTCCCCACAACCATAAAGAAGTTGCGAGTATTTCTCGACTTAACAGTATATTATCACAAGTTTGTTAAGAATTATGGGAGAATAGCAGCACCTCTAACAATATTATTGAAGAAAGATGCATTTTCATGGACTCCTAAAGCAACTAAGGCCTTTTAACATGTTAAAGAGGCAATGTTCCTAGCACCGGTCTTAGTTACGCCAGAATTCACAAAAACCTTTATTGTGGAATGTGATGCCTTAGGAAATGGAATTGGTGATATTTTAATGCAAGAAGGAAGACCCAATGATTTAGAAAGTCATCCAATCAAAGGAAAGTATTTACAGAAAGCTATTTATGAGAATGAAATGTTGGCAATACTACATGCAGTAAAGAAATGGCAACCTTACCTAATGGGAATACACTTCAAGGTAAAAAATGATCATGATAGTCTTAAACAATTTTTGGAACAAAGAATATATTCAGAAGAGCATCAAAAATGGGTCACAAAGATGTTGGGTTATGACTTTGAAATCATCTACAAAAAAGGGAAGCTTAATGTTGTTGAACATGCACTCTCAAGAAAATATGAAGAGGTGGAAGCATTGCTTTGTGCCATTTCTATTATCCAATTAGATTGGATAACTGAAGCAAGGGATGAATGGAAGAAGGACAACGAAGTGTGGACACTCATTAAAAATTTGTAGCAAGATCCTAATACATCTAATACATTTAGTGGGAAAAATGATTCCTTATGGTACAAATATCGCTTATATATTTGTAAGAATTCCAAACTAAAAAAAAAGATTCTTTTGGAATTTCACACTTTTCCTTAAGGAGGACACTTAGGATTTTTAAAAACTTACCACAGGGTGAAGAAATTTTTTTTTGGGATGGCCATAAATCTGATATTCAAAAGTTTGTGGCAGAATTTTTGGTTTGCCAGCAAAATAAATTTGAGACAATTAAGACCCCAGGTCTTCTATAACCTTTATCCATTCCAAGTCAACGTTGGGAGGAGATTTCAATGGATTTTATCACAGGTTTACCTAAGTCCGAAGGGAAGAGTGTCATCATGGTGGTAGTTGATAGACTTACAAAGTATGCACACTTTTGTGCATTATCTCATCCATTTAAAGCAAGTACAGTTGCTATTGCATTTATGGAAACAATTCAAAAGCTACATGGAAACCCAAATATTATTGTAAGTGACAGAGATCCCATTTTTACTGGAAATTTTTGGACGAAATTATTTTCTTGTTTGGGTACTCAAATAACTCATGGCTCATCTTATCATCCTCAATCTGATGGTCAAACTGAGATAGTGAATAAATGTTTGGAAGGATATCTTCATTTTTTTGTATATGATAATCAAACGCAATGGGTCAAGTGGTTACCTCTCATTGAATGGTGGTATAACACTTCCTTCCATACTGTAGCAAAAATGAAACCATTTATGGCACTTTATAGATATCATCCACCATCCATCACATCATCTTTAAGAGAAAATTCTAAGGTTAAAGTAGTGAAAGATCACATTGAGCATCAACAAGAATTTCTCCAACTCTTAAAGGATAACCTAAATTTTGCACAAAATCGAATGAAATAACAGGCATATCAACATCGTAGCGAAAGAAGTTTTGATGTACGAGACTGGGTATTTTTATGGCTACAACCATACAAAAAAATGTCCCACAAGAAAGCTAAGAAGGATAATAAATTATTTCCAAATTACTATGGTCCTTACAAGGTGTTTCTAAAGATTCGTACTATGGCATACAAATTGGAGCTTCCTGCTTCTTCACGAGTGCATCGAGTTTTCCATGTTTCATGATTAAAGAAGGTTATAGGTGACAAAATTCTAGTTCAAACAATATTTCCAGAACTTGATGAGGAAATAAAAATCATGTTGGAACCTAAAGCAGTCACAGAAATAAGAACTCGACAGCTACTAAATCGATCAATTTCAGAGTATCTCATCAAGTGGAAGAACTTACCCACTGAAGATTCTACATGGGAGGATGCGAATTTTATACGGAAGCATCCTGAGCTACTCAAGCATTGAGGAAAACACTTTTTTGAAGGAGAGGGGCATGTTAGGTCCCTATATTACTAGTATAGTCCATTATTGTTTTTAGTGTCACCCCCTTATTGTTATTGTTGTACCCCTGGAACCCCAATATTTTTATTATCGTGCCCTTACATTATTATTGTTAGGTCGGCTAGGATTATATTGTGATCCCATGGAATCATATATATAGAAGGAGGTTTTTTCATTTGTATCATCCAATAATTTTTCATTTAAGTAATGTTTTGGAGGTTTCCCCCTTGAAGTGGCTCATTTCTAATGCGTTGATATCTCCGTTCTTTTATTTTTGGAGCTAGTTTCATAACAGAAGATTTAGTGATGCTAAGAAGGGTAACTATGTATTGACCACTATCGTATGATTTTGAGAAACATGTATTTGAATGTGATGGTTCAAGGGAGGTGCCTAGGGAATATTACCCTGCAGCGTACGCTGGTGGATATTTTGTTGACTCCCCGGAGGGGTAGCTATCCTTTGAAATCGAGGGGTTGTAGGAGGAGTTGCGTGTGGTGACCTTGAGGGGGTTTCCAATCAAATATGCCCCAATAAAGGATGATCCGATAACGACGGCAGCGTGACATCCTCTACGCCTGAAAGGCGAGAGGCCTGACACTCCTCCCTTTAATTGGGGGGGGGTTTAAGAAATGCCTAGATCAACGGGGTCCTATTGGGTCCCTTATGATGTCGATTAGTGTAATATTGTTGGTATTTTTTATTTTGGAGGCAGGATGATTTCTATCAAAGAAATAATATTATCACATGCATGAAACAAAGCGAAAAATGAAAAGGTAAATTTTATCTTTAATTTTAAACTATGTGATCAATTATCAATAAAAAATGAGGTTTTTGTTTGTTTTGTGTATGATACCAAAAGCCTATATAGATCTAATCATCCTTACAGTCTTATTGTAACTGGGCCTTAAGAAGATATCTTCTGATGGGTTCTAGATCCAATGTCCCGAAAGAACTAGCGGCGCCTTCTGAAGAATTGGCCAAAGTAATGGTATGAGGATCAGGTGCTACCTACACTGTCACCTATATGGAAGGATACCCTAGTTTTTTCCACTAAATTTATCGTTTTCCCACGTGAGTATTCGAGTCTTGAGCTTCTTGGTAATCAGTTACCATTACTGATCACTAGATGGGTCAGGTAGCCCCAAAGAGTACTGCACACACTAGGCTTAAGCTTAACCCCCTCTGAAACGAGTTTATGTAATACTCGAGTATTCGTTCCGTGGGTGAATAGATAGATTTAAAGCTCCCTAAAATGTCAGCATCTATGTTTCAAAATTTATTATGACCATGACGACTTATTGGATACCTACCCCCGATGGTCCTAACCTGAATTATAATTTGTTTTGTGGCCCCTATGGGGAGGATTTAATGAATTCAAATTATTTTTATTTTTAAGGAGTCTCAATTTTTCTTTAGGGTGTGATTTTTTGAAGCAAACGTAAAATAAGAACAAGGGTCCCAAAACACTGGGTGCCTTTTGGTTCGAAACTTACCAATGCTTTGTGTGTATTTTGAAGTGAAAAATCAAGAGTGTGATGATATTTGAATATGCGATGATACTTTTCAGTCCTTTTCTAATTACACTATGTGTGATTTTTCCTTGCGAAAACTTGAGATGATGCACGAATTATCGACTACTTACACTTTTCATAATTAGAATATGTTGCACTATAAGGAGATGGTAGTTCAAAATTTTCCGAGGAATGCTTTCATATGATTTTCCAGGCTCACCAAGAGGTGCAAGGATAACATAGATTACTCGCTTTCGTTATCGACACTTTGACCCTAGTCCCAAATCTAATGCAAACAATTGAAATAACTTAGCTAGTAAAATATGTGTGGATTTATGGGCCACTTAAAGTTTTTGACTAATTAAGCTATGTGTTCTATATTTTTATGAGGAAATAAATTTTTCAGAAACCAAGCGTGGATTAGGGCCACTTTCTTGTCTCCTACTTAAATTATGGGTAGTTTGTAAATATTAACTAAAATTAAAAAACACCTAATTGCCATGCTAATTGAGATTTAGTGCAACAACTAACTATCCTAATAGTAGTAAAATGCAGAACACAGTGATGGAAAGTTATTAGGGATTGCCAATCACCTTAAAAATGGAAAAAATATGCCAAATTTTGCCTTGCTAGTCTGTCATGCAGGTTGTATTCTCACAGGTGTGGAGTGCGCATTTGTTAGAGGATAATGCACGTTATCGTGCAAAAAAAAAAAAAAAATGCACTCTCTACTGTTTGGAATAATCACTAAATATGATGAGAAGATCACAAAGAATGAAATGATGGCTTGTAGTAGACTTGAGCAGGGAGAATGACCTGCAAAAGACAACCATTAACTTAAGAAGATGAATTAAATGGAATCGCCATTCCTGTGGTGGTGTTTTTGATACAAGGATGTACCAAAATGCACCTCTTTAGCAGTTGGTTTCTATCTTCATAAGAACACAAAGGAGAATGATTTTACTATTAGTGAACAACTTAAACAATGTTAACAAAAATCAGAGGGTAAGATAAGCATACAACACTATGAACTAAAACAAAAAATACACAAGATACAAATGCTCAAATGGAGCAACAACCCAATAAGACAAATGGAGAATTCTCCCTTTATTAGGTGCTGGTGGTATGAAGAATACAATGCTAAACTCTATTGAAGTGATTCCTTTGGGCTATGGAGCTCAAATACTCAAAACAAGGGTGGCTCTTTTCCTTAATTTCCCTACAATTATGTCCTCCCTCTCTCAAAAGGATGTCGATCACTGTCATACGGTGAGGCTCTCTCTTATACCGAGATGTTCATTCCAATCCTTCTGCTGCTACACTTGCAAGTTGGTTTTCTATGGAGCAATTTGGCCAGCATAACAATGTGTCTCTTTTTTCTCTTCCCATGGCCAGTTTATATAGAATTTTTTGAACTTCTCTTCCCTCTATTGGCCCAAGATTGATGGTGATCCAAAAGTGGGGAGGATATTCCTTTGTGGGCTGCATACCTCCTTAAGGTATCTTGATTTCGATTGTCCTTGACCGTACTGGACAAAGAATCATCCTTTTTAAGTGTGTCAAGTGGTCGCGAATGGTGACTTTTCGCCATCTTCAAGACCGCGCGACTATCAAAGAGATGGACATGATGTGGGCAAAAACCACTTGTTGCTGGTGCGGTGTCTGCCGATTTCTTGAACAGACCTTAGGAATTTTAAAATTTTCCTGTCCTAATGTATTTCTTCTCTGAAAATAATTAATTGTACCTTCCGCTTGACAATTTTCTAATGTCTTGTGCTTGTACGATATTTTGGTGTTAACATCAACCATTCATGTATCGAGGGTAAAAAATTTCGTGAGAGTTTATAAAATAATTGCAATGACTTTCATTTCGATAATTTGAAGTTCTGTAAAAATGATTACAAGAGCACTTACATTTACTTGTAAAATAAGCTTCCAAGGAGAGGAGTTCAAGATTTAATAAATATGAAAATAAATCGGATATCAGAGATCTCGATAACATTTTTGAAGCCAAAATCAACTTGAAAAAATCTGAGACCACAAAATTCCAGTGAATATAGTGAAATAGGGGCAATTTCCTTTACTAAATGTAATGGAAAAGATAGTGGAAGAAAAGGAAATATGAAGCTTGGAGAAGTAAATCTTAGAATTCATTTTAAATACTTCTAGTATAATACAAACACAAGAATCCAATAAGCCAACAAATTTTTAATTCTAAGGAGAATCTCGAAAAATTGAAAGCAGAGGATTGAGATTTCAAATTTCATCAATTAGAGTCTCTGAGTCCGTTTGGAAAAAGAAATGTGACTAAAGGGAAGACAAAATGAACGAGTGCGATGGAATGGTTTTAACTCATTTTCAGCGATTGTAAGATTTGAAACATGCATAGATAAAATGATGGATAGGATCATTTGTTGCAAGATTTTATGGGAAAATTTCCTCGATTTGAAAAAAATTAGAGGAATAATTAGTGTAAGAATTTCATTCTAGATGCACCAATGATAGGAAGAATATTATTATTTACTCATAACGCTAAATTTGCAAGGGAAGGAAAATATGAATAGAAAAAAACTAAAGAATGCCCAAATTCTGATGAAACAAATAATACTTCCCTGAACAAGTTACAGATTTAGAAATAGTTGGATGCTAACTTATATCAAGTCTCCAAAATCAAGCGAATGAAGACCTGAAAAAGAAACAAAACAGAAATAAGAAGTAACTACAGAAAAAGAAAACTGATAATAGATGAACATGAACATGTTTATACATACCTGGAAGAATCTTAACTACAAGCTTACCTCTTGAATCTTCAAGTTATCTCTTGTATTTCTCAAAATTTTCATATGTTCAAATTCATTTACTTATTCAATAAATTAAAATGCTAAGTAATGAGTTTATCAATTTGCTTCATATTTACATCGAAGGACGACAGTGGTGAAAGTGATCATATAAAATGCTTATAAATTGAAAATTGAATTTTCTAAGAATGTTTGATTGTAAATATTATTTAGAGCTTCACCTTTTATGATTTCCTTTGTAAATTTCAACAATATGTGAAGCTTCATCCAATAGAATAAGCAAGCGCGATGTAAGCGTGGTTTATCTAATCTTACTTTTCGAACACTCTTTGTTAAAGAATGAAGAAGATGAATCATAATAGGCTCATTATATGCTTATTTAAAAATATGCAATAATGAAATAAATAAAAATAGGAAAGGAATGTAAATCTAAACTAATCTATTCCTAGTCCTAATTATGTGAAGGAAACGTGACTAGGTATAGTCAGAATTCCAATGTAACCATTCAAGTGCTTTGTTTATTGCATGTACACACCAGTCAAATATCAGTAACAAAAGAACAATTGAAACAACAAATTAAATTTTAATTTATTATATATATATAAAACTAAAGTATGTACAAATATCAATTTATTTACAAATCACTTATTTATAAACCATCTCTCTTGGAAAGTTCTCTCCAAGAACATATTTATGGGATCATAAAAGTGTGGATATATATTTTTCAGAAATTGAAAACTAACCAAGGGAGAAGGTAGCACGACAGATTGTGAGGGAACATCCTCAAGAGTTAGATTTTTTCGACAATGAGATAGTTGAAATGAAATGAATATCTCATTAACTTGAAAAAGAAAAGTTTTTTGATAATCAAGATTAAAATTTTGAATAACATATTCATTGTCTTTAGTTAATGCATCTCGAGGGGTTTCAATGCTAAGATATTGAACATGTCTGCATAAAAAACTAGAAAATAAAACATAGCGAAAGAATCAAAAGAAAGTAATCAAAACTAAATTGGTATGGACATTAAAATTACAACATAATGTTACAGGGAAATCTGGAACCTGTCACTAAATTTAGTGATCAAATTGCCACTAAAATTCCATTCCAAAAAAATACTATAGATGCAAGTTTCAAAAAAAAAAATCAAAATGAGTAGCATTAGAAACTTGCAAGACTGACTCATCAAAATTATTAAAATTAATTTTGAGTTTAGAAAAAAAAGACAAAGTCACTACACATGAATCTTCATGAGATGAATCATTTTTTAAAATTAGTGCTCTTTGTATAGGATGTAATTCTTCAACATCATTATTGCGATAATAACCATAAATCACCTATTTCTCTTTGAAATCAAATCTCTGATTTGAGCTAATATCATCAGAAAATATAGAGGAAGACAATTCTAAAATGTCGTTGATGATTAAATAATTACCATCCAAATGAATGATGATTTCAAAACTTTTAGAATAATAGCTAGGAAAATTTTTAATCGAAAAATTAAAATAATCATCATTTACTATATTCTGATTTGAACATACATTAGGATAAAGGAAATAATGATTTCAAAAATATAATGAAGGCTGAAAATATTCATCTATAAAACTTGTTGTATCATAATCCCGATGTAAAGAAATTATTTCAATTATAGATACATGTTCTGAATTTTTTGAATTTTCCTTAAAAATAAGATAAACTGGTATGTTCATTATTCAAATATGGTTGTAGATTAGATTCTATTGGACCTACTGATTGATCACATTCATAATTATAAATTGTTTCAATTGCATTTTCAGATTCTGTATTTGTATTTGAAATATTTGTTTTAGAAATGAGAAAATGAGAATTGAAATTTTCTAAAGAAGAATGTTGTGATTCAATTACAATTTCAGGCTTGGGTTCAATAAAATCGTTTGCTAATTCAATATTAGTTATGTCTTGTTCTTTAATAATTGATTCGTTACCTTCAGAATTAGAAGAGGCAAGAGAAGTGAAATGCTCAATTATATCATCGTTTGAAGGAAAATCATATTTACGAAATATATAACAAAGTAACTCAAATTTATTTGAAAGCTCATCTAAAGATTTATTATTGTACATGGTAAGATTTTCTAACTCTAAACACAAATTATCAAAACTGTAATTTTGATGCGCTTTCAGGAATAACTGCATAAAATGGTTCCACGAGTGAATAAATTTCGTAGGAAGCACCTTGAACCATTTGCAGATTCATCCTCTAAATGTGAGAGTGAAAATACTGCAAATTTCATTATCAATGATTATATTAAAATATTGACATCTATTAACAAAATTAGAAATATGATCTAATGCACAAATTTTACTCTCACCATCGAATTTTAATTTTGACAAGGATTCAATCTACTTCTTGGGCATGCCTTGTGTAGGCTTAGGTGAGCTGAATGGATGAACAAGTGTATGAATGCAGATAGGAGCCATGATTAGTTAAAAAAATGATAAAATAGAATTAAAACAAGTAACTAGCTTCAGGCCTCCTTCTAGCACCAAAAACGTTAAAGGCTCAAAATTCCCTACTTCAAAATTAAAAGGGAGACCACTTGGTTCAGACCTTAGATCAACTCATTTTCCGTTGAAATGGTGGTTTCGACTGGTTAAACTAGGTCAAGTTACCTTTTCCCTATTTCTATCAGTTTAAGATATGCCTCTAGTTACCAATAGGCAGGGACATCGAATCGATTCTTCTTGTTGATCACGCAAGAGAATGACCCTTAAGCTGTTTTAAAGACACCAAACCACTCTAAAGTTTTGCCTCTTAAAAAGAGGACTTATAGAATGAAAAATCTATGATAACATATGCAATATATAATCTAAAATGCAATTAATCTAACCTATCTCGATTGAGGGAAAGAGAGATCCTTCTCTCAATCGAGAACCAAGTAATTATACAAGATCTTTTTTTTCAAGAAATTGGAATTAAGATGGAGGAATTATATCAAGGAGATAGCTCACAAAACATGATTCCTCATTAACACAAATACTTACAATTAAACAATTAGTAAATAATTCTATAAGAGTCTATTGAAAATATATCCAATTCCTTATTTATCATATGCATAAGAACTAAAAAAGATTCATGATGAATTACTAATTTAGTTCAAATAAGACATCATATATGCAAGCAAACAATTATTATCTTAAATATTAAAATAGCTTACTAATCTAAGATTTTAACTATTTTTTCCTATGCAAACTTAAGTTTTCATATTATATCTAAAATTGATCCTATAGAATAGTCTAAGCAGTATTTTAAATGAATTAATGCTCAAGATTCAATAATAGTGCATGAATCCGATTATTTACTCATACATTTGAAATATAAATTGAAATATTGAAATAAGAATTTATTTCATTTAAATTCTATAAAAAATAGTGCTAAACATCATTGACTAAAATAAACCTTTATTACAAAAATTGAATCAAGTACATAGCCTTGAAAGACTACAATAGTGAAAATATCTCGTTTCCAGCACTTGATCTCTGTCTGCAAATGAGACCTCAAACCCATTACAATAGTGAAAAATGAAAAAGAACTTCCTTTACAAATAGATTATAAACTATAACATCATGATACCTCTCCTCCTAGATTCGAATCCCTCCTTAATGTGTACCCCTGCTTCTTTTAGAAGCCTTTTGAGTTTGTTTGGTTTCCCATATTTCATGCTCAAAATCTTGTATTTTCCACCTGCCATTCAATTGAAATTTTTAGAAATTAAAATGAAATTAGAAAACAAATATTCATTCTCAACAAATCATAAAAATAAAAATAAACAAATAGATTTAAAAACCAAAAAGAATTCAAGATGCAATTACTTCTGTTGAGTTTCATTTTCTTTTGAGAAGTGTTGGAGAAGGAATACCCAAGCTAATAATTTTTTTGAAATTAATTAAAAAAATAATTTTATGTCAAATTTTTCACTATTATTACCGTTGGATTTCTGGGTTGCTTAATGATGAGATTTTTTATAATAAACCATCCAATATGGTGCTCCTATATTATATATTTCCATTGAGCTATTATGGGGTTAATTTGGTTGAGTATTTCTCCAATTATGCCTTTTCAAAGATGATATACCAAAATAATTCGAATTCTCAAAAATGTCATGCCTATGTTAAAATTTTAAAAATTTAATTAAAAAATATAATTCTAATTAAATGTATAACTAAAACTAATTAATTTCTTGTTAATTACAATTTTAAAACTAATAATATACATTCTATTTAAAAACAATAAATTAAATTGCAAACAAAAAACAGTTGCATAAATTACAAAATACAATATAATTCTCAAAATATAAAATTAATTAAATTGCATATTAATAAATTTACATATTAAATAAAAATTTAATTAATTAATTTAATAAAAAATAAATTAAATATTATGAAAATAATATCAAATATTATATACAAAACATTAAAACCAATCACAAATGTTAATGAGCAAAATTAAACAAAGGTCATACCAAGATATATCACAACCTTTCTATTAATAAGACAACAACCCCCTAGAGGTGACAAATGGTAAGCATTGACAGACATCGAAGAAATGCATATTAGAGTTTTAAATACAGTCACACAACAAATATTACGATATATGAGTGTTAGGGACATAACGTGATACCAATTTTCAAACCATCTTTAATATGCCCATCGAGTTCGACACAATATCAAAAATCGGGAGTGTGAGCCAATAACAAAACCTACGATGCATCACAGAGCTAGGATTTAAATTAAACCTTTTTAATAAACACATTGGGTCCGTGAAGCTAATAGGTGGCAGGCAGAGGCATATGTCAAAGTTTCTCACATCAGAGAATCTCAAGGAAAGCCTGTATTTAAGTTTTTCGAGTTATTTAACGACCCTTGGATTCGAAATTGACATACCTCTCATCCGACTTGCATGTGTTAAGCATGCCGCCAGTGTTCATCCTGAGCCAGGATCAAACTCTCCATGAGATTCATAGTTGCATTACTTATAGCTCCCTTGTGGACAAGGCTAATTCAGCATCATCTTTAGGCATAACTTGATATGAGCACATGTGATGGGAAATTGTGATATGAGCGCATGCGATATCGAAGAAGAATTTCATCAAAAGATCGGAGTTTCTAAGGAAAATGAAACACCGATATTAAATATTCGATAGCGGGAAGCTCTGATATTGTTATAGCATCATTTATCACCTCTATATACTTGATGACTTATGCATTGGCCTTGGGAAACCATTCCTTTCAGACTTGGTCACATTTCTCAAAAACATATATTTTAAAATCCATACGCGACTCTGGCCTAACTGTTCCCCAACTGAAAAAACTAATTTGAGGAAGTATAAATACACTTCAAGGGAATGGCCTAAGGGAGGAGAGAGAGAATATTATTGATATTATAGCCTATTATAGCCCTGCTAAAGTCTAATATTTCCCTTGTGCCTCCTGCACTTTCCAGGATTCAGGAAACCCTTGTCTCCTTGAGATGATCACCCTCATTCTATGTGAAATCCTTTGTGTACCATTTATGGAAGAAGCTTTGTGAGGCTAGGGTTGGACGAATCCGGAGGACGGTTTTTCTCAAATCCATGGCAGATCTCATGTGATTTCTCCACTATTATTTTCTATACATGTTATCAATAAAATAAGTACCATCATGTTCTTGATGTTCATGTGTTATGTGTCTCTTATACATGCTTAATAACCTTGAATAGTTTATTTCATGTTATCTTTATGAGATAATGTATGCTAATTTTCTAACATCTAGTACATATATGTTGTACAACTAGTTTTTTTGCTTGTTCTTGACTAATTTGCAGGTTCTGGAGAACAAGGATTTCCAGGGGATTTTCACCCTACGGGATCTACTACAAACGAAGGATAAACGGGTAAGGTCCAGAATCCTCGTGTAATATTCCAAAATTAGCATGCAGCTAATTGGAATATTAATTTTTTCTTTTGTCATTTAGATATATGAATAATAGGATAGGGAGACCCATAAATCTCTTTAGTAGGAATAAAATCCCTCTTAATGTGAAAAGGGATCATCTCAATAGCTAGATAAAGCACCTTCATGTGTGAACAGGGGCTAAAGCTGGTGGACAAGGTCAATGTTGACCAAATCAACAATGCTGGTACAGAGGGAGTGGATCATCGATGAGAGACAACGCAGTGTAAATGGGAGAAAGTCTCCATGAGAGTAGTGACTTTAATGAGTGGGACCCAAGGTGAGAAGGCTCTTAATGCATATAAGGAAGGGGAAGGCAACCATATATGTTATGTTGTTGATTATTTATTTTGTGGTATGAATCACTGTTTGCACTCTTTGGCTGTTTAGCGGAGTCCGATGTGTTGTTTAGAACAAGGGTGTTCCCAAGCTGGAATCCCACACTCATCCTCAGGGGAATTCAAGTGCCTAATCAGGAGAGGTATTATTGAGCTGCATAGTCCACATTCTGGCATCAGGCCAAGCTTCATTCTTCAGCTACATCATAGTTTCTATTTAGAGTTGTGCTGTGTTACAGGGTAGAAGCAGTGGAGGATTGGTAGGGCCACTTTCAGTGTTTGTTTTTCAGTGGAGAGGCATCATTTCCATTGGGAGGCCAACAAGGAAGGTCCTTGGGATTATTTTCATATTTTGGCACTAGGCCAAACTATTACCACCATCTATACCACAATCCCACTCTCAAACTGTGTTATTTTGTTGAGCATATGCAGTGGGGGTTTCAATATTTGATTTGGAGGGTGATATCTTCAAGGAAGGGATAAACCTTTCACTTGGGTGATCTATTGGAGGAGATCTAATCATTTCTACATCAGTTTCAGCCACCTCCTTTCGAGTATTCAATTGCAGCTGCTATTAATCCCTAGGGTTGCATTCCGACATTTTGCATTTTGGGTATTTCCGGAAACCCTTTCTGGGTTGTCTTGGAAATGTGCTTGGGAGCTTGAATCTCTATTCCTAGCACCTTTTGAGCTATATCATACCAGATCCATATCATTGTACACATATAGTAGCAGTTTACCCACTAAAACTGCGCTGTATTGGCTCATGGGATTTGTATAGCAGTATATTTCATGTATTAGCATATTTTCTTATTGGAGGCTTGTGTTGTATTGCTTGAGTGACTTGATCCTCAAGATTTTGTGCTCAATATTGCCGATATGTTTAATAAGATCGCTTTAAATTTGTCTTATATATTGGTGTATTGATATTCACTACTATTTTCCAGTATTTTGTCCTATATTCCTGTCTTTTCCATTTTGGAATATTACAGTGGTATCAAAGCATAATCTTGGCTCAGCCTATGAGTTTCAACCAATACACTATCAGAAGAATAAGAAGAAGAAGCAGAAGAAGAAGAAGAGATCTACAATGATGGAAGGAATCGACTTTTCCTCATATCTTTTCAGATCTATGAGGAACCTCTCCAAGGAGGTCAAGAAGGTGAGAGAGGAGAGATGCAATGAGACCTCAAGAGGGTTTCAAGATGAGGAAGGTCCATGCACTTCCTATTAGCAGCCAAAGAAACCGGTATTCCATAGAGCTCCAAAGAAATCTATTATGCCCATTTTCTTTGAAGAGGAAGATGTATGGCATGGAGATGGATGAAACTTAGATCATGAGATTCTAATTGATTATCTTGCAAAGTAAAAGTCTCAATCAAGGGCTTTCAAAGAGAATCTAACTCTCCAGTAGTTTATTCAGATCAAAGAAGAGAGGATACCTTGCAGCAATAGAAGGAAAAAACACAATAGATTTCTATTGTCTAAAATTGATGGATCATTCACATACACAACAAGGGCTTGGAGAAGGAAGTTAGATGCATTCTTACTGCTACATCCAGTAGTAGGAAGAGAAGTTGTTGAGATTGCAGCACTGCACCTTGAGGGTGAATAAAATATTTGGTGGTTCAGCCATTTGAAACATGCAAGAGTGACTGCTTATGCAGATTTTACTCAAAGGTTGATCAAGACTTTTGATAGAAGGAAACCAGAATAAGAACAAATTCAACCACAAATTTTTGTAGGAGTAATTGCATCAAGAGAAGGAACACTTTCATCCTTGAAAATTGGTCTTTATCTCTTGGCATTTAGAGTCCCATGCATTATTCAGGAGATGCATGAGGAAGAGGAGACTTATACGAGCACTGGTGCAGCAGTGGAGGAGAAGCCATCACCATCACTAGCAGTTGGAGGAGTCATTACATTGGTAGAAGGAACCCTTGTAGCTGTACAAGATGTTCCCAAGGATTAGCTTAACCAATGTATGCAAACATTTCCACATCCTATTATTTCAACACATCATATGGAGAGTTGTGTGGAAATGCCATTAGGGAAACTTCATGACCTAGGGTCAAAGCACACTGCTGATTTGGAGCAGCAGACTATCACTACGCAGAGGACCCTTGACTGGTTCAAGGAAGAGATATATAGTCATCCTAGTTTCTCATTGATGAGCTACACACAACACTTTGGGTTGGAGTGTAGAGTTTTGGAGGATAGGATGAGCATATTCCTAATCAATCCAATGCAGAACTGTGTGTTCAACATTGTGCATGATCATGAGACAACAAATGCACCATCATGGAGATCAACAATGCTATCATTAATTAACAGTGATGAGTTGGGGGCCAAACTATTATTGGGAAATTCTGATGACCATTATGCTTGTGTAGCATTGGATAGGAAGATGGTGGATGGAATACATCTTATGATGGGTAACATCTCCCATTATTATGAGAGATCCTTCCTAACGAGCACTTCACAGCTCAATAAGAATCTTTTGCCTAAAACATCTTTGGAACCTTATGGGTTCAACTTGGTCATTGATGAGTGGTCTTCATGTGGAGATCTCCAGGAGGTTGCACTTCAACATCTCATGAAGTGCAAAGGTAGTGATCTGATTTGGGAGGATGGTATTATCCATTGGATGGATACCAAATTGGAGTATGGTAGGAGACACCCACATTTAGATGAATGGGTGTGGATGATGAGCAAGGGGTTGGTGAGCGACTTGCAGATCTATGACATAGGGCAACAGGAGGCATTGCTGCGCTGGCTACTCTTGAAAGAGTTTGGCCATCATGTAACATATCCTATTTAAAAGGGCGTGTTAATGGTTGGGACATAGCATGACACTTGCATCATGTGGCAACAAGGAGTTAGGGTGTATTGGGGTGATGTGATATTTTTCATACCAATTATCATGTTTCTAATCCATGGTCTATATGATGTTGGTGTGAGAAGGCAGCAAGAGCTATTGTTGCTTTGGTTACTCTTGGGAGAGTATGGGATGATTTTCACCCATACATTGCATGATATTTCAGGAGTAGAGGATGGCACAATCATGGTGCAAAGGGGCTACTCCTTAGAATTGGAGGATCAGGAGGTACTTCCACATTGGAAGAAGCCTCCCATATGTTGTAGCATTATGGTATGTGACTTTGGCATTGGGTATGTCAAAGAGGGAAGTTATGAGATGACAAAAGCCTTATCACAAAGGCCAACATCGCTGTCACGTGAGAATGTGTATCTATTGATGGAGTGTTCCAAGGGGAGTATGTATCACTTCACATTTAAGACCACTATGGGGAGATTCTCATGGGATGGCTCATCCATGGACCTCATTTTCAACATAATCACAGTGCATGGTAAGAATTGTGTTTTTGCACTTATTGATCATCTAACAAAATATTTTCATTCTCTTTCCATTTATATACAATGCATTTCTCCACAAGAGGGAAAGTTTTTATTTGGGCTTCATGGTCTATCTAAGACCAACATCGGTGATGGAGATATCCATTTCTTGTATGGATTTGGGAAAGTATTGTGCTATTCTTGGTATTCTCAATTGATACACAATGCCATTTACTACTCCCTAGTAGATGAGAAGACACACACAACTAGAAAATGGTTGGGATACAACTTGCCACATGATGTTCGGAAACAATAGGTAGAAAAACTACGCTGTAACCACTTGGGAAACTATTGGTACCTTCCAACATTACACATAACCTTTAGTATCTTTCTCATTTGGATTCCAGATTGTGATGATGTTATATTCACTCTATATGGGATGGCTTAGGCAAGCAAGCTTCATAGAACCAAGGAGTGGGTATTTAAGGACCCAATTGTCCTTTTTCCTCTTGAGGGCAACATTATTGCAACCCAAATTCAGCAGCATCTCTACACATATCATAAGTGGAGAGAGAGACAACGTGGGGTAGAAAACTTGGTCTACCATGTTCAGTCACATAGCCCATCTACATTGCAGGAGCAAGAGATGGAGGAGTTTCTCTATGAGTTACCACTTTGGAGGGTGACTCATTTTGTGTGGATGATAGCTTGGGGATTGGAGCTTCAAATGGGAAGGAAGGTTCCCAATATTTTTCAGATTCCATGCCTCAAGAAGGCTTCTAGACAACATATAGTTGCCTCCATGGATATCCCACTTCTTCATGATGAGAGCCATTTGGATTTATCACCAAAGGCTAACTTGTAAACTTGGGAGGAGAAACTAGGGGACTGATTGATGAGAGAGCATCTTGTTCAGTGGAGGAGCTTATCATATGAGGATGATACAGGAGGAGGAGAGGAGGATATTCAGTTCTATCCTTGTAGTTTCTTGAGGACAAGCAACATTTTGGAGGGGAGGACTACAATGCAACTAATTGGAATATTAAGTTTTTCTTTTGTCATTTAGATAGATGAATAAGAGGGAAGGGAGACCCATAAATATCTTTAGTAGGAATTAAATACCTCTTAATGTGAAAAAGGATCATCTCAATAATTGGATCACGCACCCTCATGTGTGAACAGGGGCTAAAGCATGTTGACAAGGTCAATGTTGACTAAATCAATAGCGCTGGTATGGAGGGAGTGGATCATCAATGAGAGACAGTGCAGTGTTAATGGGAGAAAGTCTCCATGAGAGTAGTGACTTTAATGAGTGGGACCCAATGTTAGAAGGCTCACAATGCATATAAGGAAGGGGAAGGCAACCATATATTTTATGTTTTTATCATTGATTTTGTGGTCTATATGACTGTTTGAACTCTTCAACTCTTTAGCGGACTTTGTTGTGTTGTTTAGCACAAGGGTGTTCCCGAGCGGGAATCCCACACTCATCCTTGGGTAAATTTGAGTGCCTACTCAGGAGAGGTATTATTGAGCTACATAGTCCACATTCCAGAATCAGGCCAAGCTTCATTCTTCAACTACAACGTAGTTTCTATTCAGAGTTGTGTTGTGTTGCGGGGTAGAAGCAGTGGAGGATTGGTAGGGCCACTTTCAGTGTTTGTTTTTCAGTGGAGAGGAATCCTTTCCATTGGGAGGCCAACAAGGAATTTCCCTGGGCTTATTTTCATATTTTGGCACTAGGCCAAGCTATTACCACCATCTACAACACTGTACCACTCTCAAACTGCTTTATTTTGTTGAGCATATGCAATGGGGGTTTCAATGTTTGATTTGGAGGGTGAGATCTTCAAGGAAGGGATCAACCTTTCCCTTGGGGGATCTATTGGAGGAGAGATATTCATTTCTACATCAGTTTTAGCCACCTCCTTTCCAGTATTGAATTGAAACTTCTATTTAGCCCTAGGGTTGCATTCTCACATTTTTCATTTTGGGGTATTTTCGGAAACCCTTTCTAGGTTGTCTTGGAAATGTGCTTGGGAGCTTAAATATCTATCCCTAGAACCTTTTGAACTATATCAAAATAGATCCATATCATTGTACACGTCTAGTAGCATTTTACCCACTAAAACTGCGTTGTATTGGCTCATGGCATTTGTATAGCAGTATATTTCATGTATTAGCATATTTTCTTATTGGAGGCTTGTGTTGTATTGCTTGAGTGACTTGATTCTCAAGATTTTGTGCTCAATATTGTTGATATGTTTAACAATATAACTTTTCATTTGTCTCATATATTGGTGTATTGATATTCACTGCTATTGTCCAGTATTTTGTCCTATATTCCTGTCTTTTCCATTTTGGAATTATGCAATTTAGATATTTTGATATTATAAGTAAATCTCTCCGCTAAATCTTCTAGGTTTTCATCCTCTTTTTGGTTCATCTTAAAGACTTCATTTCTAAGTTCATGTTGTATGCAATAATCTTTATATTTTTCCAAAAATACTCTTTTGATATCATCTCGTGTATAGAATTTGTTCCTAAATTCATGAACCATCTAAGAGATCTATCCTTCAATGTTGCTGGAAATAAATTCAATTTTTGAATGTGTAATGAGTATCCATAAGATCTACAAATTATTTCAAATTCAAGAAGAAAGGTTTCCGGGTCTCCTGATCTCATACCTTTGAAGTTAGGAAGTACATATGGAGGGATTCTCTTCATATGACCATTGACATCAATTTCTTGAATGGGAAATCCAAAAGGATCTTCCACATTTTCATCATCTTCGTCCATTTCTTCAACCTCCTTTGTCACATGTTCATCTACCTGCAAAAATAAGAATTCATGTTGTGAATGTGTGGCTCTTACTGCACCACGTGATATAGTGGGTGTGGTAGGTGATTGAATTTTTTTTTTTCTTTTTTCTTTTTTTTTAATGAAAAGAAAAAGGCTCAAATTTACACTTCCCCGGAAACAGTGCCAAAATGTTTAGTCAATTTAATTGTGTAATATACCAAATTTGGAATGCAGCAATACATGAACACAATTTTGGAAATAGCAGTGATAAATAACCTCATAAAATATTAGAGGAACACCTAGCCATTAAATGAATGTAACAACAACAAAAATGAGCTCATCTACATCATCCCAAGTGGGGAAAATGCAACAATTAGACCATAAAAACATTATTCCCAAATATTTACATTGTAAAAAAGGGAAATAACACTTATATCCCTTAGCATATATATATTGGCCCTCATATATAAAAGGGAATCAGAAACAAATCCCTTTTACTAATTTAAACAGATCTCCCGACCTCAAATTGGATTAAAAATTCCCAAACCCCATGAATTAAGCTATGCAGAATTTCTGAAGCACTAGATAACGTTATTCTGTGAGGGTTTCTGCAACATTATGATAGAAAATCACATATCTAGAAATTTATTGAACAATATGCTAAGAGAATAGAGATATGGCCTCCTTAATACATTATAAAGGTAACCCAACAAGGGTTTCTTGAAAGCTTGAGTACAAAAGAGCATATATGAATATTAAGATTTGAAATAACGCATTATTACTGCAACATTACATATACATGTATGAATAATACAAAAGAGGGATGAGAATCCCTTATTCTGGATTTCCGGGAGAAGGGTTGGCCCTTTCCCTAGGAAACTAGCTCAGAAACAACGGCTTAAACCCTGCTACTGCAACTCTATGAAAAATGACACAGTTCATCCAAGGGACTACATTGTAGGAGATGAGGAATACTTTGGAAAAGTGCCAAGATGTGAAATGAGCCGAGAAATCCTCCTAGATGATCTCTCAAGAGAAGGAAAGCTCCCTCTACTAAGAAACAGACCCGAAAGTGGTGTTATCAATCCTCCACTGCAACAACCTGCAACACAACACTATTCTCTGCAGAAATAACGTTGTAGCTGAAGACTAATTCTTGGCCTTGAGCTTGGATGTGGAGCAATACAGTGCAATACTCTCCCAAGAGGCCTCTCAAGGGAAGAGGTGGGATTCCCGCTCGGGAACACTCGGTGCTAAACAGCACAACAACCCTACTAAACAACAAGAGGAAGTAATAGTCTAAGCAGACCAATATCAAATAATAATCTCAAAAACATCATCCCAAATGGCTGCCATCCTCTTCCTTAAGTATAATGTGAGCTTGCATGTCCTTGGCCCCACTCAATTAGGTCATTTCCTTCATGAGGTCCACCTCCCTCCAAAACTATGTTATTCTCTAATTAATCTCCACTCCTCCTTAACATCGTTGTTGGCTTGGTCAAATTTGACTGAATCAACATGATCCAAACCCTGTTCACACATGGAGGAGTTTTATTTAGCTGCTACAAAGGTCTCCTTTCACACTTAAAGTGTTTTTACTGTTGCTCAAGAGACTTATGGGCCTCCTCACCCACTTATTCACCTACCTAGTGATAAAGCAACTATGATATTCCATTTATCTTGAAGGCTAACTTTTTGGAATATTACAAATTGTCTTAGATTGATTACGTAAATTATCAACCAGAGTTAGTAAACTTGTGAAGTGCAAGTGCACAATATATGCTGGAAGCCTCTTGTACTCATTTAGTTTATTGGCGTGATGATTGGATTTGTAGAGATTACTTATAAGGATGTTTTTATTCTTATGTTCCTAATGAAATTGATAAATTTAAATTACAACTATGTTCTAAAAATCAACATGCTTTCTACTCTGTAAAAACTGAAACAAACTTTCTCTATCTTATGAAGAAATCTTAACTAATTTATTTATTGGTCTCTAAAATTATTATTCTCTAACAGTCTTGTGCATGAAGATAAAATCGAATTATAGAAAATGGAATTTATACATTTTTATGTTTTTGAAATGAAATGTTATGGCAATGAAACTTGTAAGGAAATCACTATAGCTCTTGAAAAGATATCACTCATGAACTGAAAAGAATGCACTCATATGTTGAAAGGAAATCACTCAATCACTAAATTTTTAAAAATAAATCACTCATTCTCTTAAAATAAACCACTCATGAACTTGTAAAACTACTCTAAAATAAATCATTACGGATTTAGAATTAAAACTATGAATTCTCTGCAATTTGACAATTCTAAAGGAAAGATTGATGAATATACATCAAATGATAAAAGAAGACTTATGAAAGCATCTACATAAAATAAAAAAATGAAATTCTAAAAGTGACTACAACAAATGAAAAATTGGAATTCTGGAAACAACTACAACAAATGAAAAATCAGAATTCTAAAAATAACTAAATCAAATGATAAAATTAAAACATGAAAACAACTATATTAAAAACATAAAATTCAGAACCTTCAGTGTTTGCAGGGGCACTCCACAAACAGACGGTCAAATATTTACTCCAATGGTTAGTTGCACATCAAGTCTTCAAGGTACTTCTTCATTAAAAAGGAATGAAAAATAGAGTTTTAAAAACTTCACAATATGCTTTAGAAAATTAACCTCCCCTCTTTGTTTCAATGGAGTGTTTATATAGGGGTTGCAATGTAAATTCATGGAGATTCATATGGATAAAGATCATAATTGAATGGACACCTATTTTCTACGAATTTGATGAAGCGTAGTCCATTCCAACCTCTGTTTGCTTGACTGGGCGTTTATTGACACATGGGCGCAATGTTTTCTCACGCAAATACAAAATAGTACTCCAAAGAACCTAAAATATCTCCCAAATGGTGACGAATTCAGGAAAATGACTCATAGAGAGGTTAATTGGGCCTGTTCTGAACAAAACTGATGTTTTTTTTTGTGAGATTCACTCTAGTTTTCTCATAAAACGTGTTTTGAGTTGACTGGTCAAAACTGCTGCGATTTTCCCTTAATCTTTTCATGGAGGTCCACATGTGTGAGCTGGGTGGGATTTGACCAATAAAAACCCATTTGGATCTTCTAGAAACAATTTCCATGTTTTGGATTTCATTTTAGAGTGGTGCTACTACCTTAACGATGGAGACAATCGCGGAAACTGTAGAAACTTAAACTGTCAAACTATCATTAGTAAAACCATGCATAATTCTCTTTAATTCATTAAAAATAATAGAAATAATAATAATAAACCATGTAAACATGTATGCGGTAATTTTGTGAGTTTATGAAGAAATATGGTTAAAAATGATGGGTGAATGGAATGATGCGAAAATGGATGGTTTCATCAACAAAATTATGACAAATTGGAGGCTCAAAAATTACTAGCAGCAGATTTCACGAAGATGTATCATCTTCCCCGGCCAATGAAGAATATGGAATCACTATTCTATGCCACCCATAGCTATATGAACATAAGAGATATCATCAAGAGTTGGGTGAAGGATCCAACGATGTTCAAGTAGACACCCACCCACATGTATAAGAAAAAAGCACTCAGGAAAGCCTATCATCTTCTTATCATACTAGCTTGAAAATTCTATGGCCATTCAGACACAAATACCTTTCTTGAGAGGTGGGATATCTTCTTGAGCTAGGTAGTGAACAAGGGGAATCTGTTCAACTGGTCAGAACTATTGGATCATCAACTGAGATTCCATGTGACAAATCTCATAATCCACCCAAGGGTGAGCAAGCATGCTTCTACATGTCTACATACTTACTGGATGAAATTTGTGCACAAAACGAGTTCCCTGGCATGAACTGGACATGGACACTGAGATACACTACCGTACATATTTATTGTAAACTATTCTTAGATTGAATTCATCGTTGAGTCTTGGAGCAACTTGCTGATCACTTCATCATCCCGCTTTAAAGGCTTATCTTTTAGGAGGACCCACCTTGCATGTAGTGAGAAGCTATGGAGGCAATATCAGAGATCGTTTATTGGTTCGACTTACCAGATGGCACATTGAACAGAGTAGTTGGTGGGCAGAAGCTCCCACATATTTTTTCAAGATATGCCACCAACAAACTGGTCATGCAAGAGGTAGCTTATCAAAACTCCATAAGATTTTTAGCAACACTGCATAGGATGAAGAAGACACCATAGCCAACTATTCCTTTGCAGGTCAGATTATAAGAGATTAAGAATCTTAAGGTTTCAGATGTCGAAGGGAAAGCCATCTTCAAATTTGAGTTCGGCACAAATAGTTACAATCTGCATGATCTGAGAAAAAATTGCAAGGAACATTATGTGAGAGTTTACTTCAACTAGGTCAACGAGATATACAAGTGGCTAGAGGAGGAACCATGGAAGAATTGTTATAAATCCTCCCAAAATCTTGATCTGATCATTATGGCGAGGACTTCTCAAGTTATTCTGTAGGCGGTAGCAGTTCTAGAAGCAGCAAAAATAACATGCAGCGGTACGGTGCTTGACAAATGAAAGAGGAAGGTAGAAGACAATATAGAAGAGAAACAAAGCTGGAAAATGAAAGAATATCCTCTCATTGAGAAAGAGTTTTTGGTGATTTAAGAAAATAAGGGATAGAGGCAGCAACGAGCATAGTGGATGAAGAGAGTGAAGCAATCCTTAGAAGAAGTAGTACAGAGAGTGTAGAGAGAAGAACAGGAGCTGAAGGAAGAACGTGAGCTTAGAAGAAGAGAACAAGAGGAGAGACAAAAGAAAGAAGAGGAAGAAAGGAAAGGTGTCACAGCAGAAGAGATGACACCCACACAGATTGAAGAACAAGTACATGATCAACTAGCAGCAGAAGGAGTGAGCGAACAGAAGCAGGAACAAGAATTTTCTCAAGAGCTTGAACAATTGATTGAACTCACAGAAATGGAAGCTAGAATAGATTCGGTAAATGAACATGTGAATCTGATGCCCAACACAACTCAGGCCACCTTTTAGACTCCACCACCTTTAGCCACAAAGCAATCACCAAGTGAGGAAGGGGAGGTAGTTCCCCTTGCTGATGATCGGTGCATGGATATGTACAATCTATCATTTGATGAGTTGTAGAAGAAGATTGTACAAGTGAAAAGAAAACACTTCTTGGATAATCATGCATCACCTGCATTCATGAGAGAAAGGGTGATCGTGGCAGACACTAGCAGGAATCCAAGTTCCATTATCAACGCTAGCTAGGCCTTTAGTGAAGCAGCCAGATCCAACACCCATTTCTCGGTGTCCGAGAACAAGTAGTTAGTGTAGAACATGCAGGCACTCCGGCAAGATAATGAAAAACTTTGTGCAGTAGTGCATAGTGAACTGTCCACACAGATCTACCATGAGAAGACAAGAGAAATGATACTTTCTAAAGTATCTGCACTTGGAGACACTATGCGGGATATTTATGAGGAGTTGGTAACCGTACATAAGGTAGTTTTCCACTTGAATGACTCTCTATGGAAAAGCAGATAGTCTGACAAGATCCTTAGGAATATACAGACTGCCATCATTGTTGTGCTTGAGTGGACAATGCGATACAAGGCTGCAATGCTTACACTAGTAAAGAAGATTATGTCGCAGTCAGAGTTAGAGAAAGCCAGAGTTTGAATGTTGATCCAGAATGACAAGAAAATTTCCTCGTTCATCGGAAACATTCAAGCTGCATATGGATGGATATACAGTAGTTTGGATTTCTTGGTGAGAACCCACCAGATTCCGTCAATTGGTACACTCATCAAGTCTAAACGTAAACAACAAGTCTAGAAGCATATTGATCAATACTTGAAGCAACTGGAGAAAATGGCCTTCTAGGAGTACATGGAGATCAACAAATAGACTTTTCATACCCACATTCATGGCCCGGTTCATATCAAAAAAATGTTGCACCTAATTAAAGAATAAGTGAAGACCGGTTCCAAGAGATTGTAATCGGATGCATTGAAGGCAACAATATTCTTCCAGCTTAACACTATCTCCTGGATTAGGGATAACATAGCAAAATACCAAGCTTGGTATGAGTATATGACCGAGAGACATCAAGTCCAAGATGCCTGGCTTGAGTTCATGCCAACACCAACATCATAATATTTTATCTTGTTATGATTTCAAGTTGTCTCTAACCTATTTTTTCTTATATATTGTAATATTATTTGTAATTATTATATGAGTGAAATTACATGTGTCCATGATGGAATATGAAGAGTCATATGTAATGTGAGGAGTTATAATGGAAGTCCAAGAGTCACAAAGGGGGCATGCTAAGAGTCACCCCCCTTTGTTATAAATATATCCTCATAACTCTTGTAAGGGGATTTTGGGAGCCAAGATTTTGGCTAGGCTTAGGCTTAGAGAAGGCTTAGGATTTTTGTTTCAGCCTTGGCTTCCCTGTAGCATAAAAGTATTATACTTACTGTAAAGGAGCAGGTGTTGTTTACTTCACGTTCCACTATTGGGGCAACTGGTTCTTCATGTTGTATGTTGGAAATACTGAGGAAGGGGGAGGGGGGTGAATCAATATTTCTTATCAATTAGCACTTTTAAATATTTTCAGAGTATTAGTTAATCTTAAATTATTCTTGATGTTTATCCAGTAACAACAGTAAACTATAGAACAAAATAGGCACATGAATTTTAGGTGGAAAACCCACTCCAGGTCAAAAACCATCGAACGCTTTTCTAATAAATTATTTAATCTTCAACCCCAACTGAAATGAAATATACAACTTCATAGAATTATATAAAAGCACTCTTATCCATTTCCCACTGGAAGGATGCCCCAACGCCCTGGTTTATTCAATAGTCAATTGAATGGATGCCACAACATCCTAGACCGACCTACCACACTGAAGTGTTCATAGGCTCCAACCTGTAGGTAACTTCATGCACCAACCTAGCACCTCCCTCCCACCCTATAATGATCATAAATAAGACAAGAGTGTGGAATCCCGTACCAGGGACAATGCTCCATGATACAATATGATTCACATGATTTTCTTGAACTATACCAATCACCCAATCACACTATGACTTGCAACCCAACCATAACATTATCCAACAACGACACTTATACCTCCCAACAATGCCTCTCCAACTCTAGGTAGATTGACTCTTTTACAATTTTACAATGATGATTTTTACAATAATGACTTTTGACACGACCTGATAATTGACTTGACACTACTTCTTTGAACACTAGCAGCTCTTGAGGTATTGTTGTGCTTGCTTCAAGTAATAGTACTTTGGAGTTTCATTTTCCTTCTAGTATGTGCCTGAGTTGTCCTATTGTGTCCTCCTTCCATCACCGCATTAATGAACAAGACCCAAACCAATATACAAACAAAATAATTACACTGTTGTGAAAACCATATGTCAGAGAAATATTCAAAATTCAAATGTAAATACGTTCAACATTTATGAACAAAACCCAATCAAACATACATACAAAATACTTACATTGTCCTGAAAAAACACATTTCAGAGATAATATTCAAATTAAAATTCAAACACTAATCATACATACCTTGTTGTAGTAGACTTACCCTTGATTGTTGATGTGTTTTCTTACTACAATGATCCTTGAATGCATATTGTTTCTTTCCTTATAGAAGCCCGATATTGAATATGTTCTATCTATGTAATTTCAGATCTCCAAGGTTTGAAATTGTGTCCTGTGGTATCTCTCTGAGTCCTCTTTTTAACCCCGTAGGTCTGATCAATATTGGATTCTTCAAGAAATAGTTATGGCCAATCTCGTATGATGACTTGATTATAGACTGGTTCAGTAGAGAGAACTTGTACGAAGTTCCACGTGTCACTGTTTCACCTTTTCGTCTTGAAAACGATATCCAACAAACTACAATCTGTCCTCTTTCTGTCACTTTTTATGAAATTTGAATCCAATTCTCAGAGATAAAGTTATGATGATTTATCTAAGGTCACATGTTTGATATTAAATTCAGGAACCTGCAAAAACCCTAATTTCCTCAGGTCATATCTCTGAAATATAGCGAACCAATATATGAAATTTGATCATGTGCTTCATCAATTTTTCTTCTCAAATGGTTTTTTTTCAGCATATGAAGCTTCGTAGAAAATTTTTTAGAGTGAAAATGCCAGGATGACTTGTTTTAAGTAGTGAAATCCTTACATTAGGAGTATACGAGGATCGCAATTTATATAAATGCTTAGGTTGAGATGGTCTTCAACAAGTGAATGTTGGAGGGATTTTAGGAGCTTAAAAAATTATTAATTATTGACTATTCAATGACCGCAACCAATGATTAGTGTCATGCCACAACCCCATGGGGTTTTAGCCCACTAACTGGGGTTACTAACTTCAAACACGAATATCTCTCAAATTGTGAAGAATTACGTGGTGTGCCATATGTTGGTGCTGGAATCAACACTTGGACTGCAACAAGTGCCTGACCAGACACATCTTAAACTCTAAAGAAATTTTAATGTTTTGTTTTATAGGATTGGAAGATGGTATAAAATTTGATTTACTGAAGAGAGATTTTGGTAAAAAAAAAAGACCTACTAAAGAGGGTATTGTAACTTGATGTGGTAGCAAGGTGCAAGTTTGAAGTCTATGATGAGAGGAAATTGAAAGATGAGAGGAAAATCAATAGGTATGTAAAACATAAATCTATTGATTTAGTAGAAATTGACAAACATAGCAGTTTGACAATATTCCATTGAGAGAAAGATATTTCTAGTCTGACAAGATTATCACTGAAATATCATGAAGAATAACTATCATGAGTGATGCTCTTCCACTGTTATAACATATATTTTATCAGGAATGCTCACTGTGTGAGACTAACAAAAACTGATAAAACACATAACATGCTTAAGAGACTAATAAAAACACATAACAATATGATGATTTTCAAACTAGAACTGGAAGAAAGGAGATATGGAAACACAAATAAAGTAGACAATACACACAACGAATTGGTAATATGTCCTCAGTAGTATTATTCCATTTCATTCATAGAAAATATTACAGTTCATATAAGTCAAAATTCAATAACCACAAACCAACCCTTACTTAACATCAGTTTGGCATATATATACAAAATATGATACTATCATCTTTCACATAAAAAGGTAAATATGTTTCAAAAGTCATTACAACCTCATGCAAGAGGTGAGGCTTATCTAAAACTTTAATACAGAGTGTTATGATATAATGAAAATAACAACATTAAGGCTAAAAGTTTGAAGTGGTTTGTATGATGTGGCAGTTTTATGGGAAGACTCCTCTTCTGTTCTAGTGCAACCAAATCCATAAAAAGTGCAAACAACAGTGAAAATGGTGTGTAGCTGTTCCTTGAATGCTGCCCAGTGTCTAGTAAAAAAGTGTTGGTACTGAGAGTAGTGGTAGAAAACTATTTGAGAGAAATTATGCCGCTGTTCCGTTGTTCCTTTCTCTTTTTTTTGGTTAAAAACCCTTTGTAATGGCAGAAAACTCGAAACTTTTGGATAGAATGAAGGAGTTTCATTTTATGAGAAATTACAAAGAAAATCCTTTGAAACAAGTTTAACTGATAGAGGAGACATGAAGTGGAATAAATGATAAGCGAGGGGGGGGGGGGGTGGTGATGTGGTGAAGAAGTGGGATCGATCGCAGATCGCGCATCAAAATTTTTATTGTGAAATGCGGGAGTTAAATGTTGAAAATGGCGAAGTACGATGTGCGATGGGAGCGGAGGTGATGTGGTAGAGAAATGGGACCGATCGCAGATCATGCATCAGAAGTTTCATAAACATACATATGTGTGCAATCAATAGTGATCACTTTATAGGAACTTTATATAAAACTAAAATTACTCCCAAACAATATGCATACACGTAGAATTGCGGTTCTAGGGCCCCACAACCAGTTGACCAATAGGAAGCAATCCCAAATTAGCTGCCCAAAAATTTAAGTTTACGTTGATAACGGCTAAACCATAAACTCTGCGATTTGCGAAATCGCACTGGTGCGCTACGCCGACACATGTCCCTTGCCTCGTTGAATCGCAAATTTCTTAACATACCATGTGAAGCCTTAAAGATAAACTTTAAAAACTGTGATTTCCGAAATCGCTACATCTACGCTTTAATCTCCACCGTTGATCTTTGCCCGGATTTGATGGTCTTCCTTGCTCACTCTTTGCCTCATCACATTGCAAATAACTTAACATACCATGCAATTTTACTTAACAATAAACTTTAAAATCTGCGTTGTGTGAAGTCGCTCCATGTGCTCTTTAATCTCAGCCGTCGGTCTGCTCCCTTTTGGATCTGCGATTAGATCATGGCCATCTGTTCCTTTTGCACACGGTTCTTCTTCATTGCTTCATTCCTTAGTTTATTTCTCGGCCAACTTCCTTTAAATATTGTCTGCTGCTCTTCTTTGGATCTCCCACTTTTTTGGTTAAGCTATTTTATTTCGGTTGCGCTTTGATTTTAAAGAACTCTGGTTGCCACAAAGCCTTAATTTTCTTGCTTCGAAAACTAATTATGTGTTTACCTGTAGCCTCTTTTCTCAGGTAACAAAAATATCAGTGAAATAGTTGTGCTTTTCACTTTGTGGAATATATGACTTCCATTTCTGAGAAATAGCTTCCTTTTACTATATTATTGTTTTGACAATGAATTTGCAACAAAGGTAGCTAATATTCCAGACTAGATGACTGCAATTTTTTTACCCAGACATCAAATGACCTCCAACACTAACATAAGCTAAAACATAGGTTTTAACTTATTTTAGGACTCTAAAACACTATGAAACCTATTCACTTAAAAATACCTTAATGTTGGGATTTTTTAAATTTTATTGGAAATGACTCAAACTTTGGACATGGACTAAGACACAATAAAAATTTGAGAACAGTGACATAATGGTGATTACACCATTAACATTTTTAGTGCTAACAATGGCTCCTATTGGGGATTAAGTCCTCCCTGTGAGGCTTCAAGGACTATAGACTCAGTTCCTCAAAAAATCTTGAAACTCAGAAGACTTTTTGAAAATAATGACTAGGATTGACCATTGACATACTGGACTCAAGACTGACCATATATATAGACATAAGTACCATTGGGCATGGAGTTTATTGACACATCACACTGGATATTTACAATGGGGTGACTCACCTGACTTACTAAATAAAGAACCTTTTAAGAACATTACCATTGACTAGGCCTCCAGTCAGCTGATCATCATCCAGATGTTTGAGCGGAAAAGTATTATTCTCCAAAACTTCAGCAATTTTAAATGGCCCAAACCACATATTGTCGAACTTACCATGATTTCCATGGTATTCTCTCCTAGCATCCCAACGCAACACCAAATCATTCTCCTGAAAAAACTGTTGATTTGATCTTTTATCAAAAACAAATTTGACTTTAGCCTGATACTTCTGAAATTTTTCCCGCAATTATTCTCTGATTTGGTGTGCCCCTATCAACTGTAGCATTCTCCTTTGGAATGGATTTTCATGATCAACTTCATCTTGTAGGAACTTCATCACAGGAAGAGCTAATTACAAAGGCATTACAGCTTTTGTACCATATACAAGTTGAAATGGAGACATTCCAATTGATTTTTTACCACTTACTCTATCTGCCCACAGAACATGTATCAGCTGAGTGTCCCAATTCCTCTTATTTTCAGACAACATTTTCTTAATTATCCTTACCAAAATTTTATTGGATGACTCAGCCAAACCATTACCCTCAGGGTAATAACGTGTGGAATGAGTCAATTCATTCCCATATTGCTAACAAAATTTGTACATCTTGATGGACTTAAAGGCCATTTCATTATTAGTTACTAATTTCTATGGAAAACCAAATCTTGACATAATATTTTCCAACAAAAATTTAATAATTACCATATCGATAGTATTTCTGGTTGGTACAACTTCAATCCATTAAGTGAAATAGTCTGTAGCTGTGAGAATACATTTATTTTTCCCTGATGAAGGTGGATGAATTTCACCGATGAAATCTATCCCCCACTGCTGGAAAGGAACATCTTCTAAAATATGAATGAGAGGTAATGGTATCAATTTCTATTTACCAACAAATTTATGACATTCGACACAACTCCTGACTTTGGAAAAGAGATCAGAGAAAAGATTTGGCCAATAATAGCCAGCTCTTAAGATTTTGTTTGTAGTTGCTCTCCAATACAAATTCCATCCACACACTCCTGCATGTATCTCTGTCATAATCTCTTGGGAATCTACTTCATCTACACATCTTAACAAGACTCCAGCAGGATCTTTCCAATAAATATGGTCTTCCAAAATGCAATACTTCAAATCTCTCAATTTAAAATCTCTCCTTTTAGACTTCTCCATTTCATGTGGATAGTTGAAATTTAATAAGAAATAAACTATGTCCTTGTACCAATATGAATTGAATATTTTAGGATAATTAGCAATATTTGCTCCATATTCTCCTTCAACTATCTCTACATTCAGATTTAAAACTTTGCAATTAGATTCAGCCATCAAGCGAGCCAAGCCCCGACCCTTTATCAATTTATTTGGTTTGATTTCAACATCAAATTCCAGAATCTTGGTCAGCCATCATCCTCTCCTTCCATCTGTATCTAACTGTAGCAATACATCTTTAACATCGATATCAGGCACAAAAGCAATTATTTTTGAATGCAGCACATAAACTCGAAAAGACTTCAAAGCCTTAACTAGTGCATATGCTTGTTTTTCAGTCAAGTTGTACTTTAATTCAGCATCCCTTAAAGCGTGACTGAAAAATGAAATTGGCTTCTCCAAACCCTCCTTATTCTTCTATAGTAAGACAACTACAATTGTTTCTTCTGAAGCATATGAAAAAATCAGGAACTCCTTTTCAAAATCAAGACTAATCAAAACTGGTGCTTCAGTCAAAATATATTTAATTGCTGAAAAATAATCTTTAGCTTCATCTCACCACTTAAATTTTGCATCTTTTTTCAGAAAAACATTTTTATGTTTGATCAGATCTGCAAAGTTAAGAACAAAACACCTCAAAAAATTGATTTTCCCTAAAAATGACTGCAATTCCTTCTTATTTGTTGGCAATCCAATCTTCTGAATAACTTCTACTCTTCCCGGATCAATATAGATGCCACTTTCTGTTACAATATGTCCCAATAACTTATATTCTTGGACAACAAAAGACGACTTTTTGGGGTTTAAGGACAAACTAAAATTTATGCATTTGTCAAAAACTTGCTTCAGATGTTTCAAGTGGTTTTTATCAGATTTTGAATATACTATAATGTTATCCAAATATATGACCACAAATATGTTATTTTCTCTCGCAAAGGCAATATCCATTGCCCTTTGAAAGGTTGCACCTGCGTTCATCAAACCAAATGGCATTTTGTTTTACATGAATGTTCCCTAGGGTGTGGTAAATATTGTTTTTTCTTTGTCTTGCCTGTCAACTGAAATCTGATTATAGCCTGAAAAGCCATCAATCATTGACAGTCTTTTGGATCCTACAACCTTCTGCAAGATATAATGCATCTTGGGCAGTGGATAGTTATCTTTCAAGGAGCATCGGTTCAGGTTGTGAAAATCAACACAAATCCTTATTCTCCATTCTTTTTCTGGACTAGGACTATATTAGCTACCTAGTTAGAAAATCTCAAAGGAAGAATAATCTTTGCTTCCCATAATTTTTTGATTCCTTTCTCAATGATTGGAAGCAACATGGGATTGATGTGTCTGTTTTTTTGTGCTACATGCTTTGCATCTGTTTTCAAAGGGATCTTGTGCTCCATTATTCTCTTATCATAAGTTTTCAACTCACTATAATACCATGCAAAAATATCCGCAAATTCCTTCAGCAGTTTGATATATTTTGTTCTAGTTTCCAGAGGAAGGAATTTGGACACTTTTACTAATCTTGGCTGATCTTTTGTACCAATGTTACACTCTATTGTACTCTCTCCATCAACCTTGCTTTCAGGCTTGAGAAAAACATCATTATTATCAATTAGTCTTTATAAAGGAACCAAACCCTTAGGAATAAAGATAGTTTTCAGATCTATAATGTTTTTCCCAGCCATATTTTTCTTAAAAGGGCTGTTATTTTGGTTTTCAACTATTTCCTGCTCATCATCAAGTTGTATATTTGCAAACTCTTCTGTAGACTCCAAAAATTTCTGAATCTCCATGTCATCTTCAAATACTTGTCAGTGTTTGAAGTTATCAAGAATTGAAGGTCTGTTTTTTATTTGAACATCATAGACTGCCTTGAAATCTAGAGGAACTTTGAAATTACTACCAGCAATAGCTAGTGAATCAACAATTTGATTTTATTTTCTAGTGACAAAATTTATATTAAATGTTTAAAAGTAATTTTCAATCAAATCCCAGACTTCATTCCTATAATTGTTCAATTTGGAATTTTTCACTTGGTAATTATTTCTCACCTACTTAATCACCAACTCTAAATCACCAAAGGCAATTGGTTGTTCTGCTCCCAAATCTCTCGTTGCCTTCATACCCAACACAAGTGCTTCATACTCAGTAGTGTTGTTAGTGGTAGAAAATTGCAGATTGTATGATATGGTTACCTTCTGTTGAGTAGGAGAAATGAGGACTACACTGGCTCTTGATCCGTCTCTTGATGAGGCTCCATCAAAGTTCAATTTCTAGATTTGTCCTCCTTCTGAATGCTGCTCATTTTCACTTTGAAAGTGTTGTTTTTCACTTAATTTAGGTTGGAAATCATTCTCATCAGCAACAAGGTGCATAATTGATGACCCCAATTCCTTTTCTTCAACATATATGGGATGGTTTGATGGATTGCCCTGATCACTAATGATGTAGGCCATTTGAGTTTCCTTATAAAACCTTTTGAATTCCCCTCCAAATACTGGGATGGTAACACATGACATGTCCATCTGAAGGGTAGAATATGACATGTATATTGAGTGACAGGTAGAAAGGAGGTGAGTTATCATCATTTTGGTCTTGGACATGACAACCTAGATAAATGGTGGGATGCTCATCCTCAAGGTTGACTGAATCACAGATGAGAGGAGGTTGCAGAAAACTCTTAAAAGACTCTTTATATGTTGGATTTTTCAATAATTCCAGGAGTGGAACTGGAATTTTGATTTTATTCAATTCAGATTTGAAACTAAAATAAATTGGAACTATTTCCTTATTTTCTGCAGTAATTTTAACAATTGGGGCAGAATTTTGAGGTGGAGGAACCTCATTTACCTTGGCCTTCTGTTTAGCAGCTTGTTTATCTGAATCTGATTTTTTTGAGGCTGCTGAACAAGACCTTTTGACCTCAAAGTGTAATTTATGTTTTGAACTTCTTGCTATTTTTTATCATTCTGTGCATAAATTTGAGCATTCATATCATCATAAAACAAACAAATTCTTGATTTATCTTCATATTCCTGCAATGTCAAACATGTTGTTGAAGATTGCAACAAGAAACAGTGAAGGAGGCATCCTGAAACATCTTTCCTGATCCTAGTTGGAAAGTGATCACCTAAACTAAGTGGGGCCCACATAGGTGATTTTTGTCGCAAAGTCTATTTTTAGACATATAGATCATGGTCTAAGAGTTGCAGGATGCTATTTATGGATGATTGGTCGAGTTGGTAAAAATATATGGACCTATATTTTTAGACATTGGGCAGTTTCTATTTTTAGACTGCCGGGCTAAAAATAGAACAGTCAAGTATTATTAACCCTTAATAATATTTAGACTATAAACATTCTCTTATCCTCTTGGAGCACTTCAGTTTGATGCTTGGATGTGGCACATGCAGCTGGCAGAAGGAAATGCGAATTTCCTATGGGTTAGTTGAGCTATTGCATGGTTGACTTCAGTTAGGACTCAAGTGGCAGAGTTTGGTGGAGTTGATGAGACAGTTGATGGAGTTGTGTTCGGTTTAACTTAGTTGAACTAGTTGTATTTAGTCTAACTGATAAATACACTAGTGATGAGTAGTGTGAATTAATTATTAATTAATTCACTAATTATTAACTCATAAATCGCTTGTCGATTAGCTGATACGCCAAACAGTTATTAAGAACGGTATTAGAGAGTAGGAAGAAAAGAGTAAGTCTCTACTATCGATTGTAACTATGGTATTGTAGAATTTCACAATCATTAGGTGCCAATGAGGATTACCGATTAAGCAATTAATTAAATATCTGTTCTCATCTTGAATTGTGATGAAAGCTGACAACGATGGAAATTTGAACATTATTGTTCAAAAGCCAAACTAGTTTGTGTAACTTTTAGGAGTCCGATCTTGAGTACTTGTGAGGTATTATCTTTTGAGATTAATACATATTTCTTCTTTACTTATAATATCTGATGGGGGTTTTAATTTGTAAGCTTTCGATATACATCTTGTATTGCTGTGTTGAATTTCTATGTGCGCATGTGAATGTTTTCAATACCGCTTGTTGTTTTTATTTCCGCATGTGATGATTAATGCGTAGAAGAGATTATGTGTTATGTATGAAGCTCAAATAGTATGTGACCAGGATAATCTTGGTTGAATAAGTGATTTATTCAGGAATTTCTACATATGTTGACTGTGAAGTTTCTCCCACATGGTTTATTTATTCATTTTCTTCCTCATTTCCTTGATGTTCTTCTTTAGCAAAATTATTCAGAGGCTGAACATTTTGATCATTATCATTTCTCCTTGGGCATTGTAGGATTTTTTGAGGCTGAAAAGGCATCCTGAAGGGAGCTTGATTTCTATTAGCTTCATTTTGATTGGCTTTAACAACTGGTTTATTTTATACAACTAATTTTGACATCTTAGAGGCAAGTCCCTTGATCAAATTGGAAATTTGATCAAAATTTTCTTCTGCTGAAAGAGATTTAGAAGAAAAAGGCTTTTATTCTTTCATTTTTTTTCTTTTGCTGCCTTTTCTTCCTCCATTTTTAATTAGAAGCCATGAGATTAGACTTCACTCCAATTGCAGCCTCTTGCATAGTTGTCAGTGTCTATGCTTTTTCAGCCCTCAACCATAAGGAAAACTCATAATCTAAATAATTTGAAAAATTTATCATAGCTGTGGTTTCAGTGGGTTTAATCTCTTCAGTGATTTTCTGATAAATCTTATGAAACCTCTTAGTAAAATCAGCTAAAGACTCATCTTCCTTTTTCTTCAGAGTTCCAAATTCTGTAAGATAATAAACATAGTCTTTCCTATCACCCCAATGCTTCACAAATATCTCTTCTAATTCATCAATTCCTGTAGTTGAATTTGGAGCCAAACTTCTAAACCATTTTCGAGCTTCACCATCCAAGCTCTGAACAAAGAGTCTTGACCAAACATCTTCATGCTCAATATTTTTATTTTCAGCATAACTATAGAAAGCTACTAATTTTTCTTCAGCATAAACTCCTTCTCCCTCCCCTATGTATTTTGGAAGATATTTCAAGTAATCTCCTTGGAGAAGTGCATGCATGTGTTGAGGGAGAACAAGTGGTGCATATCTCGTAGCCACTATCTGCTGCATCCTTGTAAGGGCAGGCTGAGCCATAATTTGTTGATGTACAATTGATGTAGTTTTTTGAGAAATAGGAATTACAATTGGTGAATTTTGATTTTGATTTAGGATAGCAGAAAATTGGGGGTCTTGAGCTAATTTTTCAGGCTTTGGAACTAAGAAGAGTGGGTTTTCAAAAAGATGAACAGATGATGTCTTGACTTCTCCTTCAGTAGAAGAATTAGAATCTAAAGTTGTCCCTTGAAGGGGTGGAGTTAATTCAACCTTATTTTGCTAAGCAAGGAAATCATATAAAATAAAAGTAAGACCTTTGGGTAAAATCGTTTCAGGTGGATGAGAAGAAGATGCCCCAACAACTAGATTTGGAGGGAAAATATTCTTGTTGAGGAGTGACAAGGGACTGGTATTCAGGATGAGTCTGAAGGAAATTTAAAATAGTCTTGAAGTCTTCTTCAGTCAAAATATCCCTATCAAGAAAGGGCGCAATAGCCAATACTTTCTCTAATTCACCTTCAGCCAGCAAAAATTCTTCTGACTTCTTTTCAACACTTAGAAATTCAATTTCTCCTTCTTTGACTAGAACACTACTTATTTCAGATTTACTAGGTGATGAGTAAGAAAAAACTTCAGCTGAGCCTAGGTTAATAATATCCACTTTATTTTCTAGAGGAGTAGCTTCAACTTGAGCTTTTTCAGCAGAATTTTTTGAAAATAAAACCTCTTTAGATTCTAAAGTAGATAGAGGTACCTTTTGCTTTGGAGCGTACTTTTTGTGTACCTTCTTCACTGACTGATATGTGGCTTCAACTGATCTCTATTTTCCTTTAGCATCTTTGATGATATTCTCTGGGTCAGCAACTGGAGTCATAGTTGGAGATCTCTGATTCCTCCTTATAGAAGGAGGTCTTGAAACCCCTCTTCCCCTTCATGGAGTCGCCAGGTGAACAAATTTGCAATCTTCTTCAGGTCACCAATTCTTGTTCACCATCAAGAACTGATTATCAACAATTCATAACAATAGACTCAGGAGAATACTTCGTTACAAGGCTTTTGTCTCCCCACAGACACACCAAAAGATGTTGGTGCTGGAATCAGCACTTGGAATGCAGCAAGCGCATGACCAGAAACATCTTAAACTCTAAGGAAATTTTAATGCTTATTTTATAGGATTGGAAGATGGTATAAAAATTGATTTACTGAAGAGATATTTCAATCAAATCCATAGTTCTATTAAAGAGGGTATTGTAACTTGATGTGGTAGCAAGGTGCAAGTTTGTAGTATATGATGAGAGGAAATTGAAAGATGAGAGGAAAATCAATAGGTCTGTAAAACAGAAATCTACTAATTTAGTAGAAATTGACAAAAGTAGCAGTTTGACAATATTCCATTGAGAGAAAGCTATTTCTAGTATGACAAGATTCTCACTGAAATATCATGAAGAATAAATATCATGAGTGATTCTCTTCCATTGTTATATAACATATTTTATCAGGAATTCTCATTGTGTGAGACTAACAAAAACTGATAAAACACATCACATGCTTCAGAGAATAATAAAAACACATAATAGTACGATGATTTTCAAACTGGAATTGGAAGAAGGAGATATGGAAACACAAATAAAGTAGACAATAAACACAAAAAATTGGCAATAATTCCTCTGTAGTATTATTCCATTTCATTCACAAAAAAATTACAGTTCATATAAGTCAAAATTAAATAACCACCAACCAACCTTGACTTAATATCAGTTTGGCATATATATACAAAATATGATACTGTCATCTTCTACAGAAAAAGGACCACCAACCAACCCTGACTTAATATCAGTTTGGCATATATATACAAAATATGATACTGTCATCTTCTACAGAAAAAGGTAAATCTGTTTCAAAAGTCATTACAACCTCGTGCAAGATGTCAGGTTATCTAAAACTTTAATTCTCAGTGTTATGCCATAATGAAAATAACAACATTAAGGCTAACAGTTTGAAGTGGCTTGTATCATGTGGCAGTTTTATGGGAATACTCCTCTTCCATTTTGATGCATCCAAATCCATAAAAAGTGCAAACAACAATGAAAATGGTGTGTGGTTGTTCCTTTAATGTTGCCCGATGTCTGGTAAAAACATGTTGGTACTAAGAGTAGTGGTAGAAAACTATTTAAGAGAAATCATGCCACTGTTCCGCTATTAATTTCTCTTTTTTTTGGGTTGAAAACCCTTTTTAATGGCGGAAAACTCGAAACCTTTTTATAGAATGAAGAAGTTTCATTTTATGAGAAATTACAAAGAAAATCATTTGAAACAGGTTTAATTGATAGAGGAGACATGGAGCGGAATAAATGATAAGCGAGGGGGGTGGTGATGTGGTGAAGAAGTGGGACTGATCGCAAATCGCGCATCAGAAGTTTTGTTGTGAAATGCGAGAGTTAAATGTTGAAAATGGCGAAGTGCAATGTGCGATGGGAGCGGAGGTGACGTGACAGAGAAATGGGACCGATCACAAATCATGCATCGAAAGTTTTATAAACATACATACGCGTGCAATCAATAGTGATAACTTTATAGGAACTTTAGACAAAACCACAATTACTCCCAAAAAATATGCATACATGCGAAATTGTGGTTTTAGGGCCCCACAAACAGTTGACCAATAGGAAGCAATCTCAAATCAGTCGACCGCAAATTTAACTTTACACTGATAACGACTAAATCATAAACTCTGCAATTTGTGAAATCGCACTGGTGCGCTATGCCGACACATGTCCCTTGCCTCATTGCATCGCAAATCCCTTGACATACCATTTGAAGACTTAACGATAAACTTTAAAAACTGTGATTTGCGAAATCGCTCCATCTGTGCTTTAATCTCCACCGTTGATTTGTGCCAAGATCTGACGGTATTCCTTGCTCACTCTTTTCCTCATCGCATCTAAAATCACTTAACATACCATGAGATTTGACTTAAAAATAAACTTTAAAAACTGTGTTTTGCGAAGTCGCTCCATGCGCACTTTAATCTCAGTCATTAGTCTTCTCCCCTTTGGATCTGTGATTAGATCATGGCCATCCGTTCCTTTTTGACACGGTTCTTCTCCGTTTCTTCATTCCTTAGTCTATTTCCCAGCCAAATTCCTTTAAATATTGTCTGCTGCTCTTCTCCAGATGTCCCACTCTGTTGGTTAAGCTATTTTCTTCTAGGTACACTTTGATTTTAAAGAACTCTGGTTGCCACGAAGCCTTAATTTTCCTTCTTTGAAAATTGATTACCTGTTTACCCGTAGCCTATTTTCTGAGATAACCAAAATCTCAGTGAAATAGCTACGCTTTTCACTGTGTGGAATATATGACTTCCATTTCTGAGAAATAGTTGCCTTTTACTGTGTTATTGTTTCGACAATGAATTTGCAACAAAGGTAGCTAATATTCCAGACTAGATGAATGTAGTTTTATTACCCAAACAACAACTAACCTCCAACAATAACATAAGCTAAAACATAGGATTTAACTTATTTTAGGACTCTAAAATACCATGACACCTATTCACTTAAAAATACCTTGATGTTAGGACTTTTTAACTTGTATTGGAAATGACTCAAACTTTGGACATGGACTAATACACAATAAAAATTTGAGAACATTGACACAATGGTGATTACACCATCAAAATTTTCAGTGCTAACACAATATATCAACGGAAACATCTCGACAAGTAGAAACCATCCAAAATGTCCTTCACCCATAATAGATTAAGTTATCAGGTAAAAATTATCATGCAAGATCGGGGTATCCCCTGGTGCTACTTAGGTTGACATGAATGACAACCATTGATCAACAATCTCCCCCTTTGGAATTGATGGCAACACAAGTACTCCCCCTGCGATCATGACACCTCTTCCTACAACATTCTCTCCCCCTTTGTCATTAATGGCAACGGGTAACTCACCCTGGCAAATGTCATCATGCGGACCTGTACACACCTCAACTCCCCTTTTTTTACTTACTTAGATAAGAGAAAGAGTCTAACGAAAACTTAGGATAATCCCAACCTTTAGGCGAAGATACTCAAATGCTTCATGAGGTAATGGTTTGGTAAAGATGTCAGCAATTTTTTCCTTTGTTCCAACATATTCAAGCTTGATATTTTTTTTAGTGACATTCTCTCTCTATCGAAATGATATTTGATCGGAATGTGCTTTGTTTTGGAATGCATCATATGATTCTTGGAGATACTGATGGCATTGGTGTTATTGCAAAATATGGGAATAGGCTCATTAAAATTGACTTGAATATCTTGCAAAGTTTGCTTCATCTAGAGAACTTGAGTACAACAAGCTGCTTCCACGATATATTCTGCTTCTGTTGTGGGTAACAAGATTGAAGACTGCTTTTTACTTAACCATGAAACAAGGCAACCACCTAGATAGAATGCTGCTCCACTAGTACTATTTCGATCATCAACATTTCCTGCCCAATCTGCATCCATATAAGCTTGGATAACTAGATTATTTCCTTTGGGATGCCATGAACCATATTTTGTTGTGCCCTTAAGATATTAGAGAATTCTTTTGACAGCAATAATATTAGATTATTTTGGTGCTGCTTGGAATTTTTCTACCTGTCCAACTGCCTGCATTATGTCTGGTTGAGAAGCTATCACATATAGAAGACTTCCAATCATAGATCAACACAACCTCTTGTCTGCATCCTTTGATGAATCATATAAACTTAACTTGCAACCTGTTACCATTGGGGTAAGGGCAAGCTTGAAATCTTCCACCTTGAATTTATTGAGAATTTCCTCGATGTACTTGGTTTGATATATAAATATTCCTTTATCCTGCTGAGATATCTGAAACCCTAAAAAGTATGCCAGCTCGCCAAGTAGAGACATTTCAAACTCACTTTGCATATTTTTGGAATTTTTTTTACTTAATCTATCATCATTTCTTCCAAAAATTATATCATCTGCATATACCTCGATAATTGTTAGTTTATCTTGATCCACTTTCACATAGAGATTGTTGTTGGCACTTCCTTTCTTGAATCCTTGTTGATGTAGATATCCATCAAGATGAGCATACCAAGCTCTAGGAGCTTGCTTGAGACCATATAGTGCCTTCTTTAATCTGTAGACATATGTTGATTAGTGGTTGTCATTGATGTCAACCCAAGCAGCACCAGGGGCTACCCCGATCTTGCATAGGAATTTTGACTTGAAAGCTTACTTTATTCCAATTCAAGTATATTTTTTATGGTTTCTACTTGTCGAGATGTTTATGTTGATATATGGCATGCCATGTAATTCTTCATGGTTTGAGTTATATTCGTGTTTGAAGTTAGTAACCCCAGTTAGTGGGCTAAAACCCCATGCGGTTGTGGCATGCCACTAATCATTGGTTGTGGTCATTTAATTATCAATAATTGATAATTTTTTAAGCTCCTAAATTCCCTCCAATGTTCACTTATTGAATACCCTCTCAACCTAATACTTTATATAAATTGTGACCCTCGTATCCTCCTCAAGTAAGGATTTCGCTACTTATAACAGGTCATCATGGAATTTTCGCTATAAATTTTTTATGCAAAGCTTCAAATGTTGAAAATTAAAACCCATTTTGGATAAATCCCAATGACACTCATGTTTGAATTTTAGATATTGGTTCACTATATTTTCGAAGATATGATCTGAGGAAGTTAGGGTTTTTGCAGGCTCCCGAATTTCATGTCAAACAGGTCATCGTAGGAGATTTGGCATAACTATTTATTGAAGAATAAAATGTTGATCAGATGTATGGGGTTGGAAAGAGGACTCAAAGGGCTACCAAAAGATGAAATTTTAGACCTTGGATATCTTAAATTACACAGATACAACAAATTCAATATCGATCTTCTAGAAGGCAAGAAAAAATATGCATTCAAGGATCATTGCAGTAAGGACGACACATCAACAATCAAGGGAAGGAGGACACAATAGGAAAACTCAGACACATACTAGTAGGACAATAGAACACCAAAGTACCATTACTTGAAGCAAGCACAACAATACCTCAGCAGCTACTAGTGTTCAAAGAAGTAGTGTCAAGTCAAGTTTCACGTCGTGTCAAAAGTCAGTATTGTAAAATTGTAAAACAGTCAATCTTCCTATAGTTGGAGAGGAATTATTGTGAGGTATAAGTGTCATTGTTGGATAATGTTATGGTTGGGTTACAGGTCATAGTGTGATTGGGTGATTGGTCTAGTTCAAGAAAATCATTGTGAATCTTATTGTATCGTGGATCATTGTCCTTGGTACGAGAGTCCACACTCTTGTCTTATTTATGATCATTATAGAGTGACAGGGAGCTGTTAGGTTGGTGCATGAAGTCACCTATAGGTTGGAGCCTGTGAACACTTCAGGGTGGTAGGTTGGTCTAGGATGTCAGGGCATCCATTCAGTTGACTACTAAAGAAGGCCCAGGGCATCCTTCCAATGGGAGTTGGAGAAGAACGATTTTCTAGAATTCTAGGAAGTTTTACCCTTCATTTTAGATGGGGCTGAAGATTAAATAATTTATTAGAAAAATTTTAAGTGGCTTTTGAACCGAAGGGGGTTTTCCACCTAAAATTTTTGTTCCTATTGTGTTTTATTGTTTACTATTTTTACTAGATAAACATCAAGAATAATTGAAGATTAACTAATGCTCTGAAAAGATTTAAAAAGTGCTAATTGATAAGAAACACTGATTCATCCCCCCTCTCATTATTTCCAACAACATAGTCTTCCTTTTCAGAGAGTAGAAAACCTTCATGTTGTTCAATGTAAAATTCTTCTTCCAATTCACAATTTAGGGAGGCCGACTTAACATCCATTTTGTAGACCTTGATTTTTCTCGAGCATGCATAAGCGAGAAACATTATGATAACTTCCATTCTGGAAACATGAGCAAATGTTTCTTCAAAATCAATTCCTTTAACTTGTGCATATCATTTGAAGACTAATCTTTCCTTATTCCTGGTCACATGTCCATCCTCATTCAATTTGTTTCTGAAGACCCATTTAGTTCCAATAAAAATTTTATCCTTTGGTCGTGGAACCAATTCCAAAGTATCATTCTTCTCAATTTGATCTAGTTCTTCATTCATAGTTGCTACCCAGTGTTCATCTTGACTAGCTTCCTCAAAATTTCTAGGCTCAATATTTGCTAAAAAATCAAGGTGGGATTGTTGTGATGAACGAATCTCTCAACTTCTTCTGGTTCCAATTCCTTCATTTATGTCGTTGATGATTTGATTTGACTGATGATTCTTTTGACACCATTCTTTTAAAGATTTTGGAGATATTTCTTGTACACCTTGCTGATCATTTATTATTTCCTCTTGGTTGACTGTTTTTTCCTTATTTGATTGGTATTTTTCTGGAGCTTCTTCTTCATCCTTCATAGATTCTCCCTCGTCATCCTTTGTAACACAATCTTCATCAAAATTAACATTTATGCTTTCCACTATTTGTTTTCGCCTCAGATTGTAACATCTATAGCCTTCCTTTTGCGTGAATAACCAACGAAAATACCTTCATCAACACGGGAATCGAACTTGCTCAATTTTTTATCTTCTCTTTTGATGTAGCATTTGCTTCCAAATATTTTGAAGTATTTGACATTATTAGGTCTTTCTTTCCATAATTCGTATGAAGTCATGTTACAATTGTTGCTTAGCAAACCTATGCTTATAATGAATACAACTGTATCGATTGCTTGAACCAAAACTTTATCATCTAATTTTGAGTAATTTAACATTTTTCTGGCCATTTCTTGTACGGTTATGTTTTTCCTTTCAAAAACTCCATTTTGTTGTAGTGTTCTGGCTGTTGAGAATTTCATTTTTATTCCATTTTCATCACAGTACTGTTGAAATACCTTGGAAGTGAATTCTCCGCCATTCTATGATCTCAGACATTTGATCTTCAAATCAGTTTCATTTTCAAACAATTCCTTGTAGATTCTAAAACACTCGAATGTCTAAGCCTTTTTCTTTAAGAAGCTAACGGTTGTCATTCTGGTGTAATCATATATCATTAGCATAAAATGTAATTCTCCATATAAACCTTTTGTTCTCATAGAACCACATAGATTAGTATGTACTAATTCCAATGGACATAATGAAAAGTGTTCCTTTGTCTTGAAATCAAATTTTTTCTGCTTGTCGTGCCGACAAGAATCACATATCGTGTTGGTAGGTTTTGAAATTTTAGGCATTTCTTTTACTGCTTCCTTCTTACCGATCCTGATCAAATTGTCGAAGTTTATATGTCCCATTCGTTTGTGCCATAACCAACTTTCGTCTTCTTTCACCAAAAATCACCCTTTAGGTGTCTCATCCAAAATATATATGTCATTTGGAGCTCTTCTTGCTGTAGCCACAATTTTACCGAACTTTCCTTTCTTGATTTCACATTTCTTAGAGTTAAATAGTGCCATGCATCCTAGATCACACATTTGTCCAACACTGAGAAAATTATGATTCATATTTTCAACCAGCAACACATCTTTTGCTATTGCACTCTTGCTTCCAAGTGTGAATGTACCTACTCCTATGATGTTCGAAGACCCGTCATTTCCAAAATACACTATTCCATATGAACTTATTCCTATCTCTAGTCATATGAGTTGAGCAACCACTATCAACATACCAAACGTTTCTATTTATTTTAGCCTTGAGAGCGATAACACATTTTTCAGTCTTATTTTTCCATATTTTTTCATTATGATTTTGCGAGAATTCCTATGAAGAAATTCTAAGTCTGCAATATTTAGCCAGGTGTCCAAAATTGTTACATTTGCAACATTCAACATCATCTCTCAAATGATCAAATTTGTTAATATTCTGTTGAGTTTCGGAATATCCCTTTCTGAAAGATCTCCCGAAATTGCATTTATTCCAAACATATGTGCGACATTCTATATCTCTATGTCCAAACCTTCCACATGAATAACAATGACCATAGAAGATAGGGTGATACCTCGGAGGAAATATTCTTTGAGGAATTTCCTTCCATGGTTCTTCCTGTGAGTCCTGATCTCTTGAGTTGGCTGGGAGGTCTACCTGCTTGTTATATTTTGCATATCCATCTTCTTTTGTTGTCATAGAAGGACTTGGATCCTTTTCAGATTTTTATTTGTAAGCAAGACCAGTCTTTTCACTGTTTGATCACTGATTGTTGATGATTTCTTCCAATACCTTGGAGCCGTTGGTGTAGTTTTGAAGAGTTTTTCCATTTTTTACTTGCTTTCGTAGAGAAATTATTTCAACTTACAATGCTTCTCTTTCCTTTTTTCTTTCCTTTAATTCTTCCCTGAGAGATTCTTTAACTCATTTGTATTCTTCACCCTTGATTTTAAGATTTAGGACCTGTTCCCTTTCTATATTTAATTCATTTTCAAGAGTGTTGGCATGCTTCTTCTCGACCTTGAGCTCTTTGATAACCCTAATCACTTCATTTTGAAATTCAACCTCACTCATCTCTTCTTCTTCGTCAGATGCTTCTTGCTTATTATTCTTGTCCATAAAAAATACTCTTCCATTGATTTCTTCTTCGTTATCACTGTCTTCATCAGATGAGGAGCTATCTTCTTTGGAGAAGAAACTCTTCTTAAACCATTTCTTCTTGCCTTACTTGTTGAACTTCCTCAGACATTTCTTTCCTTTCGTAACAACCTCATTTTTGTGAGGCCACTTGGCTGCAAAATGCCCAACCTCACCACAATCGAAACATATCAATGGAAGTTTACCTTTGAATTTCCCCATACCTTTTCTCATTTTTCGCATTAAGTAGGAAAATTATTTATCTGAAATTCTTCTTCATCTTCTTCCTTTTCTTCTTCCTTACAACTACAAGTTTTCGCTTTTGGAGTATGCTTGTCCTTACTAATTTTCTTAGATGTGGAAAATATTGTTTCTAGGTGAGATGTGTCGTCCTCGTTTGTATTCTTCAACCTTGATTTTAAGATTGAGGACTTGTTCCCTTTCTATATTTAATTTGTATTCAAGAGTGTTGACATGCTTCTTCTCGACCTTGAGCTCTTTGATAACCCTGATCACCTCATTTTGAAATTCAACCTCAGTCATCTCTTCTTCTTCATCAGATGCTTCTTTCTTATTATTCTTGTCCATAAACAATAATCTTCCATTGATTTCTTCTCATTATCACTGTCTTCATCATATGAGGAGATATCTTCTTTGGAGAAGAACTCTTCTTAAACCATTTCTTCTTGCCTTGCTTGTTGAACTTCCTTAGACCTTTATTTCCTTTCGTAACAACCTCATTTTTGTGAGGCCACTTGGTTGCAAAATTACCAACCTCACCACAATCGAAACATATCAATGGAAGTTTACCTTTGAATTTACATGTACCTTTTCTCATTTTTCGCATGAAGTAGGAAAATTATTTATTTGAAAATTCTTCTTCATCTTCTTCATTTTCTTTTTCCTTACAACTACAATTTTTTTCTTTTGGAGTATGCTTGTCCTTACTAATTTTCTTCAATGTGGAAAATGTTGTTTCTAGGTGAGATGTGTCATCCTCTTCTTCAATCCTCATTTCATATCTCGTAAGCACTCCATGAAATTAATCTTTGCTGAGATTGGCTAGATTTGAACTATATTCCAAGACAGATACCTTTCGGTTGAGTCTTGCTGGCAAGGTTCTAAGGATATTTCGGACAAAATTTTTCATGTCGACAGGTTCTCCCAAACATTCCAATGCATTTTTTATTTCACCAACACGCTATAACTATGCATCAATATTTTCATATTCCTTAATTTTAAGTTGCTCAAATGTTGCCCTGTAAATTTGAAGCTTTGCTTCTTTCACATTTGAGTCACCTGCATATATATTCTCAAGCTTGCCCCATACTTCTTTAGCAATTTTTCAACTCAATACCTTAAGATAAAAAAATTCAATAAGCCCACTGATAATGAGATATTTAGCCTTTGCATCATATACCATATTTTTCTTACCTTTTTCATCCTGGGTCGCTGTAAAGCATTTTTCAACGATTTCCCATACTTAGTATCCCTACACCAACAAATGACCCTACATTCTTCCACTCCAAAGTGTAGTTATTTCCATTGAATAGAGGAAATCTATTCTTAGTATACTCCATGATCTCCTTCAAGTTGTTAGAATACTATTGAAGGAACCAAGATCTGATACCAATTGTTGGAATACTTACAGCAGGGGGGGGGTAAATCAATATTTCTTATCAATTAACACTTTTAAACCTTTTTAGAGCATTAGTTGATCTTCAATTATTCTTGATGTTTATCTAGTAACAATAGCAAACAATAGAACACAATAGGCACACCAATTTTTAGTGGAAAACCCCCTCCGAGTAAAAAACCATCGAATGCTTTTCTAATAAATTCTTTAATCTTCAGCCCCAAATGAAATGAAAGTTACAACTTCATAGAATTATAGAAAAGCATTCTTCTCCAGCTCCCACTGGAAGGATGCCCCAATGCCCTAGTTTCTTTAGTAGTCAACTGAATGGATGCCTTGACATCTTAGACCGACCTAACAACCTGAAATGTTCACATGCTCCAACTTTTAGATGAATTCATGCACCAACCTAGCACCTCCCTACCACCCTATAATGATCAAAAATAAGACAAGAGTGTGGACTCCCGTATCAGGGACAATGATCCATGATAAAATATGATTCAAAATGATTTTCTTGAACTATACCAATCACCCAATCACACTATGACCTGCAACCCAACCACAACATTATCCAAAAATGAAACATATACCTCCCAACGATGCCTCTCCAACTCTAGGCAGATTAACTCTTTTACAATAATGACTCTTTTACAATTTTACAATGATGATTTTTACAATACTACATTTTGACATGACCTGATACTTTCCTTGACACTGCTTCTTTGAACACTAGCAGCTGCTGAGGTATTGTTGTGCTTGCCTCTAGTAATGGTACTTTGGCGTTGAATTGTCCTTCTAGCATGTGTGTGAGTTGTCCTATTGTGTCCTTCTTGTACATGCATTAATGAACAAGACCTAAAACAATATACAAAAAAAAATGCTTACACTACCCTACAAACCATATGTCAGAGAAATATTCAAAATGAAAATGTAAATATGTTTAAAATTTATGAATAAAAAACAATCAAACATACATACAAAATAATTACACTGTCTTGCAAAACACATGTCAGAGATTATATTCAAATTAAAATTCAAACACTAATCATACATACCTTGTTTTAGCATACTTACCCTTGACTATTGATGTGTTGTCCTTACTGTAGTGATCCTTGAATGCATATTTTTTCTTTCCTTCTAGAAGCTCGATATTGAATCTACTGTATCTATGTAATTTCAAATCTCCAAGGTCTGAAATTGTGTCCTTTGGTATCCCTTTGAGTCTTGTTTCCAACCCTGTAGGTCTAATCAATATTGGATTCTTCAAGAAATAGTTATGCCCAATCTCGTACGATGACCTAATTATAGACTGGTTCATTAGAGCAAACTTGTACGAAGTGCCACATGTCACTGTTTCAACTTTTGGTCTTGAAAACAATATCCAATAAACCAAATCCTGTCCTCTTTCTGTCATTTTTTACAAAATTTGAATCCAATGCTCAAAGAGAAAGTTACGATGATTTTTCCAAGGTCACATGTTTGACATGAAATTCGGGAAACTACAAAAACCCTAATTTCCTCAGATCATATCTTCGAAAATATAGCGAACCAATATTTGAAATTTGGTCACGCGCTTCATCAGGATTTCGGTGCAAATGGGTTTTTTTTCCAACATCTGAAGCTTCGCAGAAAAAAATTTATAGTGAAAATACCACGATGACATTTTTTAAGTAGCAAAATTCTTACATCAAAGGATATGAGGGTCACAATTTATATAAATGCTTAGGTTGAGAGGGTCTTCACAAAGTGAATGTTGGATGGATTTTAGGAGCTTAAAAATTTATTAATTATTGACTTTTCAATGACCACAACCAATGATTAGTTCCATGCCACAACCCAATGGGGTTTTATCCCACTGACTGGGGTTACTAACTTCAAACACGAATATCTCTCAAACCATGAAGAATTACGTGGTGTGTCATATATCAACAGAAACATCTCGATAAGTAGAAACCGTCCAAAATATCCTTGAAATGAAATAGAGTAATTTTTTAAGTCAAAATTCCCATGCAAGATCAGGGTAGCCCCTGGTGCTTCTTGGGTTGGCATCAATGACAACCACTAATCAACAATATGTATGAATGGAATTTTCACTTCTAATATAATAAGAGCTGACACATCTTCATGCATATATTGTAAATGTAGTTGGAATATTCTGGTTTTTTTACGATGTATCTTGTTTAACTTACGCATATGCTTATGAACTATTTCGTTTTGATTTTTATGAATCTTGTTGAATGCACGATCATGTTTTTTTTCATCGCCTTTAGCTTGTGGACTATTCCGCTTATTAGTTTGTGTGATTTCTTTTCAGCTCATGTGTTCCTTTCAAGCGACGTACTATTACAGGCTTCCAAGGAGCGAAGTTCCTTTCCCCTTTGCTATTAGAACCGCTAATGCATCATATTGAATTTCTGTAGGGTCACACACTTGCGTTAACCAAAGACACCATACACCACTCTATGTGTTTTGCAATCCAAGGCATACCAATCAACACCCAACTATTGGGACTCCTACTCAAAATGGTGTGAGGTCTAGTTGGGACTTTATATCGAGGAGATCCCCTGAATGTTAGTGGGTCCGACACCGTCAACATTTTCGGTGCTAGAAGGAGGACCAGATGATAAGTTGAGCCCTTGAAGTTTGTTTTGAATTTTTGTACTCTTTTTTATGACTTCTTCCCAAATCATACACTCGGCATAATTTTCAATAAAACTCAATTTTCAAATTCCAATGGACATCATCGATGACTTGTCACATCTTAAGTTTTATGGCGAGGGTGAAACAACCATCCTTGATCATACTAATAGTTTTCTTCAATTTTTCACAGAGCATAACATCCATTTTGAGGATGTTGGCAATTGGTTGTTTATTCTCATGTTCGAAGGGTGCGTAAGGAAATGGTGTTACACATTGATCAATGCTTCTATCCACTCTTTCGAAGATATTGTCACATAAATATTTCACGCTTTTGATGACTTTGATCATAATATTTTGTGCAAGAGAATTTCAAAATTGCGAAAATCACTAGATGAATACTACATCATTTTCTTAATCATTTTTTGCATCTCTGTTTTGAATTTCTAGAAGATGAAGTTGATTGAGATTTCTTAACCAGAATATTTTTATATTTTTTTCATATTTCACTTACTCAACATGAGTTACGATCGCTTAAATCACACGCAATGAGCCTTGCATGTAAAGCTTATAAATATGTGATGGAAAAAGGTGTTGTTCCAAGCAACCCCCCATCCGCCTTTTATGTAACAACTTTAATTCTGCAGGATTTTGTGGGAAAGATTAAGAAACATTTTTTTAAGAACCACCATCTCCGCTCACCACACATACTCAGAATCCCCATGCAGTTTTCGACTATACGCCCAATGAGTGTGTTGAAGTGTTTTCTCCTCTTCCTCCACCCTTTGGTCCATCTGATCCTATGAATTGTGAGTTTGTGCATTCTTATATTTCAAATCCTTCCTTTGATGTTCATGAGGATCAAGTGTTGGATGGAGTTGATGTTGTGTAGACAAACTGTGATGTCACTTGCAATGAGTATGTGGCGGAGCCCATTATCGAACAAGAATATGCGAAGAAGGATGACTCTCTACCTTCCGCAGATCTTCCACATTATCTTGGCACTATCCGCAATTTTGTCATTCTGATTGAATCATGTGAAATTTCAATTTCTGATATTGTTAATACTTCCAATAATTCACATAATTCGTAGAATGAAAATTTTCATTTAAATGTAGATAGGATGAATCTCCTATCACTAATATTCCCAACCTCTCAACACACCTTTCTAGAAACGTAAGGGTGAAATTTATCATTTTTCATCTTCCCCTCTATATGATTCATCATATCATGACGATACCTCCGTTTGCGATCATGAACTTTCTGATAATGGATTTTGTGACCTTTTCATTGATTCAGTTGGTTACGATTTTGATTTTCCTGTTATTTATTTTTCCAATCCACCGATATTTGATGACCTATCTTCCGATGAGTTGGACCTTCCTCAAGATTCCAAAGCACTTCATCTAGTGTTGATGGTTATGTCAGGTTATCATCGCATTGAGTCCAATTCCACCTTCGACCAAAAGAGTTTTGAATCTCTATAGGATCCTCATCACTCTATTGTGCATATTGAAAATCCTTCTGATTTGAAATTTTTGCATCCTCCATCCACTTTTCAAGAATGGATCACTTAATCATTGGAGGAGTCATACTTGGTGAGCATTGTGGTGAAACGAAAATTTATTTATTTATTTATGTTTTCTCATTTGCATGGGTCAAATTTTTTTGTTTGTAACTATTCAGTTTGCAATGTGTCATGAAACCATGATACATCCACATAATGTCTTTCGTGTTCATTTATCCATTTCTTTTATATGTGCGCATTCAAACTTCAAATTTTTTGGTTTACAATGTCTTATCTTTATTGTACATTTATATGAATGTACATCTTTCATGACATGTATTCCATTTCCCAGCGTAGGCCTACCAATGCGTCAATGGCTGCATTGGAAGTATCACTTTACTTCAGTTGGAATACTTTCTACTTAGGTTAGGAGTAGGAGTAGTGTTTTATTTTCGGTGTTATTTTCTCTGATTTACCTTTTCTTCTTTGTTTACAATTTTTCTAATTTCCTTTGTTCATTTTTTTTTTCAAGTCTCAGGTTATTTTATGCATGAGACCGTGTTTGGCTTCTAAAGCAAGCATGGCGAAACCAAAGAGGAATTTTGTTCCTTTACCAACACTTGGTTTTCTGGCTATTCCCTCTCTTTGCGTTAATCGTGCATTCTTTTGGTTGATGATACTCATATGGAAAATACGTTCCTTATCGGAGAGAGTCGCGGTGAAATCATGATGTTTGGGTTTTAACTAGTTCTGCCTACTCTATTCATATTCTGTATTCGTTTAATCCTTGTCACTCTATTCAAGTAGATTAAGGAGGGGATGAAAACCTCAACAAGTATGTCAGATTTGTACATAAAAATAATTCTATGAAGGAACAACCTCTTCTTCTCTCAATAATTCGAGATCCCTCTTCTACCCCATGAAATGAATAAGTTGATATGCATAATTTTTTAAACGAATGAAAATTTTAAAAATGAAAAAATTGGAATGAAGGTGAAAAGAAGAGAAAGGATTCCTACGCAAAGAGGTTAAGCAAGAAACTCCGTTGGGGTACTGTCTAGGATATTTGGAAGCAGAGAAATGATTTTTTTTATTAAGTGAATCAGTCGAGGTACTGTCCAGGCCTGATTACAGCGGAGCAATACCAGAGATGAAAATAAGTACTCTGAAATTTTCCTTTTACTTGTGAATATAAATAATCCTCATCCCAAATTTAAACAACTTAGTGTGACTTGGCTTGGTTAGTGTTCCATCGATGACTAGGATGGAAGGGGTTATGTATTTAACTCGGACTAAGTGAGGGAGTTGTGATAATCAATGAATTGAACAATACTTCTGGAAGGGTGAGACCCGGTTTTACATGAAGATAGGATTCATTAAGAGAGTTGGAGTTCTACCAGTGTGTCGCCAACTGCCCTTCACAAGAGCTTACCTTGCACTGGAATCAGGTATCCATGCTTTAACTAATGTTTATCTTTCACTTTTCCTAATGTTTACTTCATTTTCCACTTAATTATTTTTTCTAATTCAACAACTGACCTCTTGTCCAAGTCTTGCACAAAAGTTTCGGGCTTGCCTCGAGAAACTGCGCAATTCATGGAGCCAGTCTTGACCTTCATGTCTAGAATTGTGTATTCTTGACTGGAAAACCAGCCTTGAGCTTAGGAAATATGCAATCATGATAGGAAGCCTAGCACTGAGCCCAGAAACTATGCTATTGTTCACTGAGCTCAGAAACTACACAGTGCACTAAGCTAGGAGCTGTCAGTTCCCTCGAACTACGCAATTCTCCCTGGTGAGGTACATGAAATTTTTTCCTAGAAAAAGAAGAAAATAAAAAAAGTGAAAAGGAATCCGTAAAATATAGGAATCTATTTTTAGTAACCTCAAGGAAGAACACTTGTTATTTTTGGAATCTTTCACCAAGTGTTGCTTTTTCCTTGATTCGTGGCATGCATGTGATAAACCCTAATTTCTCAAATCTATTTAATCAACACCCCTATATCTCATTCTCACATTTGAGCTTAGAACTCTAGAATTCCCGAGGATATCAAGGAACCTTCAGTGTGATGGTTGTCGCTTTTCCGGGTGAGTTTTGCATTTATCACTTTTAGACACTTTTTTTGTCTCTTTTTTTCCATTTCGCTTTCATGAGTTTTGTTTTTCTTGCTTCTTTACAGGAATGCTGGCGTTTTAACTTTATTTAGCTTGTAGAAGTGTTTTTTCAAGTTTTTCATTTTCATTTCATAAGCGTTGCATTGGTTTTTTCATTTTTGCACCGATGGTCGTCGTTGCGGTGACTCTCCTCACCGATCCCGTTCACTTATTCTTTGTTCCTTTTTTGCACTTGATTTGTCTTGTTTCATCAACACTTATCTAGATCTGCCTTTCCCTTATTTTGAATTCACTTTTCCCAGCTAGGAATTGCGCAATCTGGAAGCTCAAGCCTCAAGCTTGGCCTCTGGAACTGTGCTATGTGCAGTACAGGCTAGGCCTCAGCTAACATCATTGGCCATTGATACTGTGCAATGTGTATTCTCTCATGGATCACTCCCCATGTTGAACTTTTCATTGCAAAGTATCAAGCCACAAGCTTCGAAACTAACTATTGGGACTACATAGTGTGTAGTTTCCCTAGCTATTCAGACCCTCTTCCCATAAAAAAATGTGAAATCCTTCTATTCAATTGCCCAGTGTGCTGCATGAACATGTCCTGAAAGTATATTTTATTATAGGTGACATTTTCTTGTCATCATTGTATTTTCTGACCCACAGGTACAACATTTGTTGAGTACCTCTCCAACATTCACTCTCACAATGGCATCTAAGAGAGTTGCCTCAAAGGAAACCATTGAAAGTAGTACTATGGAAGTAGTTGAGCAAGTTCTGGTTAACTTACCAATTTACTCAGACACTCAACTTTTCATAAAGAAGGGATCAAAACTAACATGGCAGAATATCAAAGATGATTTCACAAAGGACTTTGAGGTGGACTTAGAGGACCAGAAGTTGTATATCAACATCATGCAGATACGGTTTTACAAGATTTCCTACAGGTATGAAACCTTCCCATGTGCATACGTGATCATGTGGGTTGTTTCAAACATCTATGTGACAACCATGACATTGAACAACACTAGCGGGTAGAAGCTTGCTACATTCCTGCTAGCATATTTCAAGCAAATGTATCATCTTCCTAGGCCCGTGATGAACATGGACTCACTATTCTATGTCACTCATAGATATACGAACACAAGAGATATCATCAAGAGCTGGGTGAAGGATGCAACGAAGTTCAGGAAGAAACCCACCCACATGTATAAGACAAAATCACTCAGGAAATCCTATCAACTTCTGGTCATACTAGCTTGCAGAATCTATGGCAAATTAGACATGGAGACCTTTCCTAAGGGGTGAGATATCTTGTTGAAATAGGTAGTAAATAATTGGAATTCTTTCAATTGGTCATCCTATTGGCTCATCAGCTGAGATTCCATGTGACAAAATCTCGCAATCCACCATAGGGCGAGAAAGCGCACTTTTACATGTCTTCATAGTTACTGGATGCAATCTGTGTGTAGAACCAGTTCCCTAGAATGAAATGGACATGGACATAGAGAGACATTGTCGTACATATCTACTGCAAGCTACTCTCATATTGAAATAATCATGGAGACATGGAACAACTTACTGATCAGTTAATCATCCTTCTTTACAGGCAAATCTTTCAGGAGGACCCACCTTGCATGTCACAAGCAGCGATGGAGGCGATATTAGATATCGTTGAATGGTTCGCCTTACTTGATGGCACATTGATTAGAATATTCATAGGGTAGAAGCCACCACATCTTTTTCCGAGATATGCCACCGACAAACTGGACATGAAAGAGGTAGCTTATCACCTCTCCACGAGATTGTCAACAACACTACATAGGAAGAGGAAGGAACCATGAAAAAATATTCCTTTGTAAGTCAGATTATACGAGATTAATAATATTAATATTTGATATGTCAAAGGAAAAGCCATCGTCAAATTCCAGTTCAATGCAAAGAGTTACTATATGTATGATCCAAGGGGAATTTTGAAGGAACATTGTGCGAGACTTTACTTCAACTAGGTCAGCGGGATATATCAATGGCCAGAGGAGGAACCGAGGAAAAACTATTATAACTCCTCCCAACCTCTTGAGCTGATCATTATGACTTGGAATTCTCAAGTTTTTCCACAGGCGACAATAGTTCCAAAAGAAGCAACAATAACAAGCAGTGGTCTGGTGCACAAAAAAGGAAAGAGGAAGGTAGCAGACAATATAGAAGTTGAAAAAAAGATGGAAAATGAAAGAAGATCTTCTCACTACGAAAGTAGATTTGGGGATCGAAGAAAAGAGGGAACATCGGTAGCAAAGATCAGAGCGAAGGAAGAGATAGGATTAATCCTTAGAAGAAGCAGTGAAAAGAGCGCAGAGACCAGAACAAGAGTTGAAGGAAGAACGAGAGTTCAAAATAAGAGAGCAAGAGGAGAAACAAAAGTAAGAAAAGGAAGAAAGGAAAGGTGTCGTGGCAGAATAGATGACATCCATACATGTTGAAGAACAGGTATAGGATCAACTGAAAACAGATGGAGTGAGTGAACAGATGCAGGAACAGGAGTTTTCTTAAGAGATTAAATATTTGACTCACAGACATGGAAGTGGGACTGGAGCCACTAAATGAATATGTGAACCTGATTCCCAACACACCTTAGTCCACCTTTCAAACTTCACCACCTCTAGCCGTAGAGAAAGAACTGAGTGATGAAGGGGAGGTAGTTCCCCTTGATGATGATCCGGTCATGGATGTGTACAATATATCATTTGATGAGCTGCAGAAGAATATTGTAGAAGTACGAAGAAAGAACTTCCCAAATGATCATGCATCACCTGTGTTCATGAGAGAAAGGGTGATCATGGTAGACATCGGCAGGAATCCAAATTCCATTGTCGAAACCATCTAGGCCTTTGTAGGAGCAACCAGATCCAACACCCAGTGCTTGGTGGCCGTGAACAAGCAGTTATCACAGAACATACAAGAACTTCGGCAAGATAATGAACAAATTCGTGCAGTAGTGCAGATTGCACCATCTGCATGGGCCTACCAAGAGGAGATAAGAACAATGATACTTGTTAAATTTTCCACCTGAATTAATTTCTATGGTAGAGTAGAGAGTTTTTAAATATCCTTAGAAATATACAAACTGCCATCACTGTCATATAAGAGTGGATAATGCGATACAAGGCCACGTCACTTATACTGGTAAAGAAGATGAATTTGAAGTAAGAGTTAGAGAAATATAGGGTTTGAATGCTAATCTAGAATAAAAATCAACTTGACTCGTTCATCCGAAGAATTCATGTCACATATGGACGATAATACAATAATTTCGATTTCATGGTGAGAACCCACCGGATCCCATCAATTGGTACACTCACCGAGGATAAACACAAACACCAAGCACGACAGGAGATTGATTAGTACCTGAAGCAGATGGATTAGATGGCCATCCACAAGGAAATGGAGATCAACAGACAAATTTTTTATACCTACATTGGTGGCCTAGTTCAAATCAAAACAATGTTGCACCTGATTGAAGAAGAAGTGAAGTTTGGTTCCAAGAGATTGTACCAAGATGCATTGGAGGAAAGATTCTTCTTCCATCCTAACACTATCTTGCGGTTTCAGGAGACCATCACACAATACCAAGCTTGGTATGAGTACGTGACCGAGAGACATCAAGTCCAAGATGCTCGACTTGAGTTCACCCAAACACCAACGTCACAGTATTATGTCTTGTTAGGCTGTCAAGTTGTCTCTACCCTATTTTGTCCTATATGGGTACAAGTGGAAATTGTAATATTATTTGTAATTATTATATGAGTGAAATTACATGTGTCCATGATGGAATGTGAATATTCATATGTAATGCGAGGAGTCATGAGGGGAGTCGAAGAGTCACAAAGGGGGCATGCCAAGAGTCACCCCCCTTTGTTATAAAATAATCCTCATAACCATTGTAAGGGGATTTTGGGATCCAAGCTTTTAGCTAGGCTTAGGCTTAAACAAGGCTCAGGAGTTTTGTGTCAGCCTTAGCTTCTCTGTAACATAGAGGGAGTATAATTCTTTGGGAGGAGAAGGTGTTGTTGACTTCACGTTCCACTATTGGGGAAAGTGGTTCGTCATGTTGTATGTATGAATGGAACTTTCACTTATAATATAATCAAAGTCGACACATCTTCATGCATATATTGTAAATGTAGTTGGACTATTCTAGTTCAGTTTGAGATATATTTTAGTTAACTTACGCATATGCTTATGCAATATTTTGTTTTCATTTATACAGATCTTGTTGAATGCGTTCTCATGTTTTAATCCATCACCTTCAGCTTGTGGACTATTCTTCTTGTTAGTTTGTGTGATGTATTTTCAGCTCATGTGTTCCTTTCAAGCTGTAAAATATTACAGGATTTCAAGGAGCGCACTTCCTTTCCCCTTTGTTGTTAGAACCAGTCATGCATCGTATTGAATTCCACAGGGTCACACACTTTCTTTAACCAAAGGCACCATACACCACTCTACAACGTTTTTCAATCCAAGGTATATCATTAAACACCCCACTGTTGGGACTCCTACTTCAAACAGTGTGAGGTCTAGTTGGGACTTCATATCGGGGAGATCCCCTGAATTTTGGCGGGTCTAGCACCATCAACAGGATCTTAGAGCTCTAGCATTCCTAAGGAGATCATGGAACCTTCGGTGCGATCGTCTTCACTTTTCTGGGTGAGTTTTACATTTATCGCTTTTAGTTGCTTTTTCTGTCGATTTTTGTTGTTTTTCTTGCATGAGTGTCATTTTTCTTATTTCTTTGCATGCATGCTAGCATTTTAAATTGCTTTAGCTTGTAGAAGTTTTCTTTCACATTTTCATTTTCCTTTCAAAAGTGTCACATCGATTTTGAATTTTTGCATCGATGGTCATTGTTGCGACGACTCTCCTCATTGATCTCGTTCACTTCTTGTTTTTTTAGTTTCTGCACTTTATTTTTATTGTTTCATCAACACTTAGTCAGATCTGCACTCATGCCTTAACCATCTCTAATATTTGCTCATTTTTCACACTTCCTTGGGAAAATATGCCTTTCCCTTGGCCGGAATTCACTTTTCCCAGCTAGGCCCCTACACAATATAGAAGCTTAAGCCTCAAGCTTGGCCTATGGAACTACACAATGCATAGTACAGGTTGGTAGCACTATGAATTTTGCAGTGCTAGGTCTCATCCAACATCCTTTTCCATCGAGACTGTGCAATGTGCATTCTCTCCCGGCTCACTCCCCAAGCCGAGTTGTGCATTTCACAGTCTCAAGCCAGAAGCTTTGACACTGACTACTGGCACTATGTAGTGTGTAGTTTCTCTAGCCAATCAGAATCTCTTCCCATAAAAAATTGTACAATCCTTCCAATCAATTTCTCGGTGTGCTGTATGAACATGTCCTCAAATTAGTTTTTCTTATAGCTGGCATTTTCTTGTCATCAATGTATTTTCTGTCCCATAGGTACAATAGTTGTTGAGCACCTCTCCAACAATCACTCTCACAATGGAATCTAAGAGATTTTCCTCAAAGGAAACCATTGAAATTAGTGCTGGGGAAGTAGTTGAGCAAGTTCCCCTTAACTTGTCAGTTTGTTGTTCATAGAGAAGGGATCAAAACTGACATGGAAACATATCAAAGATGATTTCACAAAGGACTTTCAGGCATACATAGAGGACCAGTAGCTGTATCTCAACATCATGCAGTCGGGGATTTACAAGATTTCATGCAGTTATCCAGCCTTCCCATGTGCGGATGTGATTAGTTGGTTTGTTTCAAACATTGATGTGACAACCATGACATTGAATAACACCAACGGGCATAAGCTTGCTAAATTCTTGGCAATATATTTCAAGCAGATGTATCATCTTCCTGGGCCAATGAAGAATAGAATATGGACTCATTATTTTATTCCTCTCACAACTATATGAACACAAGAGATATCATCAAGAGCTGGGTGAAGGATGCAATAAATTTTAGGCAGACACTCACCCACATGTATAAGAAAAAACCACTCAGGAAATCCTATCGTCTTTTGGTCATAATAGCTTACAGAATCTATGGCCAATCAAACATGGTGACCTTTCTTGAGGGGTGGGATATATTTTTGAACCAGGTAGCGAACAAGGGGAAGTTGTTCAACCGATCATACCTATTGGCTTATCAGTTGAGAGTCCATGTGACAAAATCTCGTAATCCAACCAAGGGTGAGCAAGCACGCTTCTACATGATTGCATACTTACTGTTGGGAAGGTAAATCCTCTCTACGGACAGAGATGATCCCTCTATCCCTAGAGTGGGTCTAGCAACAAAGGGACAAGCTAAAGTGTAGGTTCCTAATTAATGAATGAAAAGGACAAGGTAGATTGGCCTACCTGGAGTCCAACGTTGTCATCATTGTAGTGGTGGTGGCCTCTTTATCTCTGTCTCGACGGGTCACAATCCTTCTACAAAAGTGCTTGGATACGTGCATGAAGATCAGCAAACAAGAGCAGCATACAAGACAATGATTTCATTCATAATTGACTAACCAGTCAAGGAAGGTTAAGCATATTGCATCAAATAAAACATATTAACACAAGATGGGAACCACACAATAGTCATGTATATATATAAATAGAATAAAGAGTTACAACCGGAGCCTTGACGTCGCAGCCTCCTTCAGCGGAGTTCAGTCAAAGCGCGTCTCGAAGGATCGTCGGGGAATTCGGACGAGGTGAGGACACAAGCCTAAGCTCTCTCGACAAAGGTCTCTTTCCATTCTATCTTCTAGCGAAAATTTCAGGAATTGTCTTCAGCCTTTTAGCTATAATATGTTCATCTAGTGTATCAATGGGAGATATCTTTATTTATAGAGGGAGAGGAGGAGGTTGGGATCCCTACAATATTGGAAGGGAGGCCTTATCCCTTGGGAGGTTTCCCCAAAAGGTGGAAACAAGAGGCCAAAGGAGGGGGGTAGTGGTTATTCAATCGAACCACTCCAGATGACTCGCCCACGAAGTTGTTAGGATAGAAACTTCGCCTTTATATTTAAAAAACATTCCATAAACAGGTTGGTGTAGGTATCTCACTAGGACAGAGTGTCAATGGGCATGGGGCCCAGTGTTAATCTTCCTCATTGGTGCGAGGGCATAACAGTCTACTAGCACCAAGGAAAAAACATGTGTTTCTGATGGTATGCTCAGGAAATTGTCAACAGAAGGAATGTTGTGCTCATGGAAAAGGGTGTAATGATGGTCTTTTCAAGGCATGACACTTCTTATTAGTCATAGAAATGATCCTCCAATGTGCGGGATGGGGATTGCAGGGACAGTGAAAAAATGCAATGTAACAGATGCCCCCTAAAGCATGAGGTCCGAGAGAGAGGGAGGGGTGAAATTCTTTACGAGAACACGTTCGAACCAAACACCATTGTCGAAAGACCTGCAATTAAAAATAAAACGGATATCTATAATACATGAATATGTGGTATGGGTGCAACCATCCATAATAGAGTACATATATGAACTGAGATCTGAGGTATGGACTCTAGCAGTAGGATCAAAAAATAGACTTAGGTATGATCATAGCCATTCAGTCAAAAGAGTCATGCATAAAGTCAAGATAAACCATAATATCCTGCAGCCTGGATCTTATCAGAAAAAACCTAGGGTCTTGCACTCCATCTCGACCCGAACAAGTACAAATTCAAGCATGAAAATATGTGAGATGAAGTCGAACATGCAAGAAAGTCACCTGATTACCAGCCAATCATGAAAGTTGTTAACAGGCACGAGAGAAACCACTAATAATGACAATGGCTCTCAAGGTACAACAGGTACAATCCACGGAATGTGAATAGTGATCTAGCGTCGAACACCCGTAGAATCACTTGATCGAAGGCCAATGATGTGTACCTCTCGTCGAATGCGAAGAACTTGCCATTGAGGCATGCAAGCTCCAAGGTATCTAAAGGGAGTCTCTAGATCAACTTCCTAGATAATGAGTTGAAGTCGACAGGAAGTGACCTAGTCGAAGGAGGGCCATAATGTTTCCCACAACGAGACAGAGGAACATGATGATAATGAATTAGGACCAACAGAGAATCAGAGGGAGGTTGAAAACTTCAAAGGAAAACTTCTCTTGAACATATCAACGACACGACTTTGGATTTGGTAGTATTTGACATCAAAGGATCTAAGGTCATGATGACATGGCAAAGTGTAGATGAGAGGTCAAAACAGATTACCCCAACCCATGGAAGAAAAAATGACGAAATGAGATGTCCCCAACCCAACATGAATGCAGATGAGTGTCATGTTCAAGAGCAACATACTGCCGACACAACTAAGAACCGGTTCCATTTCCCCCCACCATTTATGGTGAGTACCCCAATTATTTTTGAAAAACAAGATTGAAGGGGATAGCATATGCTTGTAATGTAAGTTTGTCCTTCAAACAAATCATTCCTAGTACGTTTTACAAGCCTAGGAAGGAGGAACTCAAGTACGTAATGGTGACGATTTTCGATGTCATCAGGGTTTAACAAGTCTAACAAAGGAAGAACTTGGCATCTTTTCATGTTTAGAGAGTTTGAAAAGAAGCAGAAAAGAAAACTCCAACATGTCCCTTTTCTTATATAGTCCCTCAAATCCGAAAAGGTAGAAAACAATATCTGAAAGAACCTCTTAGTCGTGATAGGCTAAGGTATTCCTTTTTCGTAAATAATCTATCCCAGCGCGAAAAAGGGGTAAACATATATTGGGTAGATATCATTTCGCAACCATTTAATGAGTTCAAAACAAAAAAGAGTCTTGGAAATATTTTCAATTTTCGAGTCAGAAAAGAGCTGAAAGATGACTTCTCATGGAGGAACGAGTGGTATTACGGGTAGCAACTGGTTCCGGTGATGGTGGAACTACTTAGAACAAGATAAAATTAAAGAGGCTGGATAACAAGACCACTCATTACAACGGTTCCTCAGGAATGGGTAAAATAACCAAGTGAGGTCATATGATCGGCCGAGAAGATGGTAACGATGGAATGAGAAAACCAAGGCTCATCTGGCAAAACAGGCTAATAAAATGGCAATCACGAGAGGTAAAATAAGAATGGTTTCATTTTTATACAAGCTTGAAATCAGGAAACTCTGCTTGAAGTTGGTTTCATTTTTACAGAAGCTTGAAACTGAAACAAACTATGCTTGAAACCAATTTCATTTTTACACAAGCTTGAAATGGAAACAAACTATGCTTGAGATTGGTTTCATTTTTACGCAAGCTTGAAATAAAGGTAAACTATGCTTGAAAAATGAGCATGCCCCAGCATGGTGACTCAATTCGAGGTACATGCCCCCCAAGCTTCAGTCCAGCTGCAATGAATGAAAAGTGGATGGAGTGAAGGTTCAACTTACGAGATTAGAGAAAGACACGACTGGAATCTTACGAGATCTGATCAAAGACTCGAATTGAACGAAAATGTGTTTCATTGTTTTAACGAGGTTGACACATTAAAAGAACTATCCTCAAGACCTAATTGATAGTTTAACGAGGTTTACATAGAAGAATAACTATCCTCGAGACCTAATTCATTTTTAAACGAGGTTGACAAAGAAGATGAACTATCCTCGAAAGTGCTTGTTTCATTTTTTAAGGAGCTTGACACAAGAAAACGAACTGTGCTCCAATGAATTTGTTTCATGATGAATAAGAAGTCATGGCTTCCAAGAGGTTCGCATCTGATGGGAGAAGAACATCTTGGGAATCACGATTGAATGCCCCCAGTAGATGGTATACGATGGCACTATCACTGGATGAGGGCAATGAACAATTGGCCACATAATTAACTCATGGCAGGGAAGATACAACTAGCAGATAAATATCTGGAAACGACGATGGTGGGCCAGATTCCACCTCCGGACCAAAGAATGAAAGCTGATCAATGGTCACAATCTGACCTTTGTGTGGAAAAAATATCACATGAAAGAGGGAGGAGACAAGTGTGCCCATGACATAAGCATAGTCGTGCCCCAAGAGTAAATTGAAATCCAACGGGCCTGGAACAACCATCACATCTATACAGATAGTTTTCCCTCCCAAAGTGATCGACAAATTTGGAAGGATCCTTAACGGTTGATTGGTTCATCTGTTAAATGGCAACAGATTCTGTGTAACAGGCACAAGCAGTGGAGAACCAAAATCTTGCCAAGAGGTTGAAGACATAACACTCACAGACGCGCCTTCATCTATAATTGTGCTAGGTACGACCATATCGAAGATCTGTACCACAATATAAAAAGGCACATAAGAAGGAAGGCGATATCTTGCAAATCGACTCCAATCGAAGGAAGCAACCAAACTAATTGGAGGGGATACCATTGAACTGAGATGGTCATCCCCTGGTGTTACCAGAGCAAGAGGAGCATCCTTATGGACCTCCATCATGGGAGCAGGAAGAACAACTTCTTGAACCATAGGGATGGGAGAATCTTTCTCCAAGTCCGAGGAATATGAAGAAACAAGAAGAACGTGAGGGGTATGTGAGCCACGCTCGACGAAAAAGATCTGATGAACCATGGGTGGGGTCATATCGACTGAATCCATGACCAATGGTTGGTCAGGAATGGATTCGTGATTTTAAATTTCTAGGGGAGTGGGATCGACCAAGGATGACTCTTGACCAATCATTGAATCAACTAGTGGAGGACTCGAAGAAAGCTTCTGGTAACCAAACGGAAGGCAGGGTGCAGAAACAACAAGGTTGTCAAACACTCTCATGGCTTCATCCATGTATGGACAAAGGTGAATGGGATGATTCCCTTCACACAAATTACAGGGATTGCTAATCTTACCCTGTTTCTTATGAGTCTTATCATTGCTAGTCGAAGATGTGCCACCAATATGACTTCTAGAAGCCAAAGGCAATGACGGACGACCGTCGAACCATACTTCAAGTACCTTGGGAATGCTAGAGCAGTCTCGAATAAAGTGGTCATCTTTGTACAACATGCAAGGGAATTTGACTTTCTGTGGAAGGTTGGATGGGTTATCAATGGAAGGTGTCTGAGGCGCAATAGCCGTATATTTGGCCCCTCTCTTATCTGGCCTCTTCTTTTTCATCTTCATCTTCTTCCTCTTAGCCACCTGGTTACTAAGATCCAAACTTTCACCAGGCGAAGTAGAATAGGAGGACAAAGAAATAGGCGAAGAAGGGGAGATGTCCATGTTAGAATCAACATGATGTTGTCCAGGCGGAGGAGATGGTTGTACAGAGGGTGGAATACTCGAGACCACATAGGTCGAGAATAACCAAACATGAAACCCAACAGTTAACCCAGGAAGGAACAATGTTTCCATATAAGGAGCACCAACATTCCCAAAAACAAGAAAAGGACCGGGATTCCCTTCATAGGGGATTCCTTGGCTGGTAAACTCCGAAAACATTGCCATTGGAAACAATCGTAAAACCAAACACTAAGGAAGATAAATTTAACTAGGAATATTTTGTGGCTAGTTAATATTTTAAGACATTGAAAAAAATATATGTTGTTTCATATTTTAAGAGTCGGGAAATAGGAAAAAGGTGACTCTATCACTTTCAGTTTGAAGTGAGCGTGAAAGGACAAGCGTTCGATGATCTCTTCTCTTTTTAAAGAGTCACGAAAAGATCGAAATGACTACTCAGGTAATCTAAGCAAGAGGGTGTACCAAGTTTCTGTGAATTGCAATATACACCTTGGTGATCAAATGAAAGAGAAATGACCAAGGACTTGACGTACGTGCAGTCAATCTCCCCGAATGCTGTGTTCGGTGTATCACAATCAAAGAGTGGTAGACGGCTTCCTATGGATAAAGGATTGCAACCTATGATGGTCTCCCTTTATATACGCAACGGTACGGGGAGCACAAGTCCGTACTAGTGCTGTCTAAATCCAGGTGGCGAAGGACAGCTACTAGGTTTAACGATGCCAGAACACGTCACTAGCCTAGACCTCTAAATTTTTTTGCATTAGGTTCTAATGCTTCCTTAGGTTAATTGAATAAATTTTACAGTTGATCTTGAATTAATGTTTTAGTTTCAAGGCCCTACCGAATTTGATCTCAAATTTCCTAAATGCTAGCTATATGCAAAAGAACACCATTTTCCGTTCGATGAATGCTAACTAAGAGAAGGATAGAGATTCTTTCAGAAAGCAGTAAACAATGAAATCATAAGAAGAAGTCTCCTAATGCATCTAATACAACCAAAATGAAAAATGAAAACTCTTTCTTATTTCATTAAGTGCTAGTTATGCAAAATAAATTTCATTTCCGATGCAAACGAAAGAACACAATTTTTTTTTCAATGAATGAAGCACATAGTGCACTAATTACATAAAAAAACAAATCTAACACTAGATTTAAGTACTGTGAATGTAGAGATATCAAAATAAATGATTTGAAAGAAATACAGACATAAAAATGCACAAAAAACAAATGATGCACTCTTTCAATCCAACAAAGAGCTTTCAAAATGACCCAAACAAGCAATGTGATCTATGATTGAAGTAATGAGATGGAGAGTCAAACGAAAACCAAAGGGATCATTCAAAAAACTAAAAAAACTCAAAGGATCAAGAAAGACTAATACAACTGATCAGGGAATTAAACTGACCAAAATAAAAAATACTCGAACTTCAATCAGAAGGCTTAGTGATTAAAAGACACCTAGAAACCCTAGGGCTTTGAACTGCACCGATGAGAGAATAGACAAATAGCTGAGAAGAGAAAGCCTACGACAGTCAAAACAACTCCAAAAGACGAATTTCAAATCAAGGAAACAATCCAGAGTCAAGCACAATTGACCAAAAACTCAACAAGAAGGTCAAACCAAATCCTATAGGATTCGGCGCGACTGTGAGGTGGTAATCCGTGCCAAACATGGGTTGGCGCTACTGCAACAAAAGCAACAAGCGCCAATTGGCGCGACTGTTCAAACGAAACTCATGCCAAGCCAGATATCTATGGGAGGAGGAAGAACTAGTGAGAAAAGGTCAATATTGACACTCTGGAGCTGAAAAGGAGGATTCCAGACAATCAAGCAAGCCAAAAAATTCAGACAAGTGAACAAACAACCGAAGTCAACCTGAAAAGGAAAATTCCTAATGGGAAATGAAACGACAAACTCACACTGATCCCAAGTGGAGTCTCCAATTTGTTGGGAAGGTAAATCCTCTCTGCAGATAGAGACAATCCCTCTAGCCCTAGAGTGGGTCTAGCAACAAAGGGACAAGCTAAAGTGTAGGTTTCTAATTAATGAATGAAAAGGACAGGGTAGATTGGCCTACCTGGAGTCCAACGCTGTAGTCATTGTAGTGGTGGTGGCCTCTTAATCTCTGTCTCAATAGGTCACAATCCTTCTGCAACAGTGCTCAGACACCTGCACGGAGATCAGCAAACAAGAGCATCATACAAGACAATGATTTCATTCATAATCGACTAACCAGTCAAGGAGGGTTAAGCATATTGCATCAAATAAAACATATTAACAGAAGATGGGAACCATAAAATAGTCATGTATATATATAAATAGAAGAAAGTGTTACAACTGGAGCCTTGATGTCACAGCCTCCTTTAGCAGGGTTCAGTCGAAGCGCGTCTCGAAGGATCGTCGGGGAATTCGAACGAGGTGAGGATACAAGCCTAATCTCTCTCGAAAGGTCTCTTTCTGTTCTATCTTCTAGCGAAAAGTTCAGGAATTCTCTGCAGCCTTTCAGCTATAATATATTTAGCTGGTGTATCAATGGGAAATAGATTTATTTATAGAGGGAGAGGAGGAGGTTGGGATCCCTACAATAGTGGAAGGGAGGCCTTATCCCTTGGGAGGTTTCCCCAAAAGGTGGAAACAAAAGGCCAAAGGAGGGGGGTTGTGGTTATTCAGTTGAACCACTCCAGATGACTCGCCCTCAAAGTTGTTAGGATAGAAAATTTGCCTCTATATTTAAAAAAACATTCCATAAATAGGTTGGCGCGAGTAGCTCACTAGGACAGAGCACCAATGAGCGCGTGGCCCAATGTTAATCTTCCTCATTGGCGCGAGGGCATAACAGTCTACTAGCACCAAGGAAAAAACATGTGTTTCTGATGGTCTGCTCAAGAATTGTCAACAGATGGAATGTTGTCCTCATGGAAAGGGGTGCAATGAAAGCGATATCAGAGATCATTTATTGGTTTTCCTTACCAGATGGCACATTGAGTAGAGTATTTAGCGGGCAGAATCCGCCACATATTTTGTCGAGATATGCCACCGACACACTGGTCATGCAAGAGGTATCTTATCACCTCTCCACAAGATTGTTAGAAATACTACATAGGACGAAGAAGGAATCATGGCTAACTATTCATTTACAAGTTAGATTATATGATATTAAGAATCTCAAGATTTCAGATGTCAAAGGGAAAGCCATCGTAAAATTATATTTTGATAAAAAGAGTTATAATCTGTATGATCCGATGGAAATTTGCAAGGAAAAATGTGCGAGAGTTTACTTCAACTAGGTTAGCTAGATATATCGATGGTAAGAGGAGGAACCACAGAAGAAATGTTATAACTCCTCCTGGCCTCTTGATCTAATTAGTACGGCTGGGACTTCTCAAGTTGTTCCACAAGCGGCAGGAGTTCCATAACCAACATCATTAACAGACAGCGATACAGTGCACCACAAAGGAAAGAGGAAGGTAGCATACAATATAGAAGAGAAACAAAGCTGGAAAATGAAAGAAGATCCTCTCACTGAGAAAGTAGCTTTGGATATTGAAGCAAAGAAGGGACATATGCAGTAAAGAGTAGAGTGGAGGAAGAGAGAGAAGCAATCCTTATGAAGAAGTATTGTAGAGAGAATAGAGAGAAGAACAAGAGTTGAAGGAAGAACAAGAGCTCAGAAGAAGAGAACAAGAGGAGAGACAGAAGCAAGAAGAGGAAGAAATGCAAGGTGTCGTGGGAGAAGAGACGACACCCACATAGGTTTAAGAACATATAAAAGATCAACTGACAATAGAAGGAGTGAGCGAACATATGTAGGAACGCGAGTTTTCTCAAGAGATTGAATAATTTATTGAACTCACGGACATGGAAGTGGGACTGGAGCTGCTAAATGAATATGTGAACCTGATGCCCAACACACCTAAAACCACCTTTTAGACTCCACCACCTTTAGCCATAGATCAAGCACTAAGTGAGGAAGGGGAGGTAGTTCACCTTGATGATGATTTGTTCATGGATGTGTACAATCTGTCATTTGAGGAGTTGCACAAGAAGATTGTACAATTGCGAAGAAAGAACTTCCCAGATGATCATGCATGACCTACATTCATGAGAGAAAGGGTGATCTAGAAGACACCAACAAGAATAAAAATGTCATTGCCAACTCCAGCTGGACCTTTGCAGAAGTAGGCAGATCCAACACCCAGTGCTTGGTGGCCGTGAACAAGAAGTTAGCGCAAAAAATGTAGGCACTTTTGCAAGAGAATAAACAACTATGTGAAACAACACAGAATGCACTGTTTTCACAGGTATACCATGAGAAGATAAGAGCATCAATACTTCCTGAAGTATCTTCACTTGGAGACACTATGAGAGATATTTATGAGGATTTGGTAAACGTACATAAGTAAATTTTACGCCTGAAAGAATTTTCCACTGTCGTACATGAGTGGACAATGTGATACAAGTTCGTGTCACTTACACTAGTAAAGAAGATGAAGTCGCAAGCAGAGTTAGAGAAAGCCAGAGTTTGGATGTTGATCCAGAACAATAATCAACTCGCCCCGTTCATCAAAATAATTCAAGCCGCATATGGATGGATATACAACATTTTGAAGTTCATGGGGAGAACCCACCAAACCCCATCAATTGGTACTCTCACCGAGTCTAAATGCAAACAACAAGTCCGAAAGGAAATTGATTAGTACCTGAAGTAGTTGGAGCAGATGGTCATCCAGGAGGACATGGAGATTAACAAATAGAATTTGCATACCTACATTGGTGGATTGGTTGATATCAAAACAATGTTGCACCTGATTTAAGAGGAAGTGAAGACCGGTTCCAAGAGATTATACCCGGATGCATTGAAGGAAAGAGCCTTCTTCCAACCTAAAATTATCTCGTGGTTTGGGGAGACCATCGCACAATACCAAGCTTGGTATGAGTAGGTGATCGAGAGACATCAAATCCAAGATTCCCGACATGAATTCACCCCAACACCGACATCATATTATTTTTTCTTGTTAGGATTTCAAGTTGTCTCTACCCTATTTTGTCTTATATGTGTACGAGTGGAAATTGTAATATTATTTTAATTATTATATTAGTGAAATTCCATGTGTCCATGATGGAATGTGAGAGTCATATGTAATGTAAGGATTCATGAAGGGAGTCCAAGAGGCACAAAGGGGGAATGCCAAGAGTCACCCTCCTTTGTTATAAATATATCCTCATAACTCTTGTAAGGGTCTTTTGGGAGCCAAGATTTTGGATAGGCTTAGGCTTAGAGGAGGCTTAGGAGTTTTTTGTCAGCCTTGGCTTCTATGTAGCATAGAGGTAGTATAATTCTTTGGGAGGAGCAGGTGTTCTTGACTTCACGTTCCACTATTGGGGCAAGTGGTTTGTCATGTTGTAAGTATGAATGAAATTTTCACTTATAATATAATCAGAGTCGACACATCTTCATGCATATATTTTAAATGTAGTCGGACTATTTCGGTTGTGTTTGCGATGTATGCTTTTTAACTTACACATATGCTTATGAACTATTTTGCTTGTTAGTTTGTGTTATGACTTTTCAGCTTGTGTATTCCTTTCAAGTTGTGTCCTATTACAAGCTTCCAAGGAGTGTACTTCCTTTTTCCTTTGCTATTATAACCTCTCATGCATCATATTGACTTTCCACAAGGTCACACACTTGCTTTAACCAAAGAAATCGTACAAAACTCTATGTTTTTTGCAATCCAAGGCTTATCATTAAACACCCCAATTTTGGGACTCCTACTCCAAACGGTGTGAGGTCTAGTTTGGACTTCATATCAGGGAGATTCCCTAAATATTAGCTGGTCAAAATCATCAACATTTCTGGTGCTAGAAGCAGGGCTTGATGACAATTTGAGCCCTTGAATTTTGTTTTAAATTTTTGCACTCATTTTTTATGACTTCTTCCCAAATCATGCACGCAACATGTTTTTCCAGAAAACTCAAATTTCAAGTGCCAATAGACATCATTGATGACTTTCCACATCTTAAGTTTGATGGTGAGGGTGAAATAACCATCCTTGACCATTTTGATTGTTTTCTTAAATTTTACACAAAACGCAACATCCCTTTTGAGGATGTTGGTTGTTGGTTGTTTATTCTCACATTTGAAGGGCATGTAACGTAATGGTGTGACACATTGACCGATGCTTCTATCCACTCTTTTGAACATCTTGTCATAGAACTATTTTGTGCTTTTGATGATTTTGATCAATATATTATGTGCAAGAGAATTTCATAATTGCGAAAATCACCAAATGAATCATTACATCATTTTATTAATCATTTTTTTCATCTCTGTTTTGAATTTCCAGAAGATGAAGTTGACTGTGATTTCTTAAATAGAATATTTCTATATCTTGTTTGGATTTCACTTACTCAACACAAGTTACGATTGCTTAAATCACACCCAGTGAGCCTCGCACGTAAAGCTTCTAAATCTACGATGGACAAAAGGTTTATTCCAAGAAACCCCCCATATTTCTTTCATATAATAGCTTTACTTCTATGGGATGTGGTGGGAAATATTTGGAAAATATTTGTTCAAGACCCAACATCTCCTCCCACCACACACAGTCAGATTCCCTACGTAGTTTTGGACTGTATGCCCGATGAGTGTGTTTAAGTGTTTTCTCCTCATCCTCCAACCTTTGGTCCCTCTGATCCTACGAATTGCGAGTTTTTTTGTTATTATGCTTCAAATCATTCCTTTGATGCTCATGAGGATCAAGTTTTGGATGGAGTTGGTGTTGTGCATCCAAACTGCGATGTCATTTGCAATGAGTATGTGGTGGAGCAGATCTTCTGTATTATCTTGTCATTGTCTGTGATTCTTCCATTCCTATTGAATAATATGAAATTTCAGTTTCTGATATTGTTAATACTTCCAATCATTCGCAAAATTTGTGGAATTCATTTTTTCATTTAAATGGAGATAGGATGAACCTTCTATCGTTGATCTTCCCAACCTCTCATCATACCTTTCTAGAAACATAGAGGGTGAAATTTATCATTTTTCATCTTCCCCTCTATATGATTCATCAGATCATGAGGATAACTATGTTTCCGATCTTGAACTTTATGATTGTGGCTACCGTGACCTTTTCATTGATTCAGTTGGTCATGATTATGATCTTTCTGTTATTTATTTTTCCAAGCCACCAATCTTTGGTGATCTATATTCCGATGAGTTGGACCTTCCTCAAGCTTCCAAGGCACTTCAACCTAGGTTGATCGTTATGTTAGGTTCTCTTAGTCTTGATATTAGTTGCACCTCTGATCATAAGAGTGTTGAATATATTGAGGATCCTCATCACTCTATTGTGTGTATTGAAAATACTTCTTATTTACAATTTTTGCATCTTCCATCTGTTTTTCACAATATTATCGTTCAATCTTTGGATGAGTTGTACTTGGCGAGCAGTGTGGCAAAACAAAAATCTCTTTCTTTATTTATGTTTGCTCATTTTCATGGTTCAAAATTTTGTGTTTGTAAGTATTCGGCTCGTGATGTGTCGTGACACCATGATATGTCCATAGAATATCTTCCGTGTGCTTTTCTCCATTTCCCCTTTGTTGTAAGAACCACTCATGCATCATATTGACTTTCCACGGGGGTTGCGTTTTGAAATCCAAGGCATATCATTAAACACCCCACTATTGGGACTCCTACTCTAAACAATGTGAGGTCTAGTTTGGATTTCATATCAGGGAGATCCCCTAACTGTTGGCGGGTCCAGCATCGTCAACAGGATATTAACATTGTAACCTTACAGGAAACAAATTTTGTCCAAGGAATGAGAATAAACCCCTTCCTAAAATGAATATCTCATAAAGGAAAGCTTCTCATAATAGGAATCAAACTATTTTCCTTGGTCAATGTTTTTTTTGTAAAATTTTAGTTATCAAGCAAAACATTGCAAGGCTTATCGAGCTAATCATCAAAATAAGATTGTTGAACCAAAGAAGCAAGGCCAAATCAGGACTTATAACTCATTTGTTCCTTTTTGAAAGTATATTCTATAATATTAAAAATGAAATAATCCAGTCCATATAGCACAAAATTGTCCTCTAGAACAAAGAGAGAAAGTTTGAAGAAAGAAAATTTAAGAATCTACCTTTGAAAATTGCAGTCTAGAATTATGTGCTCAGAAAAAGGATGAAAAAGGATGAATTGATGAAGATAAAGACATCATATATTAAAATAGAACATTAATCCCTTTCCAATGAGATATAGAATGCCTCCTCAATCATTTCCGATGAGAAGAAATGAATTTTTTAAGTGAAGAAGTCAATTTTTGTCCCCCACTTCAAGTCGACCTACATAAACATAAGTTTTCCCCTCTCCAAAATACATGTCGGTTTAATACATGAACAAATTTATTGATCAAAAGAGTACTATTACTTCAAAATGAGAACTCTAGCACAAAATCCCCCAATAAACATGGGAAAACAACCCAAAAACAAAAATTGTGTATGCCAGAATGATGCTTTTTTAGGGTAAATTTTCAACGTTTTTTTTAAATGGAAATAAAAACCATTTTTTTTTTTTTTTTTTTTGCAAATAGATGAAAAAAACACCCTCAAAACAAAAAGTGTTAATGCTAGAATAGACAAAAAAAAAAAAAAAGTTACAATTTTGACACTTTTTAGGAATGGAATTAAAGATAAAATATAAGGACTTTGAAAAACCATAAATTCCGAAAATTGTCAGACATGATGTTAAAGATAAAATATCATGTCTCAAAGCCTTATAATTCCAAAAATTTCCATCCATGTTAATGATAAAATATATTGACTCCAAAAAACCCTAAAATTGTAATTGTTTTCAACCATAGAATTAAAGATAAAATATCATAACTCAGAAAAACTTAAGATTTTGACACATTTTCAACCATGGAGTTAAAAACCTTATGTCTTTAACATATTTCAACCATGAAATTATGTACAAATTATATGACTAAAACAATTTTTAAAAATGAACACGTAAATGAAATATTCATTATTCCAAGAGTAATTTTTATTTTAAAGGATAAAAGTATATCTCTTTTCAAATCTTAGCCTGAGACAACTTATCCTATCAATGCAACAAAAACCTAAAAATCAACCACCAAAACAAAGTCCCCCTTTTAATGAGGCATTAAAATTTCAAAATTTTTAAAACTATCTTATGCCAAATGATAACAATAAATAATATCATGGAAATATCATTGTATAATTTAAAAATTCAACATTAATTTCTAATATGTGTTTTTCTTTTAATCAAAATATCAACTTTTGTAGATTGTATATAATGTAAATTATTTTTGTAATTCATTTTTGCATTGTGGATATTCTAAAGAGATGAATTCTTCACACTTAAAACATATAATCCAACAAACATATAAATGACTCATAAATTCATGTAAGATCATATGGATGTAAAAATATTTATTTCAAGTTACCATGTAAACATCATTTACATAAAATGTCTTAGAAATTTATTCAAAATCACTCATAGGTTCCGGGACACCATTAGAATCTACATCTTCAGATGAATGACTCGATGCAGATGAAGATAACCCATATTCTTCTCTTTCGTCAACTAATGCCCCATCGGATTCAACCTGCATGTGCACCATTTCAGGGTTCAAAAGTCTTGTAGATATACGACTGGGTTTAGCAGAGTCCCATCTCAACATTTTTTTTTTTTGTAGCAACTTCTTCAAAATATCTATGGTACAGAAGTGAAGAGTGTTTCTCTTTGTTAAATTGAAGTCAACATCCTCCAATTTTAAGAGGTCCGTGCAACAAAAAAATTTATTTTTACCCTTTCTTTTTCTCTTTTTGTCAATTTTTTTATCGGATACCATATCTAGCTTGTACACACCATTGAATGGGTGGGTATTTGTGGCATACCAATGTACTTCAACAATTGTAATACCTTCATTTTCTTTAATGACCTTTATAACCTTTGAAACCCATAAGGGATAACCAAGTGTATCTCCATCTACTAATATTGCTATCATGCAACCTTTCTTAACATCCCGCACATAACCCTTATAAAGGTATTACATGGCTTCACATTGTGCACGTGATCTTCTAGAACCAATATATATTTCTCTTTCCTCTACCCGTGGATAATTAATAATACCTTGAGATTGTTGTTTTTCAAAAATGTGTCTTTCTTCATGTTCATTTGGCATATTTGTGGCCAAATAAATGGAGACTTCAAAAGTGTATCTTCATTTCTTGATCTTTAAATGTTATTACTTTGATTATTGAAAAAAAACTCCCACCAAACTGAATCAACAACATCAAATTACTCATATGTATATCTAATACATATTTTAATTTCTTCCAAGCATTCAGAATAATTTGTATCTATATTATGCCTTCATGCATTATGGAGTTCAAAAATTGATTGTAATAACAATATCTTTGATGCAAATATTGGATGATTTGGAATGAACTTCAAAAATGCTAAACTTGATGATGGTCTCCATTTTGCAGCGGTTGAATTCCTCTTGCCCAATATAAGTGTTTTCCTGTTAATTGGTTTGATACAAAATTGATGTTGGAAGCTAATTTAATTAATTTGTTCAATGAATTTATCCTTACCATGCGATCCCATAATAAACCTTATCATGTCCATAGTTTCTTCCAACACATGAAAAATAGGCTCTAGAATGTATGATTTCTTAATACATTCAATTAATGATGGTAGGCTCCCAACATCCTTCCTCCTCAATGTTATTGGAGAATGACTGAACATCTGATCAATATGGTCATGAGTGTGCCCAACAAGAAGGAAACCAACCTTTACCTTTTTAAAAAATTCTCAATTCAACAAGCATGTTTAGGTATCAAAAAATAACTTGATTTTTATTTTCATGACTTGTGTTTTATAATTGCAGATACAAAACTTCAGGAAGAATACCATACCAATGAGAAACCACATCATGGATTATAGTTATGGTCATATTTTCATAATTTTAAATATTTGGAGTTGTGAAGTAAACCATTGGTAACATCTTCCCATTAAAGACCATAGAACTAACCAAGTGAAACTGAATAAAGTTTTCCTCCTGTAATTTTTTTGGTGTGCAGAAAAATTGTGGCAGAAGTGTTTTCTTTTGGTAAATACCATCAATTATCAAACTCGAATATTTATTTGGATTATCATAACACTTATTTTGATGCTTGTACATTTTTTTCCTTTCACTTGTTTGTTGATTGTGATGCTCTTGAAGTGCCTCGGAAATGGAATCTGCACATAAAATAAAAAATAAAAACCTATTAATAAATATATTTTCATAGTTGATAACTATCCAATTTTAAAAAATAATTTTGTGAATGCATACCTCTTCTTCCCCTTGAAATTTATCCCTTTTTATTTAAGATAAGAACATATACTGCAAAACCCCATCCTTGTCTTTTTAAGAATAAGAACATTGTTGAATTTGTTCTTCCATATCCTTGTAAAATATGGATATGTAATAAAATTACCATCTCCTTTAGCACCTTCTGCATATTCTTTGTATAAGTTGTAGATTTCTCATCTTGAGAAATTATCTAGAATATGTATTGCGTCTTTATTTTGAATCCACTCTCCATACTTTGAAAATAAGTCTTTCATCCATGAAATTGCAGTATTTTCTAATGGCCCAACCTCTCGTTTATAACTTACTTCTGAATAAAATGTGGGATGTTTTTCCAATCTTGTTTGGATTCTTTCCAAGCGCAAATTACCAATTGAATATAATATTTTTAAATCCTTTCTACAGAGCAATACATTCCCCATATGATAATCATAACCTGCTATTGTAGATTGCATATAACCCACTAAATATGAATTTTGCGTGCTTTTATTCAATGAAAAATATCTCTTCTTTTTCTCCAAAGAAAACTTGAAATCCATATGTTTCAAGCAATCCTTTCGACAACATTCACTTGAAATAAAATCACCAATAAAACTTATTCTTGTGATATATTATGTCCTAAGCCTTGTATAATTGAAATATTTTGGATTGATATGAAAAATTCTACTCTAACCCTAGATATAATATTTGCTTGCAATGTCACCATCATTTCATTATCCTCTGTAGAAGAATTTTCATCATCATTAGGAGGAATATTACCCTTACTATGATCATTCTGAACATAGTTAGAAAATTCATAACCATCATTGCTTGGAAAATATTTGTTACCATCCTCACTTAAAGGAAATTATTCACTACCATCATCTGCACTTTTGAAATCCTAACCCAGACAAAATTCTTTACCATCTTCATTCGTGATTTTGAAATCCTCCCTTAGAGGATTCATTTCATCATCACCATGAGTGCCTTTGAAATGCTCACTTAGAGAAAATGCATTATTCACATATGTATCTCTAAAATTATCATTTGCAAGAAACTCTTCATCCCCCCCTTCATAATTGGTGCTCTCATAATCCTTAGGATTAAGGCTAACTAGAAAATATGACTCTCTATTCATAGTCAAATTGTCATTTGCAGGAAATTATTTATCCTCCCCTTTATCAGTGGTGGTCTCATAATCCTTAAGATTAAGACTAAGTAGAAACTTTGAATCTCTATTTAGTGGAAATTCTTCATACTCCCCTTCATCAGTGGTGGTCTCATAATCCTTAGGATTAGGACTAAGTGGAAAATTTAAATCTCTATTTACTAAAAATTCTTTATCCACCCCCTCCCCTTCCTTAGCGGTGCTCTCATAATCCTTAAGATTAGGACTAAGTGAAAAATTTGACTATGTAAATTCTTCATGCCCCCCTTCATCAATGGTGATCTCATAATCCTTAGGATTAATGCTAAGTGGAAATTTGACTCTCTATTTACTGGAAATTATTCATCCTACCCTTCGTTAGTGGTGCTCTCATAATCCTTATGATTGTGACTAAGTTGAAAAATTGACTCTCTATTTACAAGAAATTATTTTTTCTTCCCTTCATCAATGTTTCTCTCATCATCCTTAGGATTAGGACCAAGTGGAAAATTTGACTCTCTATTCATAGTGAAATAATTCTTGTTATATTTATCAATATGAATAGATTTTTGTGTGACAAAGATGTCGATGTTGCAGAAAGAAAAACTTCACTATCAGAAAAATCCATGACTTTCAAACAGAAGATGTTGAATGATACAAATGCATTCTCTCCCAATGACAATTTATAGCTTAAAGACTGAAAATTGCCCTCTAAAGTTTCCCCCAAAATAATTTTGCCGAAAAATTTCCCTCCAAAATTTCTAACCCAAAACTTTTGTCGAAAATTTTCCCGCCAAAAATTTCGTTTGAAATATTTCCCTCCAAAATTTCCGTCTAAAATTTATTTGAAAACATTTTACTAAACTTTTGGTCTTGAAAATTTGCATCCTACTTTCTATTCAAAATATCCACATTAATTTTCCTTTAATGCATTCTTTCGAAATTAAAATAATTTTTTTATTTAAATTATTTAACATTGACTAAGTAACTAAATTAATTTTTATAATTTATATTTTATTTTTTATTCCATATTGAATAAAAGTTAACCTAAACCTATAATATTAACTATATATTGATTTCCTTAATTTTAATTTTAATCCCACATTCAAGAAATGCTAAAGCAACCCCACAATCTTTGCTATATAATAACATTCATTGTTTCTATTCGTCACATCACATCAAGTCTTCTAGATTTTGTTGAAAAGTTTGGAGCAATTTTGCAGAGTTGCATTGTCATCAATAACACATTGAAAGAGAGTTTTTCGCATTTCAAAGGTTAGTTTTCCTTCTATTTTGACCATTTATTGAGGAATTGGGGAAAATATGTGGATGTATGGTTTATATGCTCCAAAACTAATTTTCTTTTACTGTTTTTCTTTTTTTCAATATCATATTTTACGGGAAAAACCACATAAAATCTCTATTTTTTATATTTTTATAACGAAGAAATGAAAAAAACTCAAAATTGTAGGATTTTTAAGAGAAAAAATAAGAAAAATTATATTTTTTAGAGCTTTGAAATTTAGAAACTGATGTTCAATTTCTTTTTTGATTAAAAAAAAAATTAATGTCTTCAGGGGTATTTCCATTCGTTGATTCGAAATTTATGAAATCGTTGAAATATGGCAAGCCCAGGTTCAAATCCCTTTGAGATGACTAATTTACGACAAGGAAAATAGATCGTAAACCCACGAAAGTTTAGAAGTAATTACATTTCAGGTGGGTTTCTCGGTTCCTCCACGAAAAAAAACATTTCGTATTTAAAAAAAAGTTACATTTAATGATATTTTTTTCAAAAAAAAAAAAGTAAAACAATATATATATATATATATATAATTTAAATTTTAAAAAATAAAAATAATTTTTTTAATTTAAAAAATAAATTTTTTTTTAATAAATGTTATGTTTTTTTTTTTTTTTTTAAATGGGGTGTCAAAGGTTTGCAGGCGGGCCTGTTGTGGCCTCTGGGCTAGCAAGCCTTCGGTCCTCCATTATTTAAAAAATAATAAAAAAATTATTATATATATATATATATATATATATATATATATATATATATATATATATAGTTTTAAAATAAAAAATGTTTTTGATTTTTTTAAAATAATTATTACTTTTTTTTAAAATTTGATTTACATTGTTTTAAAAAATAGTTAATTAATTAATTTTATTTATTTATGTTGTTTATTTTTCCAAGGAAAAATTCGTAATTTTATTAATGAAAACAAAATTACAAATTGCATCAGCTGGTAATTGTCTAACAATCAGTCAAAATTGGAGTTCAAAGTTACAAATAAGAAAGCATAAATATGCAGATGAGGAGAAATTTAAGTTTTTCTCCCTTTCTTCTTTTCAACCTTTTGCCATGCACCATGTGATGGCGAGGCGGGGACAATGGCAAGCTGGTTTTCTTCTGTGAGTACTCCATTGTCCTTGTCTAAATCCGAGGTATCTGATAAGTGCCTTTTGTTTCCCCCGATGTTTGAAGCCCCTGGTTCCTTTGCCGGCTGATCCGAAGTTATTTGTTCAATAGGATCTTGCATTCCATTTCCTTGTGCCACCAAATTGGTTGTTGTTTGTTTGTTTTCATTTGGGATGGGATCTTCCGCTTCTTCTTCTGCCTCCTCCTCTGGTCCACATGGGGGAAAGTTCCACCCTTTGGTTTCTTTCCTTGTCTTCTCTTTTTGAATCGGGGCATGTGTTTTGTAAATGACTGGTCTTCCTGCATATTCTACATCTGAAGGCGGTGTTTTCATAATCTAAGTGTTGCGCCCATTTTTTTTGTTTATGTACCAATTGTATGATTTCTGGTAATCCTTTGTTGAGATCCACTTCCACGCAGATACGAGCGAAAGTGTAGATTCTCTCCTCCAGTCATTGCGTATATGTTTTAATGTATCTCCCAATGATGTTCCCAGTACCTTCTAATACACATTCGTTCCAAAAATGAAGCAGAAGGTTGTACAGTTGGACCCAAACCAACATTCTAGTTACAACCATAGTATTTGCATCAAAATCCGGAAACCATGGTGTAATGAAGAGTCTGGTAGATCCCCAAAACCATGGTCCATCCTTGAGGATAATTTATTTAGCTTTCGAAGATGGAAACTTGACTATGAAGAAAATTTTGGAACATAGATGAATTTTGCAATCCATAGTCTAGTTTGTGAAAATCCAATGGAAGAGCTCCATTGGTTTGGGCCAGAAGAAATTAAATCTTCATATAATTGATTGTGATTCATATGATGTGCTATGTTTGTCAATCTCAGGCATGTCTATGTTTAGTTTGGGTGTGTGATTCAATTGCTCTACTATGTAAGGGCTAGGGGTGTTGTCGGTTATTTCTGTGGGTGCAGCTACTTTATTTTTTCCTTGTAATATGTTCCTGTATGAGGGGCCTCCTTTGGGGAGTTCTTGTTTTTGAGGTGTTGGAACAGAGATGAATTTTGCAATCCATTGTCCAGTTTGTGAAAATCCAATGGAAGAGCTCCATTGGTTTGGGCCAGAAGCAGTTAAATCTTCATATGATTGCTTGTGATTCATATGATGTGTGATGTTCGTCAATATCTGGCATGTCTATGTTCAGTTCTGGTGTGTGATTCAATTGCTCTACTATGTAAGGGCTAGGCATGTTGTCAGTTGTTTCTGTTGGTGCAGCTGCTTTATTTTTTCCTTGTAATATGTTCCTGTATGAGGGGCCTCCTTTGGGGAGTTCTTGTTTTGAGGTGTTGCCCCCCCTTGAGACCCCATAGCCATAGGATTTTCCTTGTTTTGTTGTTCCTCCTCTCAGTCTCAGGTTAAGATTAATGGTAAACCCAGTGCATATGGATTATTCCTTGATTGAGTAGGAATCTTATGGATATTTACCTCCACAAATCAGGGATTGCATATGAATTGGTTATCCTAAAGTTTGTTTGATTTTCTAATTCATATTTTTTACCCTCTTTGTATCTTGAATCAATATTAAAATAATCTTCCCCACAGGGGGTTTAATGAAAATTTGAAAGTGGGTCGGGGTTACCTGTTTCATAATGTTTATTGCCCTCTTTTTGGTTCCTGTGAGAGCCTGTTCTGGATGCCTCACTACTGTTCGATGGCTGCCTTGATTCGATGGTATATGGAGGACAATGATGGATTGTAGCAGGGCATCCATTTCTATCTTGAGGTAGGGTTTGTTGCATGATCTTCTACCTATATGACCCTGAGTAAATGACGTCTCATTATCGAGCGATGCTGAGGTGTGTCCCATTCCCAGCATTGTTCTAGCCTGTACCAATGGGCATTTGGGCATCCAAAATCTCATATCCGTTCTAGGAGTTATGGCAGGTTTTCTCGCTGAATGTCCTGTCGCCGACGAGTGCCCCGGTCCAAACTTCTTTATTTGGGATGCTTTTCTCTGTAAAGCCCCATCCCCACCGATTGTGGGTGCAAAGTGGCTTCTACAATTCTGCTCCAAAGATGATAGTCAAATCCACAAATCCGAGATTATCTCTGTAATCCGAGTTCACAAGTAATGACTATCCACTGTATAAGATGAAATATCACAGATCTGGGCCTTCAAAGGTCTGTAACAAGGCCTTATTGTTGACAGTATGAGCCTTCACTTACTGATCCGAGGTAACTGTGGTAAAGTCCGAGTTAAGGAGGTGATAGTCCAAAGCAAGGTATGCTACAGGACTTGTTCATACATTGACTATAGGTGTGTCTCTGAGACTGTTTTTCAAGAACTGTATTGTAGGTATGTCTCTTATATATCCTTAACCCACCACAAAAGGTTAACCACAGTTTTTAATATGACTTGGATTGAGATTCTTGGCCTACTGTAGTTTGGACCTACTGTTGTTATCACAGTCACAAAAAAAATTCCTTAATTTTGTGTTAACTTACCTTCCATTCACTGTAATTACCTCAGTGATAATTGGGAAAACTTTGGCCTTAATTCCGTCTTGTATTCCATTAACTGCTTCTCAAAAAGGTGCCAAAAATATGAGCTCCAAGAGACTGAAATTTTGTGGTGTAAGAGCTGCAATAGGACACTGTTAAGCCTTCTGAGCTTCTACAGGATGACACAGTTCTGAGGTAAAACGAGCACACAACAAGTCTGTGGTATGGAGCGTCTAATGTACCCCCATATTTCACTTTTCCAAGCCTTCTGCAACTGTTTAGAGCCTTCCACACAAGATTGTCCCAGAGCTAACTAAATGTAGTCCCTCCACAAAAGTATCCTAAGCTGTCACACAAATACTGAGTTTCCCAAACAAATAATCCTTCTCGGCCCCCGTGAAAAAAGTTCCCAAACGTTGTAATTATGATCTCTTTTTTTATCTCCTCGGCCTCCTCTTTTATCTCTGTATCCCTGACTGAAATTTTGATGCTAAAATGAAATGTTTCAACATCAATTTATACAATATTTTGACCCTTAATGAAGAGACGCGTCTCATGGAGGTAGGCTGACATGAATATCTGAGTGTAGGTCGGCTAGCCTTAAAAAAATATTATTTTTAAACTTAAATATTCATTTTCTCACAAACCGTTGGGAGTTGCGGGGCAAGTAAAAGCTCGTTGGAAAGAGGAAAAAGTCCTATTTCAGATGGTCTAAAACCATTGTGATAGGCTACCTCCAAGATGACAAAATTTATTTTTCTTTATAATTGTCCTTGAATTTTTATGTGCAGAAAGTGATTGGGACAACAAGAGGTCATTAGGTCTTCTTCATTGTTATGGCTCCAACAATTCCTTTATATTATTTCCATGTCATCATGAGGTATTCCATGTCATCTTATGTCACTGAGTGATTCATCATAGTCTCATCATGTATTCATGTCATAGTGCAGTGATATGACATAGGCAACTTCATCATTAGGAAAGTTCCAAGATAGTAAGATAGCCTTCCAACCATAAAATGAGATATTCCATGTCATCATCACATGTAGTTCTCCATATGTCATCACAGATTAAGGCCTAGATCATCAAGTGCATGCAACAATATATCAAGTACTTCTTAGGGCTTCCTTCATTAGTGGTTTGAATTCTTCATTGATGGTATCCTAGTCAACCAAGAGTCGTGGCATCATCATCTAGAACCAATCATCTCAAGAATATTGACATCTCGGTCAATGCCATATTGACATCAATGACAACCTTGATTAACAGAATCTACACAGATGTGTGAAGAAATCACATCCAACATTGCAAATAACATTGTAAGTATGCTTATTTATATTTATGTGTTATGCATTATTGTAAGGATCATTAAATTTTTTATAAATTATTGATCATTGACATATTGTATTTTGTTTGATAGGATTTTGTTGAATCTTTCAATGATGTTGGAAGGAATTTATTATCTAGAGTTAAATATTATGAATGTTAATAGCAGTTTCCATACAGAGACAAAAGAAGAAAGGAGAAGGAAGAAACGAGCAATAACTAATGACACTGAAATAGTACATATAGGGGATCAACAAATAATCACTAAGGCAGTTCAATCTAGTAAAGCTAAACATGTTTCTTTTGAAGATGTGGAAGCTAAAGGTGAAGCTGAAAAATATGTTACCATTTATGAGGAGATAAAAAAAAAATTTTCAAAAGGAGAAAAGAAATAAAACACCAAAAATAAAAATGGCCACAAATGTCTCTGTTCCAGTTGATGATGAGGATATTGTTTATCTACAAGAATATATGTTAACCAGTAAGAAAAAGAAATCAAAAGTTGTTCAATGTGTAAAAATCATGGGAAACAATGAAGATCAAAGTGAAAGCTCTAAAGGAAGTGGAGAAATCATGACACCAGGTCTTGATTTAGAGGATGACATTATTAAATCAAAACAAAATTCTATTCGATATCACTTGATGAAAAATAATTAATTAATTTACCATGGAAAATCAGGAAGGAGGATTTACCAAAAGGGCACTTATGTTCAATGCAACAGACTATGTGTTTTGGAAAGTAAAGATGAAAACCTACATTCAATCACTTAGAGTTGATGTATGGGACTTTGTGGAAGAAGAATGTCAAAAAACTCTAGCAGTGATTACCAAAGATCAAAATATGGTGTTCACAAGCAATGTTAAAGCCATGAATGCCCTACTTGTTGGTCTACCTAAATCAGAACTTGTCAAGGTGATGGATTGTACAACTGCCAAAGCTATCTGGGAAAAGATGAGTAGCTGCTATGAAGGTGAGAACAAGGTAAAGAAACCTAAACTTCAAGGTTTTATAATGCAATTCGAGTCTTTGAAGATGCACGATGATGAAGATATTGCAAAATATTTTTTAAGAGTTGATGAGGTTGTGAATAATATAAAAGGCCTTGATGAAAATCTAGATGAGGTTGTAGTAGTTCAAAAGGTGTTGAGATCTCTTCTTGAGAGATTTAATCCCAAGGTTTCAACCATTGAATAAATTATTGATCTGAATGCTCTCACTCTAGACCAACTAATTGGCATCCTTACTTCCTATCAGATGAGAATATCAAATGGAAAGCTTGCAGCAAAAGAATCAATGTTCAAAGCAGATAAGAAGCCCAATGAAGAACATGATGATTCATGTTGTGAATCTGATGAAGAAGAATCCAAGTTTGTGAGGAATCTTAAGAGAGGCTTAGGAAATTATAAAGGTAAGCTACATTTTAAGTGTTTTAAATGTGGCAAAGTTGGTCACTATGCTTCAAAATGTCATGAAAAGAAGAATAAGGATTATGATCCAAGACATAAATTCAGGAAAGTAAAAAGAGAGAGGAAGAAGGCTAAGAAGAGGAGTTTCTACATCCAAAAAGCCATCTCCTCTAAAAGTGAAGTCAACTAATCCTCAGATGAGGACAGAGATGATGAAATCCCAAAATAAATCATGCTTATTGCTTTACACAATCTGCAAGTTGAAGTTGTTAATTTTGATGAAGATGAAGATGAAATGGATCTATAAGGAGAGTTAATAAGTGCACTTGAAGAAATAGAAAGATTGAAAAAGAAAAACGAATCTCAGAAGGAGTCACTGATCAAAGAAAATTTTGCAGTTGTTGAACCATTTCTCCTGCAAATTGAAGAAGGTAACAAGATTCAAGAATCCCTAAATCAACAGTTGAATGAGAAAAATCAAGATTGTGAAAGACTAGAAGGGGAAATTGTTTTGTTGAAGAAGGAATTAGAAAAGAAAAAAATACAGTTGAGCTTTAATCAAAATTTTGGAAAAGGGACTGACAATCTAAATGAGATTTTGGCAGCACATAGAGTTTCCAAAGATCGAACTATTCTTGGATTTGAGGCTGAATCCAACGCAATAGCAGAATCATAGGATAAGAAATCCATAACCTCTGTACCAACAACAAGAGGAGAGACTGCACAAAAACAAAAAGAAAATATGAAACCCAAAAACCAGTTAAAAATTTATCAGCAGCAATCATAGTTTTAAAGACCGAAACCGGTGATCGGACCAGTCCACCTAATAAACCGGGTTTCAAACTGGAATCAGTCAAATCATGACTGGTCAGATCTCAATGAACCGATTCTTAAAAAAATGCATGAAATAATTAATTTTTAATGAAAAAAACTATTTTTAATATTTAAAACCATGATTCCAAACCAATAGAGAAAATATGCAAAGTTTAATACATATCAAAATGGAACCGATTCATCTATATACCATGTAAAGGTGAATATATCAAAATGGCACCGAGTGTAATACATATCATTGACAAAATACATAAGAAATGAAGCTCTAAATGGCTTGTAAAGTCAAAAAATAATGCGACAAGCTATGGGGACATTGAAATACTACAAGACTACAAGTCTACTGGTACATACCATTGATCAGCATGATCATTCCTCATCATGATCAAATTCATCACCACTACTAGACACGGGATCATCAACAGGAGCTACATAAACATCATCTACACGACTAGTGTCTTCTATTCGTTGTTTTCCTTTACTTGATGTGGCTACTAATTTTGGTTCCAATGGCATTGCCGCTACCAAATCTACTTCATCCACCCCCTAATGCCATGTCAATATCAAAATCAACATCAAACTCAGTATCTTTAGTCTCCTCCACCCATTTTGATGTTGGAAAAATATCATCCAACACAATGGGATATAGATCAGGTCCTATGTTCATCATTTGGTTGTGACTTACTCTAAGGTTTTATCGCAGAAGACAAGATCATTCAACTGTTTTTGTTCCAAGAAGTTTCTCTTCTTCATGTATAAGCACTCAAAAACAGACTAATTCTGCTCACAACCTTAAGCACTACAAGTTCAGTTGAGGACTCTAATTGCAAACTTTTGCATTTGAGGACATTCACCCCCACATGGCTTCCACCAATGTGCTGCAAAGAAAAAGACATGAATTTGTAACTTAGTTCATTTCATTACTTATTTACAAGTATTTACAAGAAAATTGAATTGTAAATTTTTAAACAATTGAACCTTAAAATAAAAATAAATTATAATTTCTTACCTGGTTGATCCACATCTCTTGCCATCTTTGCCAATTTTTTTCCAAAGGTACATGTTGCCATATTGAAAAGAGTAAGTTGTCTATGTATTTCCAGTTGGTCTACATGGTTAGGGACCATGTGCTCCAAGCAATCATACAATGCATCTATGGTCTCCCCAACCTACAGATCTCTTATCCGAGCTTTATAATGATACTTTGGGTTCAAAAAATACCTAGTTGCATGTATAGGACAATGGAGTTAATTTTTCCAGTGGTTATCAATGATCTCCCATATACACATATATTTAGCTAACTTGTAAGTTTCCCGTATCTTCTCCTTTCCCTGATCCATAGACTCATAAATGTAGCCCATCGCTAATTTTTCCCCATCCACCATCTGTAGCACCTTAACAAGGGACTCAGTGATTTTTACAAGCTTTGCAGACCTTTTCCAAAAATAATTATCAAAAGCTTTATTTTTGGTGTCTTTGCCATCTTTTCTACGAGCCCACCAAGATGAATTCCAATCATCAGAAGAAGAAAAAAATTTGCAAGTGTTTTTTTTAGAATTAAGGCATTGAAAAGTGAGGAAGTGAGTTGCAAATATCGTAATTACAGGCCAAAAAAACTCTTTGCCCACAATTGTTTTCCTCATTAGGCTCAATACCCATGAGTGGTTATATATGTATTTTGTAATGCACTTGGCATGCTCTACAATGTTTTTTACCCACTCCAATTTTCCTATGCCCTAAAGCATGAGGTCTATGCAATGTGCAGCACATGGAGTCTGAAATATGGTCTTATATTTGGATTCAAGCATCTTTCCAGCAAGAACATAGTTTGAGGCATTATTTGTGATGACCTGCACAACATTTTTCTCCCCCTCTTCCTTAATAATGTAATCCAAAAGCTCAAATAGAAGGGTTACATCCTTCACCTTATCATATGCATCAAATAATCTAAAAAACATGGTTCCTTGAGGGTAAGAAATAAGGAAATTAATAATAGCGCAATTATTTCCATTGGTCCATCCATATGACATGATTTAACAACTTGTTTTGAGCCACAACGCTTTATACTTAGCCAAATACTCATCAATTGAATAAATCTCTTTTTTCAAAAGTGTTCCCCCTCAAGCCATGCATAGTAGGGCCTTTGAAGCCCTTTCTTGTAGCTATAACAGAGTCCCACATATCTTGGTAATAAGGTGTGCGAGCATAATTAAATGGGATATTTGCATCATACCACCATCTAGCAATGTATTGAAAAGAAGATTATTTGCATTGTTTTTTCCAATGTTCATCGTGTGTTGACGACTTGGATGGGAGGAAGTGCGATTAGAAAAGGATTTGGTGGCATAGGATGAGAAATAACTCTGGATGTTTAGCCTCTTGTTCCTTTAGATTGTTGGCCTTCATGATAATACCCAAGCGCAAGGGGAACATAGTGAAAGGGGTCTTTGGTGTTGTTGACAAATGTAACTAGGTTCGGTCTTCATAAGTATTTGAGTCATAGTAAAATGTATTTATCAAAATATAGAAAAATAAATTTTTTTATTATTAAAATGACATATTAAAGCATGGGTTTCATGCTTGGGTCATCATGTTCTAGCTCAAGGTCCCCATTGAGGACTTCTAGGTTTTATCTTGAGTCATTAGAGCCATTGTTCATTTTATGAGACCCTTCTTAGGCTTCTGAATTGTGTAAAAACAATTCTTATTGAGTCAAATAAGTCATTTTTCACCTCCATTCCAAGTCGGCCTACATTAGGGTAATTCATCTCATAGAAGAGGCTATAAATAAGTGTAGTTCGATTCATTTAGAGGATCACACACATATAAGTTCGATATACAAGCAGAACAAGAAGAAAAGTAAGAAACTTCAAAAGAAGGAGAAGGATTGCAAAAAGGGTAAAGATAGAAGTTTTTGGGGCATCTATCTCTCACATGTGCAAAGTTTTTGGACATTTGTAGATTGAAAATCTAAGGTTTACTGCAAGTTGAAGTTCTGTTGCTGCTGCTACTAGGTTGAAGATCTATTGCTGCTACTATGTGAAAGTTCTACTACTGCTTCAAGGTTGAAGTGTTTTTACTTCTAGGTCAAAGTTTCTGCTACTACTTCAAGGTCGAAGTGTTGTTTCTTCTAAGTCAAAGTTCCTGCTACCGATTCAAGGCCGAAGTGTAGCTACTTCTAGGTCAAAGTTTTGTTGCTACTACTAGGTCGAATTTTTTTGCTCCAAGTTCAAAGTTGCTACTGGAAGGTTATCATCTGTAGAAGAAGGGAGGAATGACTTTGTGTTTGTTGGAAGTTTGTATCTAGGTCAAATATTCTTGGATTATCTCGTGAAACTACTAAAGGAAGAGTTGTTGACTGGGCTTTCCCCTAGATAGGTGTTTTTCCCTACCTATCCACCTACATCTGTTGTATTTGATCTTCGTGTTATGGTTTTGGTAATTTATGGATGAACTAAGATAAAAGAATATCAAAAGAAATTTACTAAGAATATAAGAATATCAGAAGAAAGTTATTAAGAATATAAAAATATCACAAGTAATTATCAACATAAGAACATATTTCTTCCTTTCTGATTTTCCAACATGGTATCAGAGCTAAGGTGAAGAAGAAGGAAAAAGACAACCTGAAGATCTATTGAAAGAAGAATATGGAGTTTTAAAAGGGTTGAATAAGGATCATAGAAGGATACAAACCTACTATCTTCAAGAACCATGTCTAACTCATTGAAGGGAGAAAACATATTGGAAGGAGCTTCCAATTACAAGGCATGGAAAAACAGGACAGATCTCATCCTTGAAAATAATAAAGTATTGGATCTAGTCAAAGGAAAAGTAAAGAATCCCAAAAATGAATCAACTGATGTAGAAAAAGAAACGTTTAGAGAAATAGAGATATTGGCCATGAGCTTAATGGTATATGGAATAAAGGATAACCTCTTCCCATATATTTCCAACATAGATTCCGCTCAACAAATGTATGAGGCCTTATCCAAATTTTTCACAATAAAGAACCTTGGTCAAATTGCAAGTATTAAGAATGAACTAAGAACTATGAAGATGACAAAGGATGATACTGTGGCATCCTTCTTTATAAGGATAGCTAGAATCATAGATGAACTCTAGGAAATAGATGAAATAGTACCTGAAAAGGAGCTCGTTGTTGGCAATATGATGCAATGTGTTGTCCTTGATGGAAACCTACTTGATGAAGTTGATGGCAACATACCTAATGAAGTTGTTCTTGATGGAAACTGACTTGATGAATTTGTTAATGATGTAAATTTGATGTATCTATAGAGCAGTGCAGATGTAATGGAGAAAGGAATTCCTGTAAGGGCCAGAGAAATGATTAAAATGGTATGTCACAAAGCATACGCGGGTTTTTAAAGTCGAAGTAGCATATGTACGCGGAAAAGTACATGCCAAGTAGCGGATGCCTATTTGCGCTCTAAATTTATAAAACCAGGGGACATTACCATGGTATTAGCCCACAAGATGCTACTGATTATTTGATCCCGTCCAGAATACCATCTGGTTGTGTGAGCCATGGTATTGACAAAGGCTAAATCTATATAAGGAGAAGAATGTTCAGTAAGTGCAAAGGCGTGCATAGTCCGGTTTTAATGAATACACTGCGATATATGCATGGTTGAACTCTATTCTTAATTGATAGATCTGAATCTATGATGCACCTATGGATATGATGAAGTCTCAAGATCTCTAGATCTCGAAATGATGAGTCTCTAGGATGATCTGGAAAAGAAATGATGAAGACCTGGCGCAAGTCTGATAAAGAAATTGAAGAAATATGGGTAAGTTTACAAATCTAGATTGTTCTGTAGAGTTTATCTTTTATAGATCTATACACTAGTTTTTCTCGGTAAAAGCGTGTATATACGCGGGTTCACTTAAATAAAAGAGCATATGGTAGTCAGGGTTCAAAATAATAAAACGCACTGAAGTATATGCAGGTTTGTCTCCCTGAAAGAGTGTATATACGCAGGTTCAGTGAATTAAAAGCGCGTATGGAATCTAGGGTTTTGCTGAAGTGTGTGGAATGAAATGTCTGATCTGTTATGTTGTTTTACTGCTATCTATCAAGGATGTATTCATACAAATCTGGGTTGTTTGAATGTTTATTGTGCCGCTAATTATGTTGATTAAAGATGAAGTTGTTGGTTGATGATTCAATGAAGGAAGAATGACTCTGCCTAAACGGTTCTGCTGATAGTTAGATTTGCTCGAATAAATCCGATTAGTTTCAATCTAAGTTTGATCACATTCGAAAAATCGCTGTTCGAAGTATACACAAAGTTGATACGAAGATAAGAGTGTATACACGCGTCTTCAAGAAATAGAAGTAGCGTATGCATTCCATGTTATGCACAGGCATACGCAGTTAAGTGCGTGGAAGCGCGTATGTCGTGGTTTCAAAGAGAAGTAGCATATGATATTTGATTCAATGAATGTTCAGTGGTTGAGTTTACACCGCATATCTATTCTCAAGTCCGGGTTATTTCGATATCTTCGGTTACAAAGTGGTCTAATTGTTCTATTTGAAGCATTGGCGAAGTATGTTTGCTGAGGTATGAAGGGTGAAATTGAAGCCGTTTGATCCGCATGAAAATTGGATGGTCCGTAGTAGTGCGGAGATTCGACGCCTTCAATAAGGGGGTAGTAGCTCCCTTCCAGTGGTAGCTGGTAAACGAGAGCAGGGGGTAGTAGCTCCCTTCCAGGAGAGGCTGGTAAACGAGAGCAGGGGGTTGTAGCTCCCTTCTAGAAGAGGCTGTTAAACGAGAAAAGGTTTTAGCCTTCTGCAAGTGGGTGCCCGCGTGCTAGTATGAGTCTGCGCCAATACAATGTTGTAAGAAGTTTTCTTTATAATAAATAATTAAGACTAAGGTGACAACAGCGGTGGTTTTCTCCCGAATTGGGTTTCCATCTTAAACCCTGGTGTTCATGTGTGATGCTTATGTGTGATGATTTATTCTATTCCTATTGCACATGTTTACTGCTTACTAAACATCTAATGAATGAATGATGCAATGATCTAAGTAAATAATTATCTGCATAATGAGATCTCTGGTAATACGCAAGCTTTGTTAACGATATCCATGTGTATACGCGAGTTGGGTTTAGTAAAGTAGCGTATGGGTTTTTGAGAAAGAAAAAATAAAAGGTTATCATTCAGATCTAAATACTGATTCACCCCCCCTCTCAGTATTTTTCGCAACAATTGGTATCAGAGCAGGTCCTTCTGAAAAGGCTTAGCCGCTAGAAGGAAGATCAAGCAAGATGAGCAATCAATATGGAACAACATCTATCAGGCTGTCGCTCTTTAATGGAAAAAATTTAATCTTCTGGAAAACAAGGATGAGATCCTATCTTCAGTCTTTCGGAGAAGATGTATGGGCCATGGTTGAAAGAGGATATCAATATCCAGCTGCAATACAACCAGATCCAACGGAAAAGAATAATTATGAAACAAATGCAAAGATGGTCTATGCTCTAATAGGAAGTCTAACTGAATTAGAATTTTTCAAAGTCATGCAGCTGAATACAGCAAAGGAAATATGGGATAAAATCATTCTAAGTTATGAAGGTGATGCAAAGGTAAAAAGTGCAAAACTCCAAACTCTCAGAATTGAATATGAAAATTTAAAGATGCATAGTGATGAGAGTATTGCCAGTTTCTTTTTACGTCTTGATGATGTTTTAAATCGTATAAGAAATCTGGGAGAAACAATAACCGAATCTACTTTGGTTGAGAAAATTTTAAGATCACTAACGGCAAAATTTGAGCCAAAAGTTTCTGCTCTTGAAGAAAAATAGGATCTTCAAAATCTTACTGTGGTGCAACTTCATGGCATACTAACTGCATATGAAATGAGAAGAGGGGGACCATCTGAAGTCAAAGAAGCCGTCTTTAGAGCTTCTACAAAAGGGAAAGAAGTACAAGAAGCAGAAGAATCAGGATATATCTCAGAAGAAGATGAGGTAAATTTTGTAAAGAAACTTCAACTTGGCACAGGACGATTCAGAGGTAAGCTTCCTTTCAAACGTTTTGATTGTGGAAGAGTTGGTCATTATGCTGCTAAGTGTCCTCATAAAGAAACACCTGCAAAAGGGAAGGAAGTAGCAAGAAGAAATAAGAACCGATCTAGCACTAGAAAAAGTTACTATACTCATGAAGATAGTGATGGGTTATCTGATAGTGAGGAAGAATGTGAACAATATCTTAGACTTCTCATGGCATTTGAAAATGATTCTAGAGAAAAAAAAGATACTTTTATGGATTCTCTAGAGGACAATGATTTTCTTGATGAAAGAAATCAACTCAAAATATGCTTAGAAGAGAGAAAAATAATCATAGAGACTCTGAAAAATCAGATTGAAGAAGAGAAGAAACACAATGAGAAATTAGCATGTGAAGTGGTAAGTCTAAGAAAATAACTTGAGAAAGTAAAGACTATGAATCTTAGATTTGCTAAAGGATCTGAAACCTTAGATGAGATTATTAAGGTACAACGTTCTCCTCTTATAAAGACAGGTCTTGGATACATCGGAGAATCTTCTCAGGCTTCAACACCAAATTATCTAAAAGCAGCTACAGCTGGTTTACAACATTCTGCCACTCAGCAAGGGAATAAAGAATCTTTACAGGTAAAGCATGATCATCTCAATTCAAAGAACACTAACAGGAATATCTTTCAAAGAAACACCAATCAACAGGTAAATTCAAGTAGAAGATTTCATGATTGCAGAAATTTCTTCTTCAATGGACAATGTTTCTCATGTCACAATTTTGGTCATAAAGTTGTTCAATGTGTTGCATATAAAACCATCATGACAAGAGAAGAAAGAAAGAAAAGGATTGATATTGAAACAAAGAAGAATACCTATAACGAATTTTATCCTCTTCTAAATTAAGTTGAATGTGCTTATTGCAATAACTTTGGCCATGAAGAATCTGAATGCAGGAGCAAAGTTCAGCCAAAAGAGCATTTTCCTTCAAGCTCCAAAGTATGGAAAAAGAAGGAATTACAGGTTGAAAATTGTGGCATAGCGTTATTTGCAGAAGGTGAATAAAATCAATAGTACATTGATAGTGGATGCTCAAGACACATGACAGGTGACAAAAACAAACTTCTTGCATATAGTGCTCTAGAAAAAGAAAAGAAGGTTACATTTGGAAATGATACTCCTGCGGTAATTAAGGGAAAAGGGTCTGTGTTTCTAAAAGAGAAGGTGAAAGCTAATGATGTCATGTATGTGGATGGATTAAGGCATAACTTGTTAAGTTTATGTCAAATGTGTGATCAAGGAACTGAAGTTGTCTTTAGTTCAAAACAATGTGTGGTACGTGATCTTGATACAGGTAAAACAATTATAAAAGGAAAAAGAACTCCAAGCAATCTGTATGTATTGAAGAACTGCAAAGATCAATGTTACTTAAGTAAGTCTTCAGAAAACTGGCTATGGCATAGAAGGTTGGGGCATCTGAGCTTCTCTCAGATAAAAAAATCAAGCAGAATTAAAGCAGTTCGTGATCTTCCCAATATTACTCCACCCGAAAATATCACATGCAAATCTTGCCAATTTGGTAAGAAAACCATAGTACAGTTTAATGCCAAGGAAGGATCATCAAGTAAGCCTCTTGAACTTATTCATATTGACATATGTGGACCTGTGAGGAAAAATTCACCACGTGGTGAACAATACTATATCTTATTTATTGATGATTTCTCTAGAATGTGTTGGATTGGGTTGCTTAAACACAAAGATGAAGCATTTGAGAAATTCCAGACCTTCAAAGCACTAGTTGAAAATGAATTAGATCTGAAAATCAAGTGTCTTAGATCTTATCGAGGAGGAGAATATACATCAAATGAATTCCTTGAATTTTGTGAACAACATGGCATAAAAAGACAGTTTTCTGTAGCTGGCACTCCACAACAAAATGGCGTAGCATAAAGAATGAATAGAACAGTTCAACAAATGGCTAGAGCTATGCTTGATGATTCTGGAACACCTGACACATTTTGGGGAGAAGCAGCACATACAGCGGTAAATATTCTTAACAAGGCACATGTTCGAGTAAATAGTGATAAAACTCCATATGAACTCTAGTATGGTAATCCTCCCACTGTGAAGCATTTTAGAGTTTTTGGAAGCAAATGCTTTATCAAAAATAATGATGAAAAACTTGGCAAGTTTGAACCCAGAGCAGATGAAGGAATACTTCTTGGTTACTCCTCTAGGAGTAGAGCATATAAATGTTACAATAAAAGACTTTGGAAGATTTTTGAATGTATTGATGTTGTTATTGATGAGTCTCCTGCAACCCCAAAAGAAGAAAAAAAAACAACAAATGAAGACAATGGTGACATATGTCCTTCTACATCAAATAGCAATGATATAAACAATGAACCTAATGAAGAACCTGAAGATGATTTATCTGAAAAAGCTCCATCCAGATATGTTCAAAATAATCATCCAGAATCTCAAATTTTGGGAGATAAGGGATCAGGTGTACAAACAAGAAGGACTCTTGTGGGATCTTCTAGCTATCTATCATTTCTATCCACTATTGAACCACACAATGTCAATCAAGATAGCAAAGATGAATGTTGGATTCAAGCCATGAATGAAGAGCTTGATCAAATTGAAAAGAATCACACTTGGGAATTAGTACCAAGACCTCATGACAAAAATGTCATTGGAACAAAATGGATATTCAAAAACAAGTTAAATGAGAATGGGGAGGTTATAAGAAATAAAGTTATACTTGTTTGCAAGGGGTATGCTCAACAAGAAGGTATAGACTTTGAAGAAACTTTTGCTTCTGTAGCTAGACTTGAAGCCATAAGAATGTTTCTTGCTTTTTCAAGATTCCAACAAATCAAAGTCTATCAAATGGATGTTAAATCTGCGTTTCTCAATGGTGATCTAGAAGAAGAAGTTTATATAGAACAACCAGAAGGATTCATTTTGGGAAATGATGAAAAACTTGTTTGTAGACTTAAAAAGGCTCTATATGGTCTCAAACAATCTCCAAGGGCATGGTATTATCGTCTTGACAAAAATCTTCATCAACAAGGATTTTCAAAGGGGTCTGCTGATAGCAATTTATACACAAAAACTGAAAATGATAAATTATTGATTGTGGTTGTATATGTTGACGATATCATTTTTGGAAGTAATGAAGAATCTATGAGTCAGAAATTTGCTTCTGCTATGCAGCAAGAATTTGAAATGTCTTTACTTGGGGAACTAACATTCTTTCTTGGCTTGCAAGTGCATCAAACTACAGAAGGCATATTCTTATCACAAGAAAAATACCTTAAGCAAATTCTGAAGAAGTATGGCATGGAAGAGTGCAAACCTGTAAGTACACAAATGATGACCGGATGTAATCTCAGTTCTCATGATGATTCTCCCACGGTGAATCAACCAGAATACAGATCTATGATAGGAAGTCTACTTTATCTCACTGGGACTAGACTAGACATTATGCATGCAGTTGGGATTGTTGGATGATTCCAAGCTAATCCAAAAGAGTCTCACCTTCAGGCTGTCAAAAGAATATTCAAATATCTACAAGGAACTCAAGACTTTGGACTATGGTATCCAAAGAATGCTGATCTTACTCTTCATGCTTACACTGATGCAGATTGGGCTGGAAATGTTGATGATTGAAAAAGCACTAGTGGTGGTGCATTCTATATGGGGCCCCAGTTGGTATCTTGGTTCAGCAAGAAGAAAAGCTCTATTTCCTTATCTACAACAGAAGCAGAATATGTGGCTGCCGCATCATGTTGCACTCAACTTCTTTGGATGATGCAAACCTTACAAGACATTCAAATCAAATGTTCACCTCCTATCTCCATTATGTGTGATAATACAAGTGCCATCAGTATCTCAAAGAATCCTGTTATGCATTCCAAGACTAAGCACATTCCCATCAAGTATCACTTCTTATGTGAACAAGTGCTTGAACAAAAGGTGAAGTTGGAGTATGTTCCCTCCAAAGAACAAGTTGCTGATATATTTACCAAACCTCTACCCAGGGAAGCATTCGAATATCTCAGACAGAAGTTGGGAGTAGTCTCTGCCTTGCAGAAGATCAAACCTGCTTAAAATCAGAAGATTAAATTGGATATGCGGGTTTCCTGAAAGACAATCGTGTATATACGCGAGTTTATACATAGAAAACCGCGTATGGGTGGTTGCTAACAAATTTTTCTGGGTCAGCATTCTTCAGCACAGCTTTGGTGCTGTTGGGTATCTCTGGTGATGTTTCAGCTCTCATATTTCTTTTTCATTCTCTGATATTTGATAAAGATGCCTTGATGATTTGCTATTGAAAGTGTTCAAGATGCACAAGCTAAGGGGGAGATGAAGGAGTGAAATGGCTCAAGAACAGGTGTACAGGTTCAAGGGGAGCATTAGCCTTGCTGAGAATTATGCATTGTTGGCATTATGATGGTTCTGAAATATGATCTCTCTCTTGAGGTCTTTTTGGTATTTGTTACGAAATTTCATTGTTGTAATTTGATGAAAAGGTCATGTTGAGACCTATGATGTAAAATTGTAATTTTCAGTCATGTAAGGACTTGTTCAAATTTGTAAACCCACTTGGTTGGATAGTTGAGTCAAAATGTGTAAATCCACTTGGTTGGGTACTTGAGTCACATATGTAAATCCACTCGGTTGGATCATTGATGTAAGTATGAGTCCTTGGTGATAGGAAAGGTCATAGAGTCATGTACTTCATTGAAAAATATGTTTTGAAGATTCAACGTGAACTCAGGGGGAGCATGGTAACTTCAAAGCACATCAGACCTACAGAGCTCTTCTTTCTACCTGAGAAGAAAAACCTTGTTTTGGTTTTGATCCGCCGTTTTCCCTTGATGTCAAAGGGGGAGAGTATAATGGTGTTTGAATATGGGGAGAGTATCTATCTGTTGTGGTGATCAAACACCATCATGGTTTCCATCAAGTCCAAAGGGGGAGATTGTTGGCAATATGATGCAATGTGTTGTCCTTGATGGCAACCTACTTGATGAAGTTGATGGAAACATACCTGATGAAGTTGTTCTTGATGGAAACTGACTTGATGAATTTGTTAATGATGTAAATCTGATGTATCTACAAAGCAGTCCAGATGTAATGGAGAAAGGAATTCCTATAAGGGCCAGAGCAATGATTAAAATGGTATGTGACAAAGCATACGTGGGTTTGTAAAGGCGAAGTAGCGTATATACGCGGAAAAGTACGTGCCAAGTAGCGTATGCCTATTTGCACTCTAAATTTATAAAACCAGGGGACATTACCATGGTATTGGCCCATAGTATTGAGCGTTGGATTATCTACTTAATCCCGTCCAGGAATACCATCGGAAGTTGTGTGGTTTTGGCTCATGGTATTGACAAAGGCTAAATCTATATAAGGAGAAGAAGTTCATAAGTGCAAAGGCGTGCATATGTCTGGGTTTTAATGAATACTTCACTCTGAAGTATATCTGCATGGTTGAACTCTGTTCTTAATTGATAGATCTGAATCTATGATGCACCTATGGATATGATGAAGGTTCAAGATCTCTAGATATAGAAATGATGCATCTCTGGGATGATCTGAAAATAAATGATGAAGACCTGGCGCAAGTCTGATGAAGAAATTGAAGAAATCTAGGTAAGTTTATAGATCTGGATTGTTCTGCAAAGTTTATCTTTTATAGATCTATACGCTAGTTTTTCTTGGTAAAATCGCGTATATACGCAGGTCCGTTTAAAGAAAAGCGCATATGGAAGTCAGGGTTTCTGAAGAATAAAATGCACTGAAGTATACGCAGGTTTTTCTCTGTGAAAGCGCGTATATACGCAAGTTCAGTGAAGTAAAAGCACGTATGGAATCTAGGGTTTTTCTGAAATGTGTGGAATGAAATGTCTGATCTGTTATGTTGTTTTACTGCTGTCTGTCAAGGAGGTATTCATACAGATCTGGGTTGTTTGAATGTTGATTGTGCTGCTAATTATGATTAAAGATCAAGTTGTTGGTTGATGATTCAATGAAGGAAGAATGACTGTCTAAACAATTCTGCATGGTTGATAGATTGTCTGAATAGAAATCTGATTTCAGATCTGAATCTGATTTTGATCACATTCTGAAAAATCAGTGTTCTCAGAAGTATACACAGGTTGATACGAAGATAAGAGCATATACACATGTCTTCAGTAAATAGAAGTAGTGTATGCATTCCATGTTATGCACAGAGGCATACGCAGGTTGGCAAGCAGGGAAGCGCGTATACACGCGGTTTCAGTAAAGAGAAGTAGCATATGATATTTGATTCAATGAATGTTCAGGGTTGAGTTTACATCTGCATATCTATTCTGAAGTTTGGGTTATTTCTGATATCTTGGTTACGGTGGTCTCATTGTTCTGTTTGAAGTATTGGGTGAGGTATGTTTTTTGATGTTAAGTGAAGGGTTGTGTTGAAGCTGTTTGATCTAGTATGAAAATTGATGAAACGTGGTCTGTAGTAGTGCTGAGAGTCGACGCCTTCAGTAAGTGGGTAGTGGCTCCCTTCCAGTGGTAGCTGGTAAACGAGAGCAGGGGGTAGTAGCTCCCTTCCAGGAGAGGCTGGTAAACGAGAGCAGGGGGTTGTAGCTCCCTTCCAGGAGAGGCTGGTAAACGAGAGAATGTTGTAGCCTTCTGCAGGTGGGTGCCTGCGTGCTGGTATGAGTCTGCGCTAGTACAATGTTGTAAGAAGTTTTCTTTATAATAAATATTGAAGACTGAGACAACGACAGCGGTGGTTTTCTCCCGAATTAGGTTTCCACCTTAAATCTTGGTGTTCATGTGTGATGCTTATGTGTGATGATTTATTCTGTTCCTACTACACATGTTTACTGCTTACTAAACATCTAATTAATGAATGATGCAATGATCTAAGTAAATAATTATCTGCATAATGAGATCTCTGGTAATACGCAAGTTTTGTTAAGGATATCCGCATGTATACGCGAGTTGGGTTCAGTAAAGTAGCGTATGGGTTTTTGAGAAAGAAAAACTAAAAAGTTATCAGTAAGATCTAAATACTCATTCACCCCCCCTCTCAGTATTTTTCCCAACACTCATGATTACTGCTCTTATAGGATTACCAACTTCTTGGAGTGCCTTTGCATGAAGGATCAAAAGTTGGAAGGAAAATCCTACATTTGAACAATTATGTAATGCATGTAGTCAAGAAGAAGTCAGAATTTCATTAGTAAGAAACTAAGAGAATGAAGAGAAAAATTCAAATGCCTATTCCGCTCATCACAAGAATAAAGGAACCTTCAAGAAGTCTAAACGGCCAAGAAAGAAGATAGACCTATCCAAGATTGAATGCTACAATTGTCACAAACATGGGTCATTATAGAATTGATTTCCCTGAGAATCCAAGGAATAAAAGGAGAAACAAGGATCAAGCATTTAATGTTGTCAATGAAGGATCGCTAAAGAAGAACAAGATCGAAGAATCGAAAATAAAGGAATTACACTATCAAGACCCCTCTCTCTTAATATTCTACTCTAAGTTTTGAATTGTTTTATTTTATGCTTTGTTTTCTAGTACTTCTTATCACTCCACCAGATTCCCAAGGCTGAAGGAAAGAATCCCAACAGAGGTAACCACAGACCAAGATTTTGACTTGACAAATAGCCCTATCAAGCTGGAGAGGGCTCTCTCCAAAAAGGGTCACAGCCAAGAGGGCTGGAGCAATTAGGGTTTTTAAGCTAGATAATGAGTACAAGGGGTTGTTTTGATTTTTTGTTTGGTTGGGTAAATCAGTAGATAATGGAAATAGATCAAGGAAAGGATAGGTCAAGGCAAGAGACAAAAAGGGTTGCATGGATGAATGGGGCAAGGTAGGTACAATGTCAATCACTTGAGGAAAAAGGTTATGGGATGGTTCAGAAAATGTAAGAAGGCTGAGGTAAGCATAGAAGATGAATTTCTCTCAGACGGAAGACATGAAACAAATTATGACTAGTTATCCAAAACAGAGCATGAATTATGAATCTCACACTTATAAAAGATCATATCATAGAAATGGAAAGGAAATGAACAATACATTCACACATATGTAGCTAAAGAGGAAACAATTAAGGACATTTAATACCACATGTATCCCATAAATATAGTTGCAACTCCTCTTGTATTAATGGCCAAAATTGAATACAAAGTCTTCTTGATCCACAAAGAAAAATGAAACTCATTCCAACCCTTTACTCCTGTGAGTATCTTAGCTAAATAGACCTCAAAACCACCTCCACTCATCCATAGGGTTCGAATTCATGAGATGAGTGAGATATTACATAAAACTTTGAACTGATAGCTAGAGTGTAGGATGAGAAAAGTGACTCATTCCTATCTCTAATGGAATGATTCATTACACCTCAAATAGTTGACTTACCTAATGTATTACCCTAGGTAAAAGTAAAAACATGATATTTACATTCATCTTGACCATTTACATAAGTAAATTCCTCATTTCCTAAAGTAAAAGTCAATCTGGAGTGAAACTTAAAAAATTTCTAAAGACTGTGTAAAATACATTTTTCTTGTGAAACGCGTAGCGTCCAGGCAAAAAAATTGACATTTGTTCAAGGATGATTTTGAGTGCCTTCCTGATGTCTGAATCAGTTCCATGATATCTCATTAGAAATCCCTTTGAGACTATTTTCCAATGTTGAAAAGTGTAACTAGGCCGGTCTTCATGTAATTATGTAATTATGAAAAAGAAGAAGTCAAAATAAATACATATTATGTTGTATTTGCTTCATGGGTTTCATGAGCATAATTTGTTAAGTATAGGGAATTCTTCTTGATGTCCCATAGGTTTGAGTTAAGTATAGCTATATGCTCCAGGACCTTGTGGAATAAGCACGCTATAGCCCTCTATGCAATGTCGAAGAAAAATCCAAATTACAGGGAAAAACAATTGTAAACTTGATGGAATACTCCTTGGAGAAGTCGACTTCATATCAGTTGGACAAGTCGGCCTAAACATCAGTCACACATCTTCATATGTTGGTCGGCTCAACCATAGGCGGTGACAACTATAAGTACCCCACTGGGTTACACAAAACAAAAGATAGATAAGAACACATACCTTTGAAATTTACTGATAAAATATCAGGAAAATGATTGTGGATTTGTTCAAGTAAACATAAGTGTGAATATATCTGAAAGGAATGCAGATATGTTTGGAAAGTCATGAAGATTAATATATATATAATACAAACATATGTATATGCACCTACAACATACACTTACCAGAAATTATTGCGAACAGTTGATTGTGGATAGATATCAAGATTACAGTGTGAACATTAAGGAAGAACCTAAGTCTGGATATATGGTAGGACAAGTTCTATGAGTTTATGCGAAGTACAGGTTTGAAGATTTTATGCGAAGTGCAGGTCTGAACGTTAATGCAAAGTGAAGTGTAGGACTGAAGTGGAATGTGGTCTTAAGTGAACAAAGAGATAGCATATCATGCGGACTAAACAATAGGAAAGTAAATTTTTTACGGATGATTAAAGCTAATTTGTGGACAAGTACAAGAAAGTGTTAGTTCAGGGTTTTTGATCTGAAGAAAGAGTGTATTGGAGATAAGACAATCAAAATAAGGAGAAGAGGCAACAATAGTGAGGAAGGTAAATCTATGATTTACGTTCCTACTATTCAAGCAATTCATCTACAAGCATCTGCCAAGTGAAGATCAAGGTCTTGGAAGCGCATCTAGGTTAAGGGACTAAGTCTAGTTCATGGTACTTGTCATTTGAAGATCTATAAGAAGAATTCTTTGTGAGTTTTCCTCTCCAAGAGGGAGAGGTTTTTTCCCTTGCTCTAGGAGCCTAACTTTTGTTTCTCGTGCATTTTGATAATTGACTTGATGAAATATTAACTAAAAATAAAAGAAGAAGAAGACATAAGTATCACAAGTAAGGTCACAAGTAATTATCAAGAAGAGAAATTGTATTAACCTACAACCCTTCAAATTCTCAACATGGTTTCAGAGCTAAGGTGCTGCACATAAGTTCTTCTTGTCAACAAAGACACTCAAAGAAGCAAAGATCAAAGTTTGGGTTGGAAAGACAAATCAATTTGCAAGGAAGACTATCCAACTACTTCAAGTGAGATATCCTACCCCATTCAAAATATCAACTCATTCAGGAAATTAATCTTTGCCATCAAAGATTTGCACTCAAGACATTGTTTGAAGGGATTCTCAACTTTTGAAGATAGTATTTATAATCAAGGGTTCAAGTTCAAAAATATTTAAGAAAGGAGATCCTTGACTTCATTCTCAGTCATCATCAAGGAAGCTGTAAGAAAATCCACTCAAATAAGTATTCATGACCCTATCTATCAATATGCCTTATTGTAAAGAAAGCAACAAGCTGGTTGGGTCATCAAAATTCAGTGCATGGAAGAAGAGAACAGACTTGAATTTAATTGAAGACGAAGTAATGGACTACATCGAAGGATCTACCGTTCAACCCCCAAAAGAAGATACTCCAGCCCATGACAAGTACATCAAGGGAGAAATTAGAGCCCAAATGATTCTCATAAAATCCATGAAAGACTCTCTCATTCCCTATGTATCAAAACTAAAGACTGCAAAAAAAATATATGATAAATTGGTGGAGCTAATCTCAGTGAGTACTACAGGAGAAGAAATATCTCTGAGACAAGAACTATACAAAATGTAATTATCAAGGGAAGGAGGAATCACTCCATACTTTATGAGGATTTCTAAAATAAGAGATCAACTGCAAGAACTAGGAGAAGTGATGTCTGACACTAAGATGACTACAGTGGAGATGAATGCTCTACCAGAGGAATGGGGATACTTCACTTCTAGTCTATTTGGGAAGAAAGATGCCACTCCATTCCATGATTTATGGTCCCTATGCAAAATAGAGGAAACAATATTAAAAGTCAAAAGATGTTACAAGATCAAGTGAAGGAATCAAGCCTTTGCAGCCATGTCCAGGAAGAAAGGAAGATTCGAGAAGTTTTGGTCCTCAGAGTAAAAGAAGAAATGTGGAAGAAGCAAGATGCCTTGGATATGATGAACTTGGGCATTAAAATAGAAATTGTCCTTAATATGAAAAAGGACAAGAGAAATAGGGAAGAAGCCCATGTATCTGAAATGAGGAAAGAGCCTGATAAGAAAGAAAGAGCAAGGGATCTTGACTACGATTGAAATCATCTTCTCCTTTAAGTGATTTCTGTTGGTTATATGATAGGAAGCAGTGTAGCATCCTGATGAAAGAATTGTAGGAGTTCCTAGTGAATCAGCTTTGGGAAAACCTCTTTGATAACATTACTAATGGAAAATAGTCATCAAGAGCAAGGGTCATCATGGAAACAAATTTCTGGGATGTGATACATATTGATGGAGCAAGCCAAGAAAATGAAGCTCTTCATTCTTGAGAAATTGCTACAGGATGACTCAAGGGAAAAGGGTATGACGTATGTATATATTTATATGCTACCATTGGATATTGTGAAGTCATGTCAAATGGTTGCATGTAATAAACTTCTGCATTTAGAAGTATGATCTATGGAGGAGTATCTCTCAATGCACGGATAGATGAAATCAACATAATATGTCCTCATGGAATATGAGGTTGTTGTATATGAACGAGAAACTAGAAAGGTTTTAAGTTCCTAGGAATGGAGAATGTGCAGAAAGGAAGAGATCATGAAATGCAACTATGTCAAGAGGAAGTTATCATCCGAAAGCCCAGAAGATGTGACTAGGACATCTACTGGGAAGATATGTAGACTCTAACAGAAGTCTGGTAAATAAGAAGACCCTTGAAAAAACATATCATTAGGATATGTGTCAATCTGTATGAAGGATGCAGATGCCTACAAAAAGATGTCATGGTGAAAGATCATAACTAAGGTAACTTTTTTTCTAAAAGTTCATATGTATATGTTTATCTGGATGAATTTGTGCAGGGTTTCTACTCATAAGAAAGGATGTATGATCCTTGGGGATGATTCGAAGGAAAGAAGTATGGCATAACAGTGGACCAGATGAGGAAGGCTAATGAAACACTTTCTGATAGTGGACATGACTCGTGACTGAAAGTGATGGATGATATGTGCCCTATGAAGCCAAAAGTTGAAGATTCCTCAATATCAAAATCCATGACATCGAGGGGAGGAACTCTTCATGAGTAGCTGGATTGCTACTATAGGAACCTGGTTGATGAGGAGCCTAGTGGTAAGTTTCTTGCTTGGAAGAAACTTGAAATATGTCCTTTCTATGTTAATAGGGAGTGACGTATGTGATTCTCTATTACATGTGTCATGCACTAGATCGATATTAACAGTCATAAGTCTTAGTGAAGGCCATGTAAAGAGAATGGATATACACATCATTTTGGTCTTCACCCGAAAGACAAAATGGAGGATTGGGTAATCATCTAGCATTCGATACTCTTTGAGAATGAGATAGGACATTTAAGATAAGAGTAGTCGTGGACCGATATTCTTTGAGGGCTGGCTACCCAAGAGAAGAATAGTCCAAGAAGGTCATACTCTGGGAACACCTAGGTGGGGTATGCACCTTGGAGAGAAAATGACTATGGTGTCTATTAGTCATGTGTCTCGCCAGCATTGTAGCCCATCGTCTCGTTGAGAGATGGGGTTGTTAGTCAAGGCCTTGCACTAGGACAATGCTGGTTGATATGATGCTATACAGATGCGATTACCAATCTGATTCTTCTTATGAGATTCTTCAGTTTGAAAGTGACCATGTACTTGTATGAATACCTCCCTCGTTAAGAGGAAGTGTTGAAAAGTGTAACTAGGTCGGTCTTCATGTAATTATGTAATTATGAAAAAGAAGAAGTCAAAATAAATATATAATATTGTTGTATTTTATTCATGGGTTTCATGACCATAATTTGTTAAGTAGATGGAATTATTCTTTATTTCCAATAGGTTTGAGTTAAGTCTAGCTATATGCTCCAGGATCTTGTGGAATAAGCACATTATAGCCCTCTATGCAACGTTGAAGACAACTCCAAATTACAGGGAAAAATAGTTGTAAACTTGTTGGAATACTCCTTGGAGAAGTCGGCTTCATATCAGCTAGGCAAGTTGGCCTAAACATCAGTCACACCTCTTCAAATGCTGGTTGACTCAACCACAGGTGGTGACAACTATAAATACCCCACTGGGTTACGTAGAACAAAAGATAGATAAGAATACATACCTCTGAAATTTACAGATAAAATCTCAGGAAAATGATTGTGGATCTTTTCAAGTAAACATCAGTGCAGATATATCTGAAAGGAATGTGGATATGTTTGGAAAGTCATGCGGATCAATATACATATAATACAAACATATGTATATGCACCTACAACACACACTTACCAGAAATTATGCCAACAGTTGATTGCGGACAGATATCAAGATTACGGTGTGAACATTAAGAGCCTAAATGCGGATATATGCTAGGACAAGTTCTGTGAGTTTAAGCGAAGTACAGGTTTGAAGATTTTATGCGAAGTGCAGGTCTGAATGTTAATGCAAAGTGTAGTGTAGGACTGAACTGGAATGTGGTCTTAAGTGAAGAAAGAGACAACATGTCATGCGGACTAAACAACAGGAAATTAAATTGTTTACAAATGACTGGAGCTAATTTGTGGACAAGTACAGGAAAGTGTTAGCTCAGGGTTGTTGTTCTGAAGAAAGAGTTTATTGGAGATAAGACATTCAACATAAGGAGAAGAGGCAACAATATTGAGGAAGGTAAACCTATGATTTACCTTCCTACTGTTCAAGCAATTCATCTACAAGCATCTGCCAAGTGAAGATCAAGGTCTTGGAAGCACATCTAGGTTAAGGGTCTAAATCTGGGTCATGGTACTTATCATTTGAAGATCTATAAGAAAAATTCTTTGCGGGTTTTCCTCTCCAAGAGGGAGAGGTTTTTGCCCTGGCTCTAGGAGCCTAAATTTTGTGTCTCAGGTGCATTTTGGTAATTGAATTGATGAAAGATTAACTAAACTAAAAGAAGAAGAAGGCATAAGTATCACAAGTAAGGTCACAAGTAATTACCAAGAAGAGAATTTGTAGTAACCTACAGACCTTCAAATTCTCAACATCAAAACTACCTCCATTTTTCAAAATGATGCTCATTTTCCCTGTCAAAAACCTATTCTCCTAAGACTGGTAAACGCGCAGCGACCAGGCAGATTTAGAGGCAAAAACATGAAATTTTCATGGTTTTTTGAGCTTTTGATGGACTAGTTCTCCTCCAAAAACTCTGAAAATTTCTAGGGTTGATGTACTCATCAATAAAAACCTATTGGTAGTGGCCATTTGTCATTTGGAGGTCCCCAAAAAGAGCATAGCGTATAGGTCGCTACGCGTTTAGGAAAGTTTCTGTGTGCAAAAATAATAAAAAACATTGAATTTTCATAGAATGCAAAATTTTGCCAAAACTTGTCAAAATTGTGAGGGCACTTGATCATTTAATGTTTGAATCATGAAGTGACAGCTCTGCAATTATGTCCAACTTCTCTTTCTTCTCTTTCTTGGTCAAAGCTTAAATTTTTGCATGGGCTCATTTGAGCTTGCCCCTTGCAATTTTGTTCCTCATGGCATAATGTTTTGCCATCTTTCACTGAATGTCATTGTCCTTTTGAGCCTTGGCCAAGAACTGCTCCAAGTTTTGGTTGACCCTCTCAAGCCATGCTTCTTTGTTTTCATTGATCTCTAGGGCAAGCTTTTCATTTAAGGTAAGCTGGTCTTCTAGGTCAGGTTCCCTTTGTCTCTCTAGGGCTAGAGCTCTTTTCAGCCCTCTAGTCCTAGGTCTCTGTATTTGAGGCTCATCCTCATCATCATCAAGCTCACTAAACTTTTCCAATGTTTCCTCAAGAAAGGCTTTAGCCTTCTCTGCCTCACTTTGTGCTTTGATGCAAGTTACCTCATTGATGGCCTGCTTAGTCTTCAACTGCTGATTTTCTTGCTCAAGGAAGTGAATCACATACTTGGCCCTCTCAAGATCGTTTTAGATCTCATTAATCTCAGCCTCTTTACCTTTAATTGTTTCATTGGTTATTTTTCCTTCATCCTCCTCACCTAGGTCAATCAACTGAATTCTTTTTCTGTCTCATGATTGTCCTCCTCATCATGAATGACTGGCTCTATCACCTGTTCCTTACCTTTATTTTCCTGTTGTGTTGATGAAGAAGGCATGGCCCCTTTCACTCCAAATGAAACAAACACATGCCTATAGCCTCTTTGGTAAGTTTTGGGCAATGGCTCAACCTCAGCCAAATTAGCCCATTTTGCCTCAATGTCTTCATCATTTCTTGATGACTCTGAATCATGATGTGATGATGATGTAGGGTTATAGAAAGGTGAAGAAGAAGGCTCAATATGAGGTGAACGAGGTGAAGGGAAGTGTTGGGGATATTAAGGAAATGGGAATGTGAAGGGAGCCTAGGTTAGTGAAAACCCTAGGACTTAGGGCGATTATGGATGAGATTGTTTAGGGAATGGGGATAAGAAAATGAGGGGATAGGGAAATGGGAGAATGATTTTAGGGATGTGAGGGAGAGAGTATGAAAGTTTAGGGATTAGTTTGTAGGGAGTGAATTAGCTTTTATTAAACACTAGGGTTTCTTTCTTTAGAATTAGGTTCAAATTGAATTGAATCAAATATGATACATCAAATAGATGGTAGTTATGTTACTCACTGGCAATGAAATCTTTGAAGACTTGTTTTGCAAAGATGTAGCATGAAATGATGGAGTGGCAGGATGACAAAGACTTTTTGGCACTTTCTGGATGAACGGGTAGCAACCCAGATAAATGTGTAGCGAACCTCTAGAACACGCAGCACTGTTGAAAATTGCACTGATAATTTTCCCAAACGCATAGCGACATTGCTAAATGCACAACGTCTCTGTTGAACGTGCAGTGTAAGTGTAACACATTTTTGTAGACCACATTTTGAGGCCTTCCCGACGTCCAAATTGGGCCCAAGATAACTTGTTGGAAATATTATCATGTATACTTTCTAAATATACCTTTGTTTTTATGATTGGAGTTGATTTTCCTTTTCAAAAGTTGATTTCTCAAGATTGTTCAAAAAGTGATGAATGAGGGTGCAGAAATGCAGAGTGTTGTTGCAGAAAACTTTTGGAGGCCTTCCTCAACTCCAAATTGATCTCATGATAGCTCATTGGAAAGCTCTATTTGTATAGTTAGTATTTGAATTATCAATAAAGTTATGTGGACACTCCAGCTATGAGAAAACTTGATTTTACAAAGGTCACTCTAGAAGTGCAGCAAATCTCCTGTGGAACCTGTGTTTTTGACATTTCTCTAAAACCAATGTGACACCTGTATAAAATCTGAAGGAGGTTTTTTTTCCCTGAACTATGATGGAAAAAAACCTCTCTCACTTTTGTCAAATGCATCTTTGTTTGGTCAAAAACACAATTTGAAGAAAAACTGACCCTATGAGTGGCAAATGACTTGACTCTTGGAATGAATTCTAAAAAAATGATGGAGACATGATGTTTATGAGCTAAAATGACCTCATACTTAATTATGTGACCCACCTTATCCCTCCTCTGCTCAAATTTCTTGTTTCCATGGCAAACCCTAGCTCAGTGGGACAGGAAATTAGGGTTTGGTGCCTGTGAACAATGATGACTTGGGAACCCTTGGGAAAAATGGTTAAGAAACGAAGTGAGGTAAATGATAATGACAAAGATGATGTGAAAGTATATTAAAATAAGGCGGGATGTGAGGGATGAAAATACCAATGCTAAAATTGGCTTCGAATAGTGATGGTAGCTCCTTGGAGGTGCCAAGAACCACAGATCTCTGAATTTGTAGATCAATGCCTTATCCATTGGGCAATGGAGTCCAATTTGTAAATTGAAACTAAATTGAAACTGAAAACACAATGCAAACTTCAACGCACACTAACAAATCATCAAAACCTTAGGGTCTTCACCTCGGGCTTCAAACCTTGATGAATTCTGTCAACATTTGTTGAAAATAAAATAAAATCAAACTGAAATGATACCAACCTACTCTAATCTGCTGCACAATTGTTGATTAGGTGAAATGATCCTTCCAGTGTAACCAATCTGGGAGATGGCTACTTACTAAAGTTATGCTCTCACTTTCCTCGATCAGGCATAATGATTTACATGTAGGCAACTCACAATAGAAACTGAAACCAAGGCTTATGCTGACAAACAAAACAACATTCAACTTCTCCAATGATTGCAAAGTACTACTGAAGGGATCTTGAAAATCCTGAAGCATTACCTTGTCTTGAGATTCAACAGCAAAAATACAAGTACTCCCTTCATTTTGATCTAAAATAACACTTGGTTGTTGATCGATAGGAAGGCATAGTGAAGTATAACCTTCTGCTATCTGAGTGTTCGCTATAAATTCCTCAAGCATGAGAAATTTTGACTCAATCTCTAGCATTTTGTCTCTCTCTAGTTCATACTCCTCAAATTCATAGTCTAAGCCATCCTTAAACAAGAAACATTCTTCAAGATAATCAAACATGACAGCCTTATCATCTTCACGAAAAACAACAATATCTGCTAGTTGATCTCTTTGCAAGGAATCATCATCATAAATTGGTTTACTCACAACAATTTCCTGTATAGTTTCATCAAGCTCCTCATCAAAATTATCTTCAGATTTATCGTACTTAGGCAAATAAAGTTCACAAGAAACTTCAACAAATATGAACATTGAAAAAGAAGATTGTCTTTCTTCATGATGATCTATAAATCTAGTTTTAGGATTGTCCTCATTTAAACTTAGATTTTCATTTTCAAAGATGGAATAAGTTTTACCAACACTTTCTTGACTATGTGAACACTTCCAACCTGCTTTAGCTTGGACTGTAACATGTCTTTTTAGGAGCTAATCTATCTCATCCTCGGACAGAGGAGAGATTACCTTTTGTTTTCTTTTGATAACACAATAATTGTCTTCTTTCTCTCCTAAAGATTCACAAGGATGTTGAATATCTTCTTTAACCTTTGGCTAATCAACTTGTTGTACTGCTGCAAGAATTGTTTCCTGTGGGAATTATTTATGTATGTCAAGACAATATACATCATATTTTTCTTCCATGAGAGAAAACACTTGCTCTTTTTGGTGATGAAAAGGATTGTCATGCAAAGCCTCCAAGATCTCTTCATCCATGAACTCATTATCATCGTAATAAACCTCTAGGTTTTGAATGAAAACCTAAAATTGATCACAACAATTATTAACCAAAGACAAAGAAGGGTATGACTCCTTGTATTCTTCATAAAATATTGAATGGAAAACTCTAAGAGAACAAATACTAGAAGGTGGCAAACCTTCATACCAAGATCGTGTTTTTCCTTCAAGAGAAGCCATGAACATCTTTAAAAGACAATCTTCAAGAAATTCAACCTTCAACTTGCGTGTATGTATGTGAAATTTAACCAGATGTAAAGCAGCATCATTCCTAGGAGGGCTCTCTCCAAAAATGGTCACAGCTAGGAGGGCTGGAGAAATTAGGGTTTTTAAGCTAGATAATGAGGACAAGGGGTTGTTTTGATTTTTGGTTTGGTTGGGTAAATCAATAGATAATGAAAATAGATCAAGCAAAGTCTAGGTCAGGGCAAGAGACAAAAAGGGTTGCATGGATGAATGGGGAAAGGTAGGTACAATGTCAATCACTTGAGGCAAATGGTTATGCGATGGTTCAGAAAATGTAAGAAGGCTGAGGGAAGCATAGAATATGAATTTCTCTCAAATAGAAGACATGAAAAAAATTATGACCAGTTATCCAAAACAGAGCATGACTAGCATGAATTTTGAATCTCACACTTATAAAAGATCATATCATAGAAATGGAAAGGAAAAGAACAATACATTCACACATATGTAACTAAAGAGGAAACAATGAAGGAAATTTAATACCACAGGTATCCCATAAGTATCACTGCAACTCCTCTTGTATTAATGGCCAAAATTGAATACAAAGTCTTCTTGATCCACAAAGAAAAATGAAACTCATTCCAACCCTTGACTCCTATGAAGATCTGAGCCAAATAGACCAAAAAACCACCTCCACTCATCCATAGGGGTCGAATTCATGAGATGAGAGAGATATTACATAAAAATCTAAACTGATAGCTAGAGTGTCGGATGAGAAAAGTGACTCATTCCTATCTCTAATGAACTAATTCATTGCACCTCAATTGGTTGTCTTACCTAATGTATTTACCCTAGGTAAAAGTAAAAACATGATATTTACATTCATCTTGACCATTTACATAATTAAATTCCTCATTTCCTAAATTAAAATTCAAATTGGAGTGAAACATCAAAAAATTCCGAAAACTGTGTAAACTACAATTTTCTTGTGAAATGCGCAGCGTCAAGGCAGAAAATTTGACTTCTGTTCAAGGCTGATTTTGAGTGCCTTCCCGGTGTCCAAATCACCTCCATGATAGCTCATTGGAAAGCCCTTTGAGTCTATTTTCCAAAACTACTTCCAGTTTTCAAAATATTGCTTAGTTTCCATGTAAAACACATGTTCTCCCAATACTGGTAAACGCGCAACGACCAGGCAGATTTAGAGGCAAAAACATGAAATTTTGATGGTTTTTTGAGCTTTTGATGGACCAGTTCTCCTCTAAATACTCTGAAACATTCTAGGGTTGATGTCCTCATCCATAAAAACCTACTAGTAGTGGCCATTTGTCATTTGGAGGTCCCAAAAAAGAGCGTAGCATCCAGGTCGCTACGCGTTTAGGAAAATTTATGTGTGCAAAAATACTCAAAAACATAGAATTTTCATAGAATGCAAAATTTTGTCAAAATTGTGAGGGTACTTGATCATTTAATGTTTTAATCATGAAGTGACAATTCTGCAAGTATGTCCAACTTCTCTTTCTTCTCTTGCTTGGTCAAAGCTTGAATTTTTGCATGGGCTCCTTTGAGCTTGGCCCTTTCAATTTTGTTCCTCTATGGCATAATGTTTTGAAATATTTCTCTGAATGTCATTCTCCTTTTGAGCCTTGGCCAAGAGATTCTACAAGTGTTGGTTGACCCTCTCAAGTCATGCTTCTTTGTTTTCATTGATCTTTAGGGCAAGCTTTTCATTTAAGGTCAGTTGGTCTGCTAGGTCAGCTTCCCTTTGTCTCTCTAGGGCTAGAGCTCTTTTCAGCCCTCTAGTCCTGGGTCTCTATCTTTGAGGTTGATCCTCATCATCATCAAGTTCACCAAACTTTTCCAGTGTTTCCTCAAGCAAGGCTTTAGCCTTCTCTGCCTCACTTTGTGCTTTGATGCATGTTACCTCATTGATGGCCTGCTTAGTCTTCAACTGTTGATTTTCTTGCTCAAGGAAGTGAATCGCATACTTTGCCCTCTCAAGATTGTTTTGGAGCTCATTAATCTTAGCCTCTTTACCTTTAATTTTTTCATTGGTGATTTTTCCTTCATTCTCCTTACCTAGGTCAATCAACTGAACTTCTTGCTCTGTCTCATGATTGTCCTCCTCATCATGAATGACTGGCTCTATCACATGTTCCTCACCTTTATTTACCTATTGTGTTGATGAAGAATGCATGGCCCCTTTCACTCCAAGTGAATAAAACACATGACTATAGCCTCTCTAGTAATTTTTGCGCAATGGTTCGACCTCAGCCAAATTAGCCCATTTTTCCTCAATGTCTTCATCACTGCTTGATGACTCTGAATCATGATGTGATGATGATGTAGGGTTATAGAAAGGTCAAGAAGAAGGCTCAATATGAGGTGAATGAGGTGAAGGGAAGTGTTGAGAATATGAATGAAATGGGAATGTGAAGGGAGCCTAGGTTAGTGAAAACCCTAGGACTTAGGGCTATTATGGATGAGATTGTTTAGGGAATGGGGATAAGGAAATGAGGGGATAGGGAAATGAGAGAATTATTTTAGGGATGTGAGGGAGAGGGTATGAAAGTTTAGGGATTAGTTTGTAGGGAGTGAATTAGATTTTATTAAACACTAGGGTTTCTTTCTTTAGAAGTAGGTTCAAACTGACTTGAAGCAAATATGATACATCAAAGAGATGGTAGTTATGTTACTTACTGGCAATGAAAGCTTTGAAGACTTGTTTTGCAAAGATGTAGCATGAAATGATGGAGTGGCAGGCTAACAAAGACCTTTTGGCACTTTTTGGGTGAATGCGTAGCGACCCTCCAGAACGCGCAGCACCATTGAAAAATGCATTGAGAATTCTCCCAAACACGTAGCAACCCTGCTAAACGCGCAGCGCCAGTGCAACACATTTTTGCAGACCACATTTGGAGGCCTTCTTGGTGTCCTAATTGGGTCCATGATAACTCGTTGGAAATCTTATTCTGTCTACTTTCCAAATATTTCTTTGGTTTTATGATTGGAGTTTATTTTCCTTGTCGAAAGTTAATTTTCCCAAGACTGGTAAAAAAGTGTTGAATGAGGGTGCAAAAATGCAGAGTGATGTTGCATGAAACTTTTGGAGGCCTTCCTAAACTCAAAATTAAGCTCATGATAACACATTGGAAATCTCTCTTTGTCTAGTTATCATTTGAATTATCAAGCAAGTGATTTGGACAATCCATCTATGATAAAACTTGATTTTTCCAAGGTCACTCCAGAAGTGCAACAACTCTCTTGTGGCACTTGTGTTTTTGACATTTCTCTAAAACCATGAAACCTGTGTAAAATTTGAAGGATTTTTTTTTCCTTGACCTATGATGGACAAAAACCTCTCTCACTTTTGTCAAATTCATCTTTTTTTGGTCAGAAACACAGTTTGAAGAAAAACCGACCCGATGAGTGGAAAATGACTTGACTCTTGGAATGAATTCTCAAAAAATGATGGAGACATGATGTTTATGAGTTGAAATGACCTCATACTTAATGATATGACCTAATTTATGCTTCTTATGCTCAAATGTCCTGTTTCCATAGCAAACCCTAACTCACTGGGACAGGAAATTAGGGTTTGGTGCTTGTGAACAATGACGACTTGGGCACTCTTGGGAAAAATGGTTAAGAAATGAAGAATGATAATGATGGAGATGAGGTGAAACTAGAGTAAAATCAGGCGGGATGGGTGGGATGCAAATACCAGTGCTAACAGTACTTATAGGTTTAACATGCTTTGGAAAAACATTATTCAATTGTTTTGATAAAGTTATAGGTATCCCTCAAGATTGGATTACGAGGGATCCCTCACCATTTTAACAAAGATAAGTATCTTACTCGTATTATATTTTTATATTTGGTTTCCCTCTCTTATCTAAGATGTGTTTGTATTAGATGCTAATAACATTTGTTTTAACATTTTTTGTTTAGTAACTCTTGTTGGTCTACTCAAGGGTTATGAAGGAGACCTCAAAGGACAAGTTTATAGCATGATAAAAGTTATGTTGCAAAAGAATCTCTTCAAGAATTGTTGTCTTACAAGGTTAGTTTAGAAACAAATCAAAGGTGTTTCTTAGACCATAAGCTTTATTCACTTCATGATAAAGGTATACTCATTCCTTTTAATAATTTGTTCTATGTTGGCTTGAGGTGTCTTGACCCAGGTTCATAGGTTAAGGTTTACCAACAAACTCCTATACTACTGGCCCTTTCAGCAATGACCTACTTGCGTAGGCCAAGGTCTCACTTGAAGCAGTATGGGAGGGTACTGGAACAAAGTTTCCACACCATAAAAGAGAGAGAGTAGGTACTTCGAGACATATCTGTATTACAACTTGCTAGGTTTACCCAGAATGAGTCTATTCGCAGCCTTTTAACAGTATACTCAACATATAACCATAATACTGTTGTTAGATCTAATCAGTACATTCGCATCCACGTGCGCATTACCAGATCAGTTATTAACCACAACAAAACTATTACCATTCACAGATCTAGTCAATACCTTCGCATCCATGTACGTATCAGTAATTACCAGCACATAATATCATAAATGCAACTACAGATATTCACAGCATAAACAGATAGCACAGATGAATTCACAAATTTAAATAGATACCATATACTCGCATCACCTGTAGACATAATAGATCCAGATAGCACACAGATACTTAAACAATGCTTCGCATTCATTAATGTTCAGATCCACTTACAACCAAAACTAGCCTACGCACACAACTTAGCGGGGTCTGCACACAGCAGGACTAAGGATTTCCGCGAACACAGCCAGCAGGAGTCCTTACCCAAAACAACCCAGGACAAATCTAACAGTTCGCACGTAGCATCAGTATTAGTTCATCCTTACTTCTAGACTCAAACTATTCATCTATTTATATCGATATAGCCTACACTATCCTGTGGTCCACAAAATGTGGTTTGTGGACTCTAGGTCTACCCTTTGACCCATCACAATGCGTTCGAGGCTTTGACCCACCCCAAAAACCCTGCGTTAGACTAATTAATACAAAAATATACAAAATTCGCAGCTTAAGGAGCCTCGTTCCAACAGGCCCCCAACACAATCTTGTGACTCATCCCAAGTCACTGCGACCGTGGGTTCTTCATCTTTGCCTATAGCTACTTGACTGCATCCACCAGTGGGGGCAGCACTCCTTCACTTTGCACAGCAACATTCTGGGCTATCTCCACAAACTTCTGCGAAGTTGGGCCTTTTGTAGCAGCAGCGACGCTCTCCAACGTCTCATTCTGTTGCTTAACTGCGATGTCGACATCCCGAGATAACTTGAAGGCCTCATCTGCCCATGGCTTGAGGTGATCACTCAAAGTCTTCTTCTGCTGCCGAAGAGCTTCCATGTCATCTCTTATCGCATGGATGGTGCGCAATCGGCCCAGGCGCTGAGCGGGGACCAGAGTGGTTAGTGTAGCCTCCATTTGGTCAAACTATTCTTCCTTCAGGCGCAGCGCTTGGTTGATTTCACGTAGGAGAGGGTCGCGCTGCACCTTGTTCCATATCTGTATAGCTGTTTCTAACAGTTTTGGCCCCTTATGTGTGTCCCACCACCTCGCAGGGGTTGCGCGCATGGCTAGATTAAGGGCCCATAGCATTCGTTCTCTTGGGACTTCAACTTCAAATGTTTGCAAAAATTCTCTAATGCCGCCAGAACCATCAAAGTAGGGCAGTTCTCTTACCTCTGAGGAGATACACCGAAATTCCTTTGTATTTCTAAGACATCGCATCATAGATACATAATGTAACCGATTCTGCTAATTTTCGATCTCCCCATCGGAGTCAGAGAAGCATTCGATGTCCTTCTCCCAGCAAATCACACCATCAGCCATAGGATTGATCCAAACTTCATCCCGAGCAGTTAATTTATAGATGTGATCCACATCCTCTTCTTCGCACACTGGTTATGTATACTTCTCTCCTTCCATAGAATCTAGTGGGACTATCACCCGTGTACCCTCATTCTCAAACACGATGCTTCTTTTCTTTAGGTTGATGATTCCTCCCATGTCTATAGCCCAATCGAGACCTAAGAGCGCAGGATAGGGGTCCGCATCTTCCACAATCTGAATTACCTCAAATTCGGCGCGAACCTTAACTTCTGTAATATCTACCATAATTTTTTATATCCTTCCCAATGGAATGATCTTCTGTTGGTTAGCCATGCGCAGCTGGATAGTAGGCCATTCCAACTTAGGTTCCCCCATCCATTGCCAAGTTTTCTTGGGCAGTACATTCGCATCTGACCCCAAGTCCAAGATAACCTAATCCATTTCATAGTCACCAATCTACGTTGTTATCCACATTTCCCGACTAGTGCATTTCCTATGCTTGTACAGTTTGTGCACATCCTTAACTTCTGGGGGCGGGTTAGTCCTCTCTGCGCAACTGTCTATTAGTGCTTGTAGATTCTCTACTTCCTTCTGGTTGCGTAGAAGCTTCATACATTCTTGTAGAAATGGTTTAAGTTCATCTTCTGCTCTCAGGTTTGCTGGAGCTTTTGAAGAAGGTGCATCATCCTTAGTAAAGTCTCTGCAAGCTGCGACAAAGGTTTTATTTTCCTTCTGTAGGTCCAAGTTTTCCTATTTGACGGTTGCTTTCTGGATAAGAGGTTCAGCTTCAGCTTTCTCTTTAGCTCCTCCCGTAGCCATGCTGCTGCACTTTATGACATTAATACTTGTTCCTTCATCACGCGGTTCCGCCTTAACCCTCTGTACATTCTGTGTAGGTGTTTGTTGTTTTTCTTGAATTTTTGCTATCAAAATTGGGCAATCTTCAATCACATGGTCTAGTTATCTACAATGACGGCAATATTGTTGCGCAGGGTTCAGACAGTCCCTCACAAAGTGTCCTATCTCCCCACAGTTGCAACAAATCAATTTTCCTCTTCCCCGACCTACGTCTCCACCCCTTCCCCCTCCCCTGCCCCTGGTCGGCGATCCTCCTCTGCTTGAGGGAGATAATGGTGAAGAAGGGTCAGCCTGTACCCTGTATAGGTTTCCTTGATCTATCATCAAGTCATAGGTTCAACAATTATGCTAGTCATGCCCCACAGAGGAGAAGAATCGACACCATTGTTGCTTCAATTCTATAACGTAAGCACCCAGACAGGGACAGTGGTTAGTATCATGTAGCCCGACAACATGACAATCAACGCACCATAACATTGGACCATTTGGCCCCACAACCTCCTTAGGACGCAATGGGCTGGGTCCCCCAGCTTGCATGTAATCTGCCAGCAGAGGAAACTGATCCTTGGTATGACCAGATACCCTACATCTTATGCACCATATGTCTAGACTAGCCTCTTTCCCGTGTTCCTTTCGTAGATTTTGTATTTCTATGTGCATTGCCTCTAGTTGTCCCTGTATCTGCTGCACCCCAAACTGAGCATCGTCCCTCGACACAACCTATAGCTTCATAGCAATCTCCAAAGCCTTCTCTTGTGTTGCAATCGATTGCTGACCCATAGGTTTGCGCAGGTGAGGTAGCAGCATAGCGAAAACCATTCCTTGTGTTGCCTATCATCATACTCAAATTCCCCATCTCTGATAACATTTTTCAACCGTTGATCATCTTCCCATATCGATTTAGTGGGTCCTTGTCTAAAGTCTTTTAAGTCGACCACTATTTGAGAGTAGGGCTTAGGCTTTCGGAACTGTTTTTTTAACGCTATCTTAATTTCTTGAATGGGTGGATCTGCGCGTTGTCCTATGTACCCCATATACCAATCCAAGGCCCTTCCTTCAAAGGCAAGTGATAGTTGTGCCCTCTTTACAATGTCAGAAGCCAAGTTCTGCGCAGCCCATACTGATTCTGCGAAAAAACCAAAATCGGTCCATATCTTCATCCCCTACACCCTTGAAGGTAGGTAGATTCATGTGCGAGGCCATATCTTCTTCTGGTGGTGGTGGAGGTATGGGTGAGTTATTACCCCTATGATGACTTGAAGGTCGTGTAGCTGGAGGAATATGCACAGTTGATTCTCTTACTAGACTGTAGACAGATCTATCTCCTTCTTGATTAGTTCGGTAGTATTTACCACTTCGTGTTGTGCTCTTGCTCAGATCAGCGGTAATTCACTCAGTGTGGCTGCACAGAACGCCCTTTTCGCATAGTAATATTTTGATTAACAAAGGAAATGTTTTCAAGAACTTACCCCGGAAACCCTTGAAGAACCTTCACTCTGCCTCAGAGTAGGACATGAATTGATCAACTGCGAATTCTGTCATGAACCCACCCAGCATGCTATCTACCTAGTGATCTACAGTACGGGTGATCATATTGTTAGTCCTTTCCAACTGTTGAATCAATTCTGGTGTCCACTGCATTACTTGATCGTCCTTCCAGCACGTCTGGAATTCTACAAGCCTTGCCAACCACTCTTGAATCTCGTGCCCAAAGGTTACAAAGAAAATTTCGTGACTTTAGTGAAGATGTACCTGTTCTTCCACTTCTCAGCCATCAATTTCGTGCTGCGATTCTTCTTTATAGCAAATTCCTGAATTTGTCTTTCGAACCACTCTTAAATTTCCACCCTCTCAGGTCTCCAATGACCTCATGGCATTACCCGATCTCTTTCTCAAAATGCTCCCGGTCCTGGCAACGGAACCATTTGTTGGCTTGAGGGGTCCTGACCCAGGTTCGGAGGTTAAGGTTTGCCAACAAACCCCTATACTACTAGCCCTTTCGGCAATGACCTACTTGCGCAGGCCAAGGTCTCACCCGAAGCAGTATGGGAGGGTACTAGAACCAATTTTTCGCATCTTGAGAGAGAGAGAGTAGTTAATTTGAGGCAGATCTGTATTATAACTTGCTAGGTTTACCCAGAATGAGTCTATTCGTAGCCTTTTAACAATATACTCAGCATATAACCATAATACAATTATCAGATCTAATCAATACTTGCGCATCCATGTGCGCATTACCAGATCAGTTATTAACCACAACAGATCTATTACCATTCACAGATCTAATCAATAACTTAGCATCTACGTTCGTATCAGTAATTACCAGTAGATAATATCATAAACGCAACTACAAATATTCACAGCATAAGTAGATAACACATATGCATTCACAGCTTTAAACAAATACCATAGACTCGCATCACCCGTAGACATAATAGATCCAAATATCACACAAATACTTTAACAATAGTTCACATTCATTAACGTTCAGATCCACTTACAACCAAAATTAGATCGCACACACAACCTAGTGGGGTTCACACATAGCAGGACCGAGGATCTCCGCGCACACAGCCAGCAGGAGTCCTTACCCAAAACAACCCAGGACAGATCTAACAGTTTGCACGTAGCGTCAGTGTTATTTCATCCTTACTTTTAGACTCAAACTATTCATCTATTTATATTGATATAGCCTACGCTATCCTGTGGTCTGCAAACCGTGGTTTGTAGACTCTAGGTCTATCCTTTGACAAATTTCAATGTGTTCGGGGCTTTGAACCACCCCAAACCCCTGCATTAGACTAATTAATACAAATACAAAAATACACAAAGTTCGTAGCTTAGGGAGCCCCGTTCCAACTTTCTACATTACTAACATCGTTATGTCCAGGACCTTTGAATCACAAAGATTCTTATTTGGGTGATTAATCATTAGATTGAATCTACCTTATTTATACATTTGATCATTCTTGTGGAACCCTAAAAGGTTCTTTGTAAAACCCTAACCTAAGGGTATGTTGATATTGATTATGAAACCCTAGTCTAAATAGGGTTATTGATGAAATCTAGAAAATATTATTTTGTTGGTGTTTAGGGTTTTGATATTATTATAGAAACCCTAGTATTTTAGGGTTTGTTGTGTCTTAAAATACTAGACCTCTAAATTTTTTGGTAAGTTAGGGTTTATGAGAAAAACCATTATAATATTTAGAGTAAGATCCTAGAAATGGAACCCTAGGTGTATGTTTGTCTGTCTGATCAAAACCCTAGCCTGATCAAAATTGTTATATGAATAACTTTAATGTATTGATATTTGTGTCTTGGGTTTGACTGATAAATGTTGTTGTGGTATGCTTGTGCATGATTATGAAATCCTAGATATGTATATGTGCTAACTGTTGATGCTCATAGTGTGTAAATTCTACAGTTTGTGACTAAGCCCTAGTAGAAGTTTGATATTTTAGGATATGGTGTTATTGTTTCAAATGTGATGATAAATTCTAGTGTTTACAAATAGTTGGTCATATTATTGAAACCTTACATTGTGTTATGATTGGTTTTAATTGTTGATATCTAAGGCTTAGTATCTCAAATATGGAATCTAGGGTTTGCATTAAATCCTAATAGAAGTCTAACATATAAATTCTGAAAATTTTCAGATGCAACATATATCATAGTAGAGTCTTTCATATCTTTTAAAGTAATATTGAGGCCCTAGATATAATGAGACTGATATCTGAATTGAGTTACTGATATGATCAAGAAAGAAGTTGAAGTATAGACGTATAGAAGTATGTGTCTCTTATAAACCTAACTAAGTATTTTATGTCTAAATTCTAATGCAACGTTGCACGAAGTGGGGATGCAAAAGCGTCAGTTTCCTAAAATTTAGGAAGCAAAGTGTCTCAGAAGCATCTACTATATATATATATATATATATATATATATATATACATTTGTTTTTCATTGATATTTAAAACAAACATCCCAAATACCAAGTTAGTTATAGAAGACATGCAAACATGCATATTTTTACATAAATCAAGATCGATATGACATCCATGATTCCATTGTACATCAATAATTAATTAGTCGAGCATCAACCATCTAGATTCTAGATTCTAGCAATTACAAACATACATCAAATTTTTAAGCATATTATAGAGCATACAAAATTTAAGCATATTATAAAAAATAAAACATTTCAGCATGTTGCATATTATCAAACATAAAACATTTAACCATATTATAAAACATAAAACATAAATCATATTATCTAGCAAGTGAGCAACTGTTAACATTAGTCATGTCCAAAATTCAAATAATAATGTTTACAAAATAGGCCACTTGGCCACCATCAAGACAAAAAAAGTCCAAATTCACAACAAGCCTACAAGTATAATCTATGACAAAAGCAGTAAATTGTGAATATATATACTAATCTCTCCTCCTTCCACCACGAAGAGTACGAGGCAGTGGGCCTCCATGTGGTGGAAATGAAGAAGACGGTGGTTGTGGAAATTGTGGCACTGCAATTGATGAAGACGAAGCCCTTGTTGTTGGTGTTGAACCATGGAACCTGGGAACCAAGGGACTAGATGGGGGTGGAATCTCAACTCAATCATCATCATCGTGGATAAGATCATACTCTAATTGTTCTAATAACAACACTCCATCCTCCAAATTGGGTTCCTCTGGATACATGTCCCAAACCTTAAGGTATTTATTACTCTTTTCATCATCATAGTAATGGGACAAAAATCGCAAGTTGTAATGAGCATAAACCAAGCTCTCTACCAGATCTAAACTCAACTTGTTCCTTTTAACAATGTGGATGAAAGAATAAGAGCTCCAACACCTCTTTGCAGAAGAATTGTTTACCACCTGTGATAGCACCCACAATGCCAATGTTTGTAGAATTGGAGTAGCACATCCATGCATGTTCCACCACTCAATAGAAGAAAAAGTCTCTCGATCTCTAATTGCATGCATGCTCCAAAATGGACTAGTGAAAAGCATATAGTTTCTCAACTATTTATGTACCAAGGTATCCTCCTCCTCAACAGGGACTAATTTAGTCAATGCAATCATATATTTTTCTAGAACCTCTGGATCTAGGTGTGGTTTTCTCCTGCTCCCCCCCCCAGGTGTTGGTGTTGAAATCCATGATCGATGATATTAGTTAGGTGTCAAAACATATGCTAATGCATGCAATGGAACATTTATCATATCCCATCATTTTTCAACCTCTGCATGAATATAATTGTACAAGGTGATATCTATAGGCTCAACAATGGATTTAATATTCCCCAACATGTTATCCAGATATCTCTAGGCTCAACAATGGATTTAATATTCCCCAACATGTGATCCATTTCCTCATACACCTTCCCAATTATTGGCGGATCTAAATCTGCAAACTTGATCATGTAATAAATTCGTTTGGTGAATTACAAAACATGTTTAACATGTGACCAAAAGAACATGTAAATAATAGTGTCCTTGGATACATTAGCACCATCTCTATCAGTGTTAATTTCCTCCCATCATTCAGCGGTGACCATATTAGTTAAATCTTGTCTCACCTTCACTAGCCTCCTAAAGGTGAGGTAATAACTTGAAAATATTGTTTTTGCAAGTTCAAGCAACTACAACTTGGAGAAATTTCCATAGAAGAAGTTTACGCTTGTATGCCCTATGATAAATTTAATGAGTTTCTTCCCTCTCTTGTAAATCTCATTAATCCACCCACATTATTTATGCTTCACAAGATCATGCATCAAAAGGTTCAATGTGTGCACCAAGCACCTAGACCAAAATATGTGTGAATGAGTACGCTCAATAATTTTCCTACACCCTTACAATTTGTTGCATTATCTGTGGTCACTTGAACCACTTTACTAGCACCAACATATTTGATTGATTAAAATAGGAGAACTCTAATGCTTTGGGAAGTTGTGCTGACGGAGGAGGAGTCATGACATGTAATAAATACTACACCACTAGCAGAAACACCAAGAACATTTATCAAATGTTGGTTTTTGATATTTTTCCACTCATATGATACAATGGATACCCCACAATCTACCCACTCATTTGTAAAACGTGTCAAAGCTATTTGAACCTTTCCTTTTTCTCTTTTTAATAACATTTTTCTAGCTTTCTCATAGCTGGGGGACTTGTATCCTTTTGGGGCTTCATTGATGGCCTTTACCATTTCATGCCAATAGGGAGAGTGAAGCACATTGAATGGTACACCGCAAGCACAAATAAATCAAACTATCATTCCATCCACATCATCCCTCCCAGCAACATTAAGGAAATCCCCTATTGTTATTTTACCTCCAGAGCTTGCATAAGTACCATGAGGAGATGAGCTACCAAATCTAGAGGTTGCACTTGATTCAGATTGAGTTTCTTGTTTCTTGTTTTTTTGTTGTGCAACCTCCTCTATTTGGATGTATTTTCTTCTTTGTTCAGCTGAAACCTTTGAGCATATTGGTATCTCCACTGCACCCTTTTTGTCATCACTGTCCATAAACCCACAAAGATGCCTCCTCACATGGGTATATGAACCATTATATGGTTTTCCTCCATGAAAACCACGTCGACACAAAAACTTGTAGCTTCCACTTCCTTTTCCCCCTAAAAGTTTGGTCACATAGTTCCACAAGGGGGTTAATGCAACTTTCCCCTCTAGTGTTTCAATATTCTCATCAAACTCATCCCCTTCCCCTTCAAAACCTTCGTCCTCATCATACATAGGGTCACTCATATGGACCACTATTCTGTTCTTCTCGTTCTTCTCTTTTATTTCTACTCCCACTTTCCATCATGAAAATCAAGAGTGGAATGATACATAGAAGCCAAAAAAACATCATCTTTGAATATGAATATAGGTGGTGGAAAACCTGCAAATAAATGAGTAAGAAGAAAGAATGGGAAAGTGTAGGAGAGGGAGGAGAGAAAATACAAAAAACAATGACAAAAAATGAGGGATTTTGGGGTTTGCACTTACCTCTTTAGCTCTTATAGATGGAAGCATTTATTTACTCCTCCAAGCTCCTCCACCTTCACTCCTCCAAGCTCCCCTCAACTCTCTCTTCTATTCTCTTTCTCCTCTCTTATCCAAGCTCTCCAAAAACACAAGTAAGCTTATAAATTTTTCATCCCATCCCTAACTCAACACTAACCCACCCACACCCCCCCCCGCCAACTTAAGCCAAAAAGTAAAATAAAAACTTAAAAAAAATCGTTTTGTTTTGTGGAATCGGTCACGATCCATACAAATCCAACTCGGAAACGATGAATTTTCATATGTCAATCCAGTGTACGAAACACGGATCCGACGAAAAAAAATGCAAATTGGGTGTGGTGGTTCGGAAATGGTAGGAACCACCTTTTTTTAGCCTGATCCACGTTTCTGATTTTTGGATCTGCGTTTTGTACGACAGATCCTCCATGTTTCCAATTTTTAGATCCACGTTTTTTACGGCAGATCCTCTAGGTTTCCATACGAGACGCAGATCAGGTGTTGGAGCCACGGGGGGGGGGGACGTTTCCTGAAACACTGGTCTAATGTATGATTTTGATATAGTCAACTTCATGCTTCTGTGTATTTGGTTATACTTGTTTAAGTTGTGCAGGTACATAATCTTAAAGATGTTGAATATATTCGTAAGTAAAGTTTATTTGATTGATAAGCATGATAAATGATGATGATCAAGATGACTTTGAAGACTCTCTAATGTTATAGAAATTACTTTATCTCCCTAAGTTAACAGGGAGTTTGGGTACAAGAAGGGAAATATCTCCAATTGAGAGGAAGGGTAGTATTATGATAGTCATGGTGGTTTTTTTGATTTCGTGGATGAAAATAAATCTAGATCTTGTTGCATTAAGAATAATATGTTGTTGCATGTAAAGTAGGAAAGGAAATTGTATGGTTGAGGAAACTTCTCTCAGACTTGTTTGGAAGCCTCTAATTCCTACTGTGATAAATTGAGATAATCAAGGTTGCATCAAGATGTATAAATACCTTGAAGGTTTGTGTTTACTTATGTATTTGAAAGTGTTTTATTGATTGGGGTTGTGATTGTTCAGGGAAAACTTTGGAATTTTTGGAATCATGCTTGATTTATTTGATGTCATCGATTTGTTTGATTGCGAGAGATTTGATGTTACTAATTTGAATAATCGGGAGTGTTAAGGCATCACGTGTAATACAAAATGCCTGGAAGGACATCTGGTCGGCCTTTGTGTTGATGTCTAGTTTTCGAAGTAGGGAGGGTGTCGTTGGTCATAGATCTTTGACCTTTCATTACGCACATAATTACCTGGGTTTATGGTAAGCAAGTAAGCTTGATGGTACCTAGAGAGGCTAAAATATTTAGTCCATATTAGTCCGACCCAGATAGATTTCCCTGGTCAGGAATGTAGTCTGTGGTACCGTGCGTGCCTAAACTCTTCGTGGTTCATGTGTTTTGAGATCTTCCATGTACTTGTATATATATGTGATTATGAATACCTCTCTAGTTAAGAGGGAGTGTTGAAGAATGCAACTAGGTTCAGCCTTCATAATTGTATTTCAGTCATAATAAAATGTATTTATCAAAAGAAGGAAAAATAAATTTTTATTATTATTAAAATGACTTATTAAAGCATTGGGTTTCATGCTTGGGTCATCATGTTCTAGGTCAAAGTCACCATTAAAGAATTCTAGGTTTTATCTTGAGTCATTAGAGTCATTGTCCATTTTATGAGACCCTTCTTGGGCTTTTGAATCATGTAAAAAAATTTATTATCAAGTCAAATAAGTCATTTGTCACCTCGACACCAAGTCGGCCCTTACCTGATGAAGTCGTCCTACATTACATGCGATTCGATTCATTTGGAGGATCACACACACAAGTTCAATATATAAGCAGAAGAAGTAGAAAATTACGGAATTGCAGCAGGAGTGAAAAAAGGGTCAAGATCGAAGTTTCTGGGGCATCTATCTCTCACACATGTGAATTTTTTGGACATTTTTAGTAGGTCAAAAATATAAGGTTTAATGCAAGTTGAAGTTCTGATGTTGTTGCCACTAGGTCAAACATATGTTGCTGCTACTAGGTCGAAGTTCTGCTACTGCTTCAAGGTCGAAGTGTTGTTGCTTCTAAGTTGAATTTTCTGCTACTGCTTCAAGGTTGAAGTGTTTTTGCTTCTAGTTCAAAATTTCTGCTACTACTTCAAGGTCTAAATGTGGATGCTTCTAGGTCAAAGTTTTGATGCTGCTACTAGGTCGACGTTCTGCTACTACAAGGTCGAATTTGTTGCTAGAAGGTTATCATCTGTAGAAGGGAGGGATGACTTGGTGATTGGAGGAAATCCGTGTCTAGGACAAATAGTCTTGGATTATCTCATGAAACTACTGAAGGAATAGTTGTTGATTTGGTTTTCCCCTAGATGGGGGTTTTTCCCTGGTTGTCTACCTACATCCGATATCTTTGATCTTCGTGTAATGGTTTTGGTGATTTCTTAATGAACTAAGATAAAATAAGATCACAAGAAAGTTAATAACATAAGAATATCACAAGTAACTATCAACATAAGAAAATATTTCTGCCTTTCTGATTTTCCAATAGGTGGAAAGGATAGCACAGGAGTCTTGAATCTTAAAATCATCATACCCGCTCTCTTTCATTGCTTGTAAAATTTCCTTCTTCCTTGCAATTTCTTCTTGGATAGCCTTCTCCCTAGCCTTATTATCCTCAAACTTCTTAAACTTGGAAATGTATTCTGATCTAACAGGACCTATCACTTCCTTTGGTGCATCACATGCCTTTACTTGGCCTCTTATCCTAGCAAAGTGTTGTTTCAACCTAAGAATACCCCCACCTCCAATAGGTTTATTGCAAAATTTGCATATCATTTTTCCATAAATCACATCAAAATGAGCCCATGCATTGTCCTTGGCTTTTGGAGGCATGGTGGCTAGAAATATTTAAATTTGTAAAGAAATATGCCATTAAAAAATTTGCTGCTAAGAAAAATGGAAAACCTATGATAAATTTGGGGAAAAAATGGGCATATTCGGCCTACAAAATTTGATAGCAAAGAACTAGAGATTTTATAACAATGTAGCATAGAACACATAAAAAAATAAATACATGGAGAACAATGAAATATGGATTTTTTCAAGTGAAAACCCTTACTTGCAAATGCATACTAGATTCCTTAGCTTCCTCTTGAAGATGCCAAGTCTACTAATAGCTCCAAACTATCTCCAAAATAGCTCCAAGTCCAACTCCAAGCCTCCAATATGAATACTCAAGCAAAAACTCAACACTCTCTAGGCCCCCAATGAAACTCACAAAAACTCCAAATGAGATGTGTGAGACAAATGAGAGGGGAGGCCTCCATTTATAGGCTTGGAGGGGGTGTTTTTGGAGGAAAACAACCTTTAGTTTCCCTCCAAAACAACTTAGACACCGCAAAAAAGCCTCTCAGTGGGTTCGTGGCCAGTTTGGCAATCAAACGATGGTTTATAAACCGGTCAATTTTGTCATAAACCGGCCGATTACGCTCGATTTTTGTGAAAAATCGAAAAAGTTTCCCATCTGAGCAGTTTTTTTTCCCAGTCCGGTTGGTTTAGCCAGTGAAACAATCGGTTTGACTGGTGTTTGGTTCAAACTAGTCGATTTTTAAAACTATGGAAGCAACCAAAGAACAACATTGGCCAAGCAAATCAAAGAACTCGTAAATTAGTCCAGCTAGCAAATAGAAGATAATTTTCCAGGTATGTTGATATTTTTCCATATTATTGTTTCACCTGCACTAATTATGGCCACAAATTAGCAAATTGCAGAGTAAATTGATCCTACAAGCAACATAGAACAAGAAGAAGAAATAAAAAAATTAGATAGAGGAAAAATAGACCCGGGTACAACAATTATTTTCCTCCCTGAACAATCTGATGCAATGTTTTAAATGTCAAAACTTTAGGCATATAACAATAGATCGTAGACTTAAGGATAAGAAGCTTGAACCGGTCATTGAGCACATTAATCAAGAGTGCAAGGTCTAGACACAAAACAAGAAAACAATGCAATGTGATGTTGTTTTGTATGCTTAGAATGAAGACAGACACTAGCATGTGGACAGTGGTTGCTCCCGGCACATGTCAAGAGACAAGCAAGTTCTTGATATGGAAAACAATTGAAAATGGTAATGTGACATTTGGTAACAATGCATTTGGTAAAATTGTTGGTAAAGGAGATTTTAGCATGTCTAATGGCAAAGGTAAAATGAAGAATGTTTTATTTGTTGATGGCTTGAAGCACAATCTACTTAGTGTGTCTAAAATGTATGATCAAGGCTATGATATCATTTTCAAAGTTAAAAATTGTCAAATCGAGTCTACAAGAACAAGTGAGATAGTAGTTGAAGCTGTCAGAACAGACAATAATGTTTATGTTCTAAAAACAAAAACAGAAAGGTGTTGCTTATCAAATATTGATGAGAGTTGGTTGTGGCATAGGAGACTTGGACATCTGAATTTTGATCAGATAGTAAAATTGAGAAAGAAGGAAGTTTGTCAACCCCCTATGCAAGCATATGTATCCTTGTTGTCCATGGAGGAACCAAAGGATATTGCACAAGCTACTAAACATGGAAATTGGTTAAAAGCTATGCATGAAGAATTGGAACAAATTGAGAAAAATCAGACATGGGAACTTGTTCCAAGACCAACAAACAAAAATGTCATTGGCACTAAGTGGATCTTCAGGAGTAAGTTAAATGATCATGGAAAAGTAGTAAGAAATAAGGAAATATTGGTAAGCAAAGGTTATGATCAAATTGAAGGTTTGTATTTTGATGAAACTTTTTCTTTTGTTGCTAGATTAGAAGAAATTAGAAAGTTTTTGGCATTTTTTTGTTTCAAGAAATTCAAAATATATCAAATGTATGTCAAATTTGTCTTTCTAAATGGAGAATTACAAGAAGAAGTTTACATAGAGAAGCCAGATGGTTTTTAGCTGAGAGAGAAGCTTGATTATGTTTTCAAGCTTAAGAAAGCCTTGTATGGTCTCAACCAAGCCCCTCGGGCTTGGTATTCCAAGTTGGAAAACTACTTGCTCAAGTGTGGTTTTAAAAGAGGTGCAACTAACAACAATTTATATGTCAAATCTAAGGATGAGAAACTCATAGCAGTGGTTGTTTATGTTGATGATATCATTTTTTCCAGTGATTCAGATTTGTTAACATACCAATTTGTAGCAGACATGAAGGTCGAGTTTGAGATGTCCATGCTTGGAGAGATTTCTTATTTCCTTGGACTACAGATTGCCCAAACTTCCAAAGGGATTTTCATTTCATAAAGAAAGTATCCCAAGGAAGTATTGAAGAAGTTTGGCATGGAGGAATGCTCTTTGGTCGGCACACCAATTGTTATAGGTTGAAAGCTTAGCAATATTGATGAATCACCTGAAGGGGACCAGACTTTCTACAGATCCATTATTGGCAACCTATTATATTTGACAGCCTCAAGACCAAACATTATGCAGGCCATTGGTATTGTTGGAATATTCCAAGCAGCCCCCAAACATATTCATCTTCTAGCAGCCAAGAGGATTCTTAGATATCTCAAAGCTACAATGGATTATGAACTGTGATGCTCAATAGGTAAATATTTTTCACCAATTTTTTATACCGATGTTTATTGGGCAAGAAATATAGATGATCAAAAGAGCACTAGTGGTGGTGCATTCTTTCTTAGGGAGTGTCTAGTTTCATGGTTGAGCAAGAAGCAAGCTTCCACCTCTTTATCTACAACTGAAGAAGAATATATTGCAACATCTTTTTGTTGCACTCAACTATTATGGGGGGAGAGGGGGGGGGGGGGGGGCGTTTCTTGCAACACTGGTCTAATGTATGATTTTGATATAGTTAACTTCATGCTTCTATGTATTTGGTTAGACTTGTTGTTTAAGTTGTGCAGGTACATAGTCTTCAAGATGTTAAAGATATTCGTAAGTAAAGTTGATTTGATTGATAAGCATGATGAATAATGATGATCAAGATGACTTTGAAGACTCTTTGATGTTATAGAAATTACTTGATCTCCCTAAGTTAACAGGGAATCTGGATACAAGAAAGGAAATATTTCCATTTGAGAGGGAGGGCATATTATGATAGTCATGGTGGATGTTTTGATTTCGTGGATGAATAGAAATCTAGATCTTGTTGCATTAAGAAGAATATGTTGTTGCATGTAAAGTAGGAAAGGAAGTTGTATGGTTGAGGAAACTTCTCTCAGATTTGTGTGGAAGCCTTTAAGTCCTATTGTGATAAATTGAGATAATCAAGGTAGCATCAAGATGTCTAAAGACCTCGAAGGTTTGTGTTTACTTATGTATTTGAAAGTTTTTTTACTGATTGGGGTTGTGATTGTTCAGGGAAATCTTTGGAAGTTTTGGAAGCATGCTTGATTTATTTGATGTCATCAATTTGTTTGATCGAGAGAGATTTGATGTTACTAATTTGAATAATTGGGAGTGTTAAGGCATCATGTGTAATAAAAAATGCCTGGAAGGACATCTAGTCGTCCTGTGTGTTGATGTCTAGTTCTCGAAGTAGGGAGGGTGTCATTGGTCATAGAGCTTTGACCTTGCATTACGCGCATAGTTCCCTGGGTTTATGGTAAGCAAGTAATCTTGATGGTACCTAGAGAGGCTAAAAGATTTAGTCCATAATTAGGAGAATTTTGAGGTCTAAAATGGACCTCCTAAGGAAATTATAAAATAATAGTGGAAATAATAAAATAATATTTGATAACATCATCACATTTTAGAGGAAAAAAAGGAAAAACTACTTTTTAAACTCGTATTTTCAACTTATCTCCCAAAATTTGTAATCAAATTTCGAGTGGGAGTACTCGTTGGATGCAAAATTTAATTCCTCATCAAAGGAGTACCAACTTTACATACTTTCGATGGAATCTGCGACACGAAAAATTAGAAATACCTCAAAAATGTGATTGCAATCACATTTTTTAATGCATTTCTCATTTTTCGTGTAGCAGGGTCCATCAAAAGTATGCAACATGGGTACTCCTTGGATGAGGAATGAAAATTTACATCCAACGAGTACTCCCACTCGAAATCTGAGTAAAAACTTTGGGAGATAAGTTGAAAATATGAGTTGAAAAAGTAGTTTTATTATTTTTTATATTTTTTTTATATTTTTACCCTTTTACCTAAAAAATAGTGAATCATCCCCCATGATTGACATCATCATCTTGAATCCTATTGGTTCTTATAAAGTTTATTTTGGTTGTACTATTTTCTTATGAGGCCCATTTTAGACCTCAAAATTCCCCTAATGATTAGTCCCACCTAGATAGATTTCCCTAGTCAGGAATCTAGTCTGTGGCACCGTGTGTGCCTAAACTCTTTGCGGTTCATGTGTTTTGAGATCTTCCATGTACTTGTATATATATGTGATTATGGATAAATCCCTAGTTAAGAGGGTGTGTTGAAGAATGTAACTAAGTTCGGCCTTCATAATTGCATTTCAATCATAATAAAATGTATTTATAAAAAAAAAGAAAGATATTTTTTTATTATTATTAAAATGACTTATTAAAGCATTTGGTTTCATGCTTGGGTCATCTGTTCTAGGTCAAAGTCGCCATTGAGGAATTCTAGGTTTTATCTTGAGTCATTAGAGTCATTGTCCATTTTATGAGACCCTTCTTGGGATTTTGAATCATGTAAAAAGAATTATTATCGAGTCAAATAAGTCATTTGTCACCTCCACACCCACTCGACCCTTCCCTGATGAAGTCGTCCTACATTAGGGTAATTCGACCCACAAAAGAGGGACTATAAATAAGTTCAATTCGATTCATTTGGAGGATCACACACACAAGTTTGATATATAAGCAGAAGAAGCAGAAAAGTACGGAATTGCAGAAGGAGGAGTGAAAAAAGGGTCAAGATCGAAGTTTCTGGGGCATCTATCTCTCACACATGTGAAGTTGTTGGACATTTGTAGGAGGTCAAAAAATATAAGTTTTAATGCAAGTCGAAGTTCTGATGTTGCTGCCACTAGGTCAAAGATATGTTGTTGCTACTAGGTTGAAGTTATACTACTGCTTCAAGGTCGAAGTGTTGTTGCTTCTAGGTCGAATTTTCTGCTACTGCTTCAAGGTCGAAGTGTTGTTGCTTCTAGTTCAAATTTTCTACTACTGCTTCAAGGTCGAAATGCGACTACTTCTAGGTTGAATTTTTGATGTTGCTACTAGGTAAATATTCCGCTGCTGTAAGGTCGAAGTTCTAGGTTGAAGTTGTTGCTGGAAAGTTATCATCTGTATAAGGGAGGGATGACGTGGTGATTGGAGGAAATCTGTGTCTAGGTCAAAGATTCTTGGATTATCTCATGAAACTCTTGAAGGTATAATTGTTGATTGGGTTTTCCCCTAGATAGGGGTTTTTTCGTGGTTGTCTACCTACATCCGATGTCTTTGATCTTCGTGTAATGTTTTTTGTAATTTCTTGATGAACTAAGATAAAATAAGATCACAAGAAAGTTAATAAGAACATAAGAATATCACAAGTAATTATCAACATAAGAAAATATTTCCGCCTTTCTGATTTTCCAATACATGGAAGGGATAGTAGAGGAGTCTTGAATCTCAAAATCATCATACCTGCTCTCTTTCATGGCTTGTAAAATTTCCTTCTTCCTTGCAATTTCTTCTTGGATAGCCTTCTCCCTAGCCTTATTATTCTCAAACTTGTCATGGTATTCTAATCTAACTGGACCTATCACTTCCTTTGGTGCATCACATGGCTTTACTTGGCCTCTTATCCTAGCAAAGTTTTGTTTCAACCTAAGAATTCCCCCACCTCCAATAGGTTTATTGAAAAATTTGCGTATCATTTTTCCATAAACCAGATCACAATGAGCCCATGCATTTTCCTTGGCTTTTGGAGGCATGGTGGCTAGAAATATTTGAAATATGCAAAGAAATATTCCATTAAAAAATTTGCAGCTAAGAAAAATGGAAAACCTAAGATTAATTTCGGAAAAAAATGGGCATATTCGACCTACAAAATTTGATAGCAAAGAACTAGAGATTTGATAACAATGTAGCATAGAACACATAAAAAAATAAATACATGGAGAACAATGAAATATGGATTTTTCCAAGTGAAAAACCTTACATGGAAGTGAAAACTAGATTCCTTAGCTTCCTCTTGAAGATGCCAAGTCTACTAATAGCTCCAAACTATTTCCAAAATGGCTCCAAGTCCAACTCCAAGCCTCCAAGATGACTACTCAAGCAAAAACTCAACACTCTCCGAGCTCCCAATGAAACTCACAAAAATTCCAAATGAGATGTCTGAGACAAATGAGAGGGGAGGCCTCCTTTTATTTGCTTGGAGGGGGTTTTTTGGAGGGAAGCAACCTTTAGTTTCCCTCCAAACCACCTTAGAATCCGAAAAAAATCCTCTCACTGGGTTCATGGCCAATTTGGTAATGAATTGGCAGTTTACCCATAAACCGATCAGTTTCTTCATAAATAGGCCAATTTGACACCAACAAAACTGAAATCAAACCCCTAAGGAGAGATGGTTACTGTAGCCGTGGCTCTGATCACATTCCTTTCTCTGAAACCTCGTTCTTTTACTCCACGTGGTCTACTTTCCTTTTCTTCTTTTTAATTTATTTATCAATTTCAAATAAATTGACAAATAAATATTTTCACAGCTTCGAAGGTTAAATGATATCTCCCAGCTTATATATTTATCTCCAAACCTTATAATAATAGTCCGACACTTTATAACCAATTGATGTCGCAATAGCCCTTCGGCCCGAGCCCACATATATATCAATAGACCAATCAAACGCATGCACCGTACCTCGTTTATCGTTGGCGCATCTATAGCAAGCGACCACCGTCCGATGACCCCTTCCCAAATCAACGGTTCTCGGCAATATCGCTCGGCATCCTAGTACGGACGATAACATGCGATGGCGCGCTTTGAGCGGTGGTTTTCTAGGGGTCCACCTCGCCACATGTCGACAGATCTATGGAATCGCTCCATGACCGGAAAATACCGCTTACACACCAAAAGCGGTGCGATATGGGCAATCCGCCTTTGTAAATCCACTCGCGGGTTTGGTACAGTGCTTGACCACGGGTGTACATCTGGTTTGCACTCTCCTTCGTATATTCTCCGTTTTTTAACTAAGGTTCTGACCCCGGTTAGGAAATTCCAATTAATCAATGAACAAACGTAATTTTCTTTATTAAACATGAATTCTGCTATCGTTAACCAGAGTTCAACGACCACGCTTTACACGCACGCTTCGTCCGCGATTGATATTTTAATTATTCAAACAATTCAAGGGAACAACAAACATAGAGATACAACAACTGCACAACAGTTATATACAAGACAGTGTCCAATCACCTCACAATCAAACGAATTTACTCACAAATAACGACTCAAGACAGTTAGATAATCAACAGAACTGAAATTCATTTAACTGGAAGCAATCGTCAACACACAGAGTTTTTATTGCAGAAATCTCCTCTACTCTTCCTCTCTGCTCTCTCAATACATCCTAGGATTCAATTTATATACATTATAGTGTGACTCTTCGGTTCCTCTGCGAGGACCGTTTTAGAAAACCAAAAGCCTAATTACAATTATTCAACTAACTGAAATGTGACAGATGCATCGAACTGAACTATTCGACTTCTACAAATATAACTAATCTAAATGATACAATCAGCTGAGGTATTGACACCTAGCTATTACAATTCAAATTTTTTGAACCCTCCTAGCCACAACATGTGGACAAAACTTCCTACATTGCTGGCTAGTGTCTAATGCCCCTGCATCAGATTCCCGAGGGCAATTTTCTTCATGGGCTCCTGTCCGTGAGCTCTTCCACTGATCTGCCTATCTTCTGCAACATCCCTTCAGTCATCCAAGTGGCATCTTCCTCTGGCTTGTCCTTCCATTTGATCAAGTACTGAAAGTACTCTTGTCCTCTGGTCCTTCTGAATGGTCTTTTATCCAATATCTGCTCTGGTTGCAATGGTTGCTCTAGAGGTAGCTGCTCCTTCCACTCAATATGTTCCTTGTCTGCTAATCTTTCTTCTGCACCATCATCTTCATACTTGTATAAATCTGCAACATTAAAAATGGGACATATTCCAACATCAGGTGGCAATTCAATCTCATAAGAATTTGTAGAAAACTTCCAAAGTATCTTGCATGGCCCAATCTTTTTGAACTTCAATTTGTTATATTGCTTCTTTGGGAATCTCTCCTTTCTCAAGTGTGCCAAAATCAAATCTCCTACTTCAAAATGAACTTCTTTTCTACTCAAGTCTGCTCTACTTTTGTATTTGATGCTGCTGCCTTGTAGTTGCTGTTTCACTTGTTCATGTATGGCCTTGATCTTTGAAGCAAATTCCTCACCATCTGCACTCCTTAGCTCTGCCTTTCCCAGATTTCTTAATTTTGATATTCCTCTGGGGTGCATTCCATAAACAATATGGAATGGACTCTGCCCTGTGCTCCTATTTGGTGAGTCATTATATGCATATTCTGCCCAAGGCAAAATATGATCCCATTGCTTGGGATGTTCTCCTACAAGACTTATTAACAAATTTCCCAGACTCCTATTCACTACCTCAGTTTGTCCATCAGTCTGGGGATGATAAGCTGAGCTGAAACTCAGTTTGGTACTAGGTTTCTTCCACAGTGTCCTCCAAAAATGACCCACAAATCCGGTATCTCTGTCTGAAACAATACTCTTGGGCAACCCATGCAATCTAACAACTTCTTTGAAGAACAAGTTAGCAACATGGGTGGCATCACTAGTTTTATAGCATGGAATAAAATGTGCCATTTTGGAGAATCTGTCCACCACAACAAAGACTGCATCATTCCCTCTCTGAGTCTTGGGTAATCTTAGAAAAAAATCCATACTCACCATGTCCCAAGGCCTGTCTGGAATAGGCAAGGGATTGTACAATCCTGCATTCTGGCTCCTTCCTTTAGCATACTGACAGATTTTGCAATTCTTCACAAACTTGTCCACTTCTGCTCTCATCTTGGACCAGTAATAGAAGTGGCTCAGCTGCTCATAAGTTTTATCAGTACCAAAGTGTCCAACAAGTCCACCACTATGCTTCTCTTTGATCAAATTTTCCCTCGTGGAACATCTTGGTACACACAGTTAGCTTCTTCTGAATAACAAGTCCTCCTGCAGGAAATAATCCAACCACTGGCTTCTATCTGTTAAAACAGGGTTACTACATTCCTCAAATGCTTCCTTAAAATTTGGATATGTTTTATACAATTATTTCAAAAAATCAAATCCTACAACTTCAAAATTTGTTTCTTGAACAAGCATGTGCCTCCTACTCAAAGCATCAACTACTTTATTGGCTTGACCACTTATATGTTTCAAAACAAAATTAAAACCTTGGAGATACTCAACCCATTTAGCATGCTTATGTTTCAACTTGGGTTGCTGTACAATATACTGCAAAGCATGATTGTCAGAATATAATACAAATTCCCTGGACATCAAGTAATGTCTCCACTTCTTCAGTGCTTGAACAATTGCATAGAATTCCTTCTCATAAGAGGGATACTTCTTTCTGGTGTCATTCATCATTTCACTGAAATATGCCACAGGCCTATCATCCTGACTCAACACAGCTCCAATGGCCTCTCCACTGGCATCACATTTTACTTGAAATGGTTTAGTAAAATTAGGCAGAATCAAAACAGGATTCTCAGTTATCTTTTGCTTCAAAATTTTAAAGTTTATTTCTGCATCAGCAGTCTACTTAAATGGTTGTTTGCTCTTCTTTATTGTCTCAATTATGGGTGCATTTATCTTACTGAAGTTTCTTATAAACTTTCTGTAAAAAATAGCAAGTCCATGGAAACTTCTTACCTCAAAGACATTCCTGGGTGAAGGCCACTCCACAATTGCCTTAACCTTTTCTGGGTCCATCTTCAATCATTCTGTAGAAACAAAAAAACCCAAATACACCAACTCTTCCTTCATGAATGAGCACTTCTTCAGATTTATCAACAATTTCTCTTGGTGCAGCTTCTTCAAGACATGATTAAGATGCCTTAAATGTTCTTCTTTAGTTCCACTGTCTTAGGAGACATGAGACCAATCTCATCTTGGATCTCTAGCTTGAGACCATTCACATATCTGGCAGTCTTCTCTGGTGTGTCTTGAAATTTCCCAGCCCTTATGCTTACTCTGTAGAATTCCTCTGTGTATTCTTTTACTGTTAGCAACCTCTGTCTCAGGTTCTTCATTTTCTTATATAATGTCAGCTGATAATCACTAGGCAAGAATTTACCTTTTAATTTAGCCATCATTCTGGTCCAACTCTTGATAGGTTGCTTGCCAACTCTCCTTCTTTCTGCCTGCACTCCATCTCACCAAAGTGCAGCATGTCCTTTCAGCTTTGTCACCGCAAACTTGACCTTTTTATCTTCACTTATTTCTTCATAATCGAAGCACTTGTACATTTCATTAATCCAGTCTACCAGTTCCTCTGGATTCAGTCCCCCTGCATAACTCGACACTTCAATTATGGGCTTAGCTGCAGACCCTAGAACAGTTCTAAGGAGCCTCATGTCAGGAGGAATCTCAACATTTTCTTCCGCTTCTTCTATTTCAGGTTCGCTGATGTCTTCAAGATCTCTGGTCTATCTTCGCTCCACGACATCCACTCTGGCTTTGAACCTCTGCAAAATCTCCAACACCTCTGCAATGGCAACAGGTCTCCTTCTGCCAGCACCTCTACCAATTCGGATTGCCATGTCAGCTTTCTGCAAAAACAATCTTAAAAAAATGGCTCTGATACCACAAATGACGCCAACAAAACTGAAATCATACCCCTAAGGAGAGATGGTTACTGTAGCCGTGGCTCTGATCGCATTCCTTTCTCTGAAACCTCGTTCTTTTACTCCACGTGGTCTACTTTCCTTTTCTCCTTTTTAATTTATTTATCAATTTCAAAGAAATTGAAAAATAAATATTTTCACAGCTTCGAAGGTTAAATGATATCTCCCAGCTTATATATTTATCTCCGAACCTTATAATAATAGTCCGATACTTTATAACCAATTGACGTCACAATAGCCCTTCGGCCCCGGGCCCACATATATATCAATATACCAATCAAATACATGCACCGTACCTCATTTATCGTTCGCGCATCTATAGCAAGTGACCACCGTCCGATGACCCCTTCCCAAATCAACGGTCCTCGGCAATATCGCTCGGCATCCTGGTACGAACAATAACGTGTGGTGGCGCGCTTTGAGCGGTGGTTTTCCGGGGGTCCACCTCGCCACGTGTCGACAAATCTATGGAATCGCTCCACGACCGGAAAATACCGCCTACACACCAAAAGCGGTGCGATATGGGCAATTCGCCTTTGTAAATCCACTCGCGGGTTTGGTACATTGCTTGACCACGGTTGTATGTCTGGTTTGCACTCTCCTTCGTATATTCTCCATTTTTTAACTAAGGTTCTGACCCCAGTTAGGAATTCCAATTAATCAACGAACAAACGTAATTTTCTTTATTAAACGGGAATTCTGCTATCGTTAACCAGAGTTCAACGACCACGCTTTACACCCATGCTTTGTCCGCGGTTGAGATTTCAATTATTCAAACAATTCAAGGGAACAACGAACACAGAGATACAACAACTGCACAACATTTATATACAAGGCAGTGTCCAATCACCTCATAATCAAATGAATTTCCTCACAAATAACGACTCAAGACAGTTAGATAATCAACAGAACTGAAATTCATTTAACTGGAAGCAATCGTCAACACACATAGTTTTTATTGCATAAATCTCCTCTACTCTCCCTCTCTGCTCTCTCAATACATCTGAGGATTCAATTTATATACATTATAGTGTGACTCTTCGGTTCCTCTGCGAGGACCGTTTTAGAAAACCAAAAGCCTAATTACAATTATTCAACTAACTGAAATGTGACAGATGGATCGAACTGAACTATTCGACTTCTACAAATCTAACTAATCTAAATGATACAGTTAGCTGAGGTATTGACACCTAGCTGTTACAATTCAAATGTTTTGAACCCTCCTAGCCACAACATGTGGACAAAACTTCCTACATTTTTGGCTAGTGTCTAATGCCCCTGCATCACGATTACACCTGGTTTTTGTGAAAAATCGACAAATTTGCCCCTCTAACTAGGTTTTTTTTCCCGGTCTAGCTAGTTTAGGCAGTGAACCGACCGGTTTGACCGGTGTTTGGTTCAGACTGGTCGATTTTTAAAACTATGGAAGCAACAAAAGAACAACACTGGCCAAGAAAGTCAAAGAACTCATAAATTAGTCCAGCTAGAAAATAGAAGATAATTTTCCAGGTATGTTGATATTTTTCCATATTATTGTTTCACTTGCACTAATTATGGCCACAAAGTAGCAAATTGCAGAGTAAATTGATCCTACAAGCAACTTAGAACAACAAGAAGAAATCAACAAATTAGATAGTGGAAAAATAGACTCGGGTACAAAAATTATTTTCCTCCTTTGAACAATCTGATGCAATGTTTTAAATGTGAAAAATTTAGGCATACAACAATAGATTGCATACTTAAGGATAAGAAGCTTGAACCAGTCATTGAGCACATTATTCAAGAGCCCAAGGTTTAGAGACAAAATGAGAAAGCAATGCAATGTGATGTTGTTTTGTATGCTCAAAATGAAGACAGTCACTAGTATGTGAACAGTGGTTGCTCCAGGCACATGTCAAGTGACAAGCAAGTTCTTGATATGGGAAACAATTGAAAAGGGTAAAGTGACATTTGGTAAAAATGCACCTAGTAAAATTGTTGGTAAAGGAGATGTCAGCATGTCTAATGGCAAAGGTAAAGTGAAGAATGTTTTGTTTGTTGATGGCTTGAAGCACAAACTGCTTAGTGTGTCTCAAATGTGTGATCAAGGCTATGATATGATTTTCAAAGCTAAAAATTGTCAAATCGATTCTACAGGAAAAAGTGATATAGTGGTTCAAGTTATCAGAACTGGCAGTAATGTTTATGTTCTGAAAACAAAAACAGAAAGGTGTTGCTTATCAAAGATTGATGAGAGTTGGTTGTGGCATAAGAGACTTAGACATCTGAATTCTGATTAGATAATAAAATTGAGCAATAAGGAAGTTTGTAAACCCCCTATGCAAGCACATGTATCCTTGTTTTCCATGGAGGAACCAAAGGATATTGCACAAGCTACTAAAGATGGAAATTGGTTAAAATATATGCATGAAGAATTGGACCAAATTGAGAAAAAAACAGATATGGGAACTTGTTCCAAGACCAACAAACAAAAATGTCATTGGCACTAAGTGGATCTTCAAAAATAAGTTAAATGATCGTGGTCAAGTAGTAAGAAACAAGGAAATATTGGTATGCAAAGGTTATGCTCAAATTGAAGATTTGTATTTTAATGAAACTTTTTCTTTTGTTGCTAGATTAGAAGCAACTAGAAAGTTTTTGCATTTGTTTGTTTCAAGAAATTCAAAATATATCAAATGTATGTCAAATTTGTCTTTCTAAATGGAGAATTACAAGAAGAAGTTTACATAGAGAAGCCAAATGGTTTTCAGTTGAGAGAGAAGACTGATTATGTTTGCAAGCTTAAGAAATCCTTGTATGGTCTCAACCAAGCCCCTCGGGATTGGTATTCCAAGTTGGAAAACTACCTACTCAAGTGTGGTTTTAAAAGAGGTGCAACGGACAACAATTTATATGTAAAATATAAGGATGGAAAACTCATAGTGGTGGTTGTTTTTGTTGATGACATCATTTTTTCCAATTGTTCATATTTGTTAACTTGCCAATTTGCAGCAGACATGAAGGTCAAGTTTGAGATGTCCATGCTTGGAGAGATTTCTTATTTCCTTAGACTATAGATTGCCCAAACTTCCAAAGGGATTTTCATTTCACAAAGGACGTATCCCAAGGAAGTATTGAAGAAGTTTGGCATGGAGGAATGCTCTTTGGTGGGCACACCAATGGTTACAGGTTGCAAGCTTAGCAATACTAATGAATCACCTGAAGTGGACCGGACTTTCTACAGATCCATTATTGGCAACCTACTATATTTGAAAGCCTCAAGACCAAACATTATGCATGCCATTGGTATTGTCAGAATATTTCAAGCAACCCCCATACATATTCATATTCTAGCAGCCAAGAGGATTCTTAGGTATCTCAAAGCTACAATGGATTATGAACTGTGATGCTCAAGAGGTAAATATTTTTCAGAAATTGTTTATACCGATGTTTATTGGGAAAGAAATATAGATGATCAAAAGAGCACTAGTGGTGGTGCATTCTTTCTTGGGGAGTGTCTAGTTTCATGGTTGAGCAAGAATCAAGCTTCCATCTCTTTATCTACAACTGAAGAAGAATATATTGCAACATCTTTTTCTTGCACTCAACTATTGTGGATGAAGCGGACCTTGAAATATGTACAAGTTTTTTATGATCAACATATTCCTATTATTTGTGACAATATAAGGGCCATCAAAACGTCAAAGAACCATGTTTTTCACTCCAATACAAAGCATATCCCAATCAAGTATCATTTCTTGAGAGAGAAAGTTGTCAATCAGATTGCGGAGCTAGAGTATGTTCCTATATAAGAACATGTTGTTGATATTTTCACCAAACCTCTCCCAAGAGAACAGATTGAGTGTTTGAGGCAAATAATGGGAGTTGTTACTCTTGCCTCCCTCCACTAGTTCTCCCTTCAAAAGGAAGAAAGGAAACGGGTATACCTTCTGCATATCAAGATGACGTTGTCAGGTCCATAGGATCAACAAGACAGGAGAAGATTGTTGAAAGGGGGAGTAAAGTTGCAAGGGGAGTCCATTAGTCACTTTTCCATTGATGTCAAAGGAGGAGATGTCATGGTGATCAAACAAAAGAAAAAATTCTTGGAAAACTGATAGTATAAAAGACCAAGAACAACACCACAACAAAAGTAGTACAACACAAGAGAAATGCATTACATGCAGAGCAACATCCAAAGAACAGATTTGAGAATCATATTTGATATATCTTCATGAGGATGTTTTGTTTGATTGTGGCGTTTCCATTAATGCCAAAGTGGGAGATTGTTGGAAATGTTTTTTCATTGATGGAAAATGAAAATCATTGATGCTCAAGGCAAAGAAGAAGATCGCAAAGGTGTTGCAAGGACCAAATGTTTCCAAGCATATTGGTGAAACAATTAGTAAAGGTTCAGAGACTTTGGTGCCATTTCTTGTACAACAAATCATCTCGAATGTAGATGGAACCCACCTAGATGGCTAGAGCGCTGAAAAATATTTCCAACGGTATGTGCAAGTTCAGAAATGGCCTTCTGGATTGAAAGCTAGAGCCAGTCAAAGATGAGAACCCCCAAATTCAAAGTGGTAGAGTTAAAGTGGTTAGATACCTTTCAAAGCAACTTAGTTTTGGTGGATGAGCATGAATATATCATCCTATAGGTCTGGTCTTAGAATATTTTATCTGTGCATGTGAGGAGACCTGTGGGATGACTACGCAGCAGGTGACGTGGCATGTCTCAGAGCCAACTCGGACTGGACTAACAATTATTGGCTCTTAGAATATTTTATCTGTGCATGTGAGGAGACCTGTGGGATGACTACGCAGCAGGTGATGTGGCATGTCTCAGAGCCAACTCGAACTAGACTAACAATTATTGGCTCATAAGTGCAACGTGAGGCCCCACAAAGAAAGCTCATCCTTGAAGGTCGACCCTACAAGAAAATTAAGGTGCACATAAGATATCTTCGGGATACAAGCATTGGGACACATCGCATGGACAACTATGAAGCAACAACCAATCAAAGAAGAGAAAAAGGTGGCCCCACAAAATATGTCATCCCTGCGAGTTGACCCCGGAAGGAGCTGAAGGCGCATAAAGGAAAGGGTCGGGACGATAGAGCCGAGACACGTCAGCAATGCAGATAGCAATGGCAGCTAATGATTAGCGGGTAGGAGACCCCATAGGACTTTTCATCCCAGTGGCATGACCCTGGAGTTTTTTTAAAAGGCACAAAACAAGAGCGTTGAGGTAAAATCCATCGGGATCTAACACAAAGAAATGAGAAGATCAAGGGAGCAGAGGAGTTATAAAGGAAATAAGCCCTCGGGGCTTAAATGACAAAGGACTTGACGTTAAGTGTCTAAATACTAAGGCGAAGGTTACAACACTTGGTCTTATGGGAAGATAAGAGATAGAGTGCCAACGCATAGGGGCTTAAAGGAAAAATTAGCTACATGGAAAGATTAGGAGGCAATTCTGGTACCGAAGCCAAAGTTAGAGTTTGTTAAATATAGAAAACCTCAACTAAATCCTATAAAAAAGCCAGAATAGTCAAAATTAGTAGTTTAACTCACAATTTGAGTTTTAAACAGTAGATTAGAGCCTGATAACTTGATGAGCAGATTATGAAGATCGAAATGAGAAGGACAAAGCAAAAAATTAAAGATTCATGCGAGGAATCAAGTAAAGTTAACTATAATTCAAAGAAGCTAAAAATATCAATCAATTGTCTTTATAAGAAGAATTGATTGAGCAAGATAGATAGATTTTGGTGTGAGAATTTTTTAGCAATGGATTTTGTGGTAGGATTCGAGTAGAGGTGAACTGATGCTACCAATGTGTTCAATAATCAAAGATTGTTGAAGGTGTGTCGGTGAGATTTTGACAGGAAAATTAATTTATTTTTGAGTTGGCATTCATAGTTATAGTGTGAAAATGGTTGCAAAATAAGTCATTGATGTCAAGCAAGTTGTAGCTTACAGATCAGGGGTTGTAGCTCCTTCCAGTAGGTGATGGTAAGTATTTGGGGTTGTAGCTTCTTTCAATTGTAGCTGATAAATCAGGAAGTTATAGCTTCATGTTGGTTGTAGCCAGAGAAATTTGTAAAAGAAAGTTGTATCTTGCCTTGGGAAGGAATTGAAGTACAGTTTGAAGAATTTGTGTGTCCCTTATAACACTGATATTATTTCTTGTCATGCTCACATGTATTAATACTTGAAGTATTTTTTGGAGTCCTAAAATTGTTACCAGTGAAAGAAAATTGTTAAAATTCCCACAATATTGATTCACCCCCTTCATAGTATTGTCCTAGTTTCTAACAAGAAAGAAGCCTAAATGATACCTAGATACCTTGGCAGTTAGCCTAATGGAATCAAGGTCTCTAACATTGTATATGTTGATTGTGATACTCTTCTTAGAACATTTCATGTTGAGATCATCCTTGTACTATTTGTAAAATTACGAATACCTCCCTAGTTAAGAGGAAGTGCTGATAAATGTAACTATGCTCAGTCTTCATAATTGTTATTATACTCACAACACTATATATTTATTGTAAAAGAAAAAATAAAGAGGAAAATATAATTTTGAAATCATGGGTTTCATGCTTTATTTTATTTTGTCAATTAGGTCAAGCATGTTCTTCATGCTCCAGGGTTTATTGAGTCAGAACAATGTATCAAGAAAGAAATGTTAAATTTGATTTTAAAGTGTCATTTTTGGACTCCCAACACCAAGTCGGCCCTGCCAGTGAAGTCGACCTAGAATAGGCCTAATTGACCACACAAGATGAGTATATATTGGAGGACAATTCGACCCAATGTGACATTCATTCAAGAAAGTATGATATGTACCTAGAACAGAAGAAAAATCAAGTGCGAAGGCAAGGAGTCGAAGGAAGAATCTCAGCAAAGAAGGATAAACACAAATCTGATCCATCTCACCTCACACGTGCGAGAATTTTAGGGTTTTCGGTGCTACTGCAAATCCAAAAATTGCAGGCCGAGTTCATACCTAATCTAGAGGGCCAGAATTTTGTCAAGTTGCAGAAGAAAGACACTTTGATTCTCTTTGACTTGGATAGACTTTCTCCTTTGGAGGAGATACTTTTACGGGATGACTTGGTGTTTGGTGGAAGTTCTTGGTCCCTTTGGAGTCTTGGATGTCTCATTTTTTACTTGGTTCTATATATAGAGAAGATTTTGACTGGGTTTTCCCCTAGGAGAGGGGGTTTTCCCTGGCTAAGAGCCTATATATTTTGTCTTTTGTTCTTGTGATATTCATACATTTTTGAATTGGTAATTGCTTTATGAAAGAAGAAATAATAAATAATTAAAGGCCAACACATAATCACAAGTAATTATCAAGAAAAGAGGAATCAAAACACTTATTTCTATCCACATATATTTCTCAATAGTGTGTACCTTAGAACGTCTATATTGGGGGTCGATTTCACTTAATCTGGACAACTCGTGTTGTTTTCTTGCCATGGTCGAAGTGTGCATTATTCTAGGCACGTTCCTCATACTATCCAGATCGTGCACTCTTCCTATCTCTAGGCTGCTATCTCAACATGTTCCAACTTCTATATATTGTGGGTTAGAGAGTATGACAATGTGCTTGAAGTTTGAACTATCATTCACTTGTATGGTCAGTGTACCTCTGTAGTGAAGTTGCTTGAACAATCACAAAAGGGAACTATACCTTCAAATTTGTAATAACATTCATCTACACCAAGTTTATCTCTACGTATTTCTCTATGCCTTGCTTACACAACAATACAATGAAGTATAATATGGTTGTTGTACATTTTTTGGGCTATTCTATGTGAAGAAACATTGATTTAAATGACTGTAACACACATTTTCCAATAGTAAATAACATGGTGTTCCTCATATAAATTTTATGCTTTAGTTGGGTTGTGCTTGCAAGCATGTATTTGCTTTTGCACTTGTATATTATATGTCAAAGTGAGAAAATGTGCTATAGCAGTATAGACTCAAACTATTTGAATAAATGCATCACTGAAAACTCAATAAAAACCAAAAAATTTCAGTGATAACTTGGGGTCATTTTTAAGAAGGAATACTACAATGGTTTCAGAGCATGTTCTTGGACATTTTTGGGTCTATAAGGGCAACCTGTTAGTGATATCATGACAGAGGAGTGTCCTTTCCACAGGATAACTTACAGGAGGAAGCACACACATAGAGAACCCACTCCTATTAGAAAATAAGATATTCTAAATAGCGATAGTGAGGGAACACCAGATAAAGGGAAAGGGGTAGAAGAAACACCTGAACTAGAAGATCTAGATATGGGAGATAAGGAGACACAACCTTTAACAATTTTCTCAATGCAATAAATGATTTGGAAAAGGGAAAAAAGGAGATGGTGGACCTGATAAGAAGGATGAAAAATAAGAGGACTTCCATCGAAAGTGGTCCTCTTAATCATGAAGATTCTAACAATGTTGAGGGCAGCCATGTTTGTGCTACTACATGTTGAGATTTTGAGTGTTGGGGTAGCATCGAGCGTGCTCTAGTCGTGAAATTTTGTGGAGGGGCTAAGACACAAGACCTTCAAAACCCAGAAAGAGTTTGGAGAAATTTCATCTTATGTGTGAGATATTAAAATAATTAATTTTTTTAATGAGGACCCTAAGTCTAAATTAGGGAATTAGAAAAATTAAAGTGAATTAATTAAACACATTTGATGAAATGTTCTAAGTGATGCAGATCAAGCCGTATTTTAATCTCAGTCGTCGATAATAGATTAAAATCACAACCATTGATGTCTCAAAGAAAAAGTATAAGAGAAAGGCTCGAGGGTCAGTTGGAGACACACACACGGAGGCAGAGTACTAAGACTAAGCTAGAATTCTAGGGAGGGTTTGCTAAGATTTTCCAAAAGTGTTTCAACTGTAGCGAGGGGTAGTATTGGCTAAGGGGATGATTTGATCCCGGAGCCAAGAGTCAGCAAGAGTCAGAGGAGCAACAACCAGGATCAGTGTAGAGGAAGCTTAGGCTACGCAACAGCTATGGAGCGTAGAGGGTTTCAGCTGCTACGCAGGCCAAGAAAGGGCAGCGTTGAGGCTTCAGGAGGCCATATAAGGAAGTGTGAGGACTGTGTCACCTCGTTTGGGGTTACGAAATCCCCTTCTAAGAAGCACAAGGGCACAAAGAGGCTAGCAGGGATGACGTAGGCAGCTTCAGAGCAGCGCTGGGATTTCTAGAGGCAGAAAGGGGATGAGTTCTATAAATCATGTTTGAGGGTGTGAATCAGTCCAGTTTTCAGTCTTCAAAACATCAGGTATTGTTTTAGATATTTTTTTTTCTCTGTCAGGTCAACCAGTAAGGTGCCCAAATTTGATGTATTCATATTCTACTTAATAATAATAAACCCTCATATCTATTGCACTGGTTTCCCCACATTGTGTTTTTCTGGGGACATTTTTTTGAAAAATTATGTGTCACTTTGTTGAATGAGCATAATATTCAGTAAATGATCTGTATGTGTGTAAGATGCTAATTGTGTTTAATTTGGTATTTTCTAAATATTTTTTGAAAATAACTTATATAATTAAATCACAAGTAGGAGAAGTAAATTAAGATATTGCAGTAGGATTTTTGTATTTTTGTATTCAAAATTTTTCACATGGTATCAGAGCGATTGCAGATTAAGCTAAATCTCCAGCAAATCATCTGAAGACATATTTGCTGCAAGGTAGCAGCTGAAGCAGCAGAGATTCGAAGAGGGCAGCTCAGCTACAGGAGGATGCAGTCCTAGCAAGGGCTATGCAGGGGCTGACGCAGAGACAACGCAGTGCCTTCCAAAGGGAAGCAGGAGCAGCCTGCATTGCGCAACCGCTACACGAGGTTGCGCTCGGCCAGTCTGCTCACGCAGAGGCCAGCAAGAGGCACGTAGTCCAATTTTATTTTCTGTTGTTGTGAAGTATTTTCGAGATCCAAAAGCAGATCTACAAATATTCAATAGTCGCTGGTGTGGTGGAGATTCTGCCAGTGCAGAATTGTGCCTAGCTAAGTTGACAAAGAGCGGGAGGATGACAGTCACTCAACAGATCTGCGCCAAACAGATCTGAGATTCAATTAGGAGGGTGATCGTAGAGAACTGTTCAATTGTTTTTGGCTAAAGATTTCCAGGAGGGAAATCAATTTTTAGAGGGAGCAATTACTAAAGAGGGTTTCTAATCACCAAGAAACCCATAGCCAACATTTTTGTTGAGCATTGCAGCAGAAAGAGGGAGAAGAGTATATGTTCTAACATATTTGAGCTAGATGGCTTCCCATGGGCTGAGAGATTAGGACAAGTTGGACGGTGTATCCAACTTCGTCACCTGGAGAGCTAGGATACTGACAATCCTGGATGAGTACGACATCAAGAACCATGCAGAGAATGTCCTAGCTATGCATACTGATCTAGATCCTTTGAAGAAATTCAATGAAAATCAAGCGCGGGCTAAGTGTTGGGCTAATCGTTTGATCATGGATGGAGTTAAAGATCACGTCGTGCCACATATTGCCAGGAAGAAGACGACAAATGAGATGTGGACCGCTTTGGAGACAATGTATCATGGAAGCTCTGTTCAAAGAAAACTACTTCTAGAGAATCAAATGAGGTTGTTCCAGATGGAGAAGGGTAAGGAGATAGATTCCTTCCTTTTCCTTCAGACTATCCAAGATCAACTGATTGCCATGGGAGCAACTCTGGATGAAGGACTCTTGGTAAGGACTTCCCTGGATGCAGTCACGAAGGATTGGGAAATGTTTGTCTAGAGCATATTGGGTAGGACAATGTTACCATCTTGGGCGGACATGTGGGCAATCCTCTGTCAGGAGGAAATCAAGAGATTCATCATGAGGCAAAACAACAACAATGAAACTGTCAAGGTGAAGAAAGAAGAGGAAGATGATGCAGCCATTGCATTGAAGGAACGAAGGCAACAAGGGAAAAAGAAGAGGGACCTATCCAAGGTATAGTGCTTTAATTGTGACTAACTTGGACACTTCGCCAACACTTGTCCTAAGAATAAGGACAAAGGATCTTCTGAATCCAAGGCAACAACAACAAAGGACGATGGGAGTGATGATGACGTAGCCATGAGTGCTCATGAACCATGTAAGTGGGACGATATGGATCTGTAGAGTAGCTACAGATGGTAGGCAGGATCCTTGAGTAATCCCAACTCTTGGATCACATACAAGCTAAGGGATCCTTAAAACGATAGCGGGAAAAATAGAGAGATGGTTGCAAAAATTCACAGTGAAGCAAAGGGCAGAGCTGAGACATTGTAGAGGGAGAAGCGCGGTGCAGAGGCAACAACAACATAGAGGCAGCAGCGCAGAGGCTTCTGAGACTTTAGCAACACAAAGAGGTTGTTATCACACAGTGTAAAGTTGTAGCAGCACAGTGGCTTCAAGAGGACAACGTAGAGCAGAAGCCAAGGGATTTTTAGTGATGAGGTGCAGCCTGACTTGTTTGTCAACAATTGTGCAAGGGTCCTTCAGTTGCTTACTTCTTAGCAACTAAGTTGTAGTGCAACAGTTAGCAATGGCAGTGCTATGGGTAGTTTGATGCAGCAATTTGAGAGGGAGATGCAGTACAGATGTGGCAGTGTCAGTGGCAGTGACATGGGCAGCAGTACAGAGATCAACAACGTAGTGGATGGTGGGAAGCATGCCAAGCATCAACAACACAGAGACCGATTCCGATATCTTGTGATACATGGTGTGGATGTATTACTAGAGCACACTTCGTGCTAAGAGGGAGTGTTGAGATTTTGAGTGTTGGGGTAGTAGCATCGAGTGTGCTCTAGCCCTGAAATTTTGTGGAGGGGCTAAGACACACAAGACCTCCAAAACCTTGAAAGCGTTTGGATAAATTTCATCTTAAGTGTGAGATATTAAAATAATTAATTTTTTAATGAGGACACTAAGTCTAACTTATGAAATTAGAAAAATTAAAGTGAATTAATTAAAAACATGTGATGAAATGTTCTGAGTCACGTGGATCAACCATGTTTTTAATCTTAATCATCACTAAGAGATTAAATCACGGTCATTGATGTCTCAACAAAAAAATATAATAGAAAGGCTCGAGGATCAGTTGGAGACACACACACACACAGAGGCATAACAATAAGACTAACCTGGAATTCTAGGGCGTGTTTGCTAAGATTCCAAAAGTGTTTCAACTGTAGGGAGGGGTAGTATTGGCTAAGGGGATGATCTAATCCTGGAGCCAAGAGTCAGTAAGAGGTAGAGGAGTAGCAACCAGGAGAAACGCAGATGACGTTGAGCCTACACAGCAGCTGTGCAACAGAAAGGGTTTCATCCGCTACGCAGGTGCTACACAAACCGAGAAAGGGCAGCGTTGAGGCTTCAGGAGGCCATCAGGGTTAAGCAGAGGCCATCCAGGGAAACGTAAGGACTGTGTCACCCAATCTGGGGTTATGTAGTCCCCTTCTGAGCAGCGCAGGGGCACGCAGAGGCTAGCAAGGATGACGCATGAAGCTTCATAGTAACGTTGGGGTTTCTAGAGGTAGAAAGGGGCTGAGTTATGTAAATCCCATTTGAGGGTGTGAATCACTCCAATTTTCAATCTTTAGAGCAACATGAATTGTTGCACATCTATTTTTTCTCTGTCGGGTCAACTAATAAGGTGCCCAGATTTTTTGTACTCAGATTCTACTTAATAATAATAAACACTCATATCTGCTACACCGGTTTTCCTGCATTGGGTTTTCCCGAGAAAATATGTCTGAAAATTTTGTGTCACTTTGTTGAATGAGCGTAATATTGAGTAAATGATCTGTATGTGTGTAGGCTGCTAGTTGTGTTTACGTCGGTATTTTCTAAATATTTTCTGAAAATAACTTGTATAATTAAATCACAAGTAGGAGAAGGAAATCAAGATATTGCAGTAGGATTTTTGTATTGTTGTATTAAGAAATTTTCACACTACACAGAGCCATTCAAGCCCATTTAGCAAAACACCCATACCCAGCATGCCTTAGTTCTTACATGAGACAACAGAGGAACAAATAGAAAAATCTAGTCAAGGGATTCCTTATGCAGATTATTTGGAGTACAGAGCATTGGGATGAGAGTTCCAGACTATCATGAGTTTCACTGAATTATTCCACCTTCAATTGAAGAGAAAACCCAAGACATTTCAGAAGGCTTTGAGGCAAAAAAAATGAGTTGCAAAAGACATTGGGAAAGGTGACCATCCCTTGCTTTGATGGGTCATCCAATTGCTCAACTTGGTCATGGGTACAAAAACTAGATACATATTTCCAGTTGCATTAGATGACAAAAGGGGAGGCTGTCAAACTAGCCACATTACACTTGGATGGAAAGGCACATGAGTGGTGGTACCATGGGTTGGTGACAATGGATCACAACAACATCACTTCATATACCAAGTTCACTTAGAGGTTCATTGAGCGATTTGACACGAAGGGCTTAGAGCATCATTATAGAGAATTGGCCCATCTCAGGAAGACATGCAGTCCAAAGGCCTTCATTTCAGAGTTTCAGAAACTAGCAGTTATGGTCACGGATATCTCAGAGGCCAAATTGGTGATGCTATTTGTAGATGGGCTATTAGAACCTCTACGTGGTTGGCCCAAAGGATTTAAACCCACCACTCTTCATGCGACAATTAACAAGACCATGGATATGCATGGTATCTCTTATAGGAACAAAATCACTCCTAAGGCTTCCCTCAAAAGAGTAAAGAGGTCAAGTCCTTTCAGAAAGAGTGGACTGGAAAACCAAAGATGGTTGAGGAGACCCGGAAGGAGCTAAGAAAGAAGAAACTCTATTTCAGTTGTCAGAAGCCGTGGGCACAAGGGCGTAGGTATGAAAGTAAGGACAAGGTGGGAAAGGCTCACTATATTGAGGTGTACTATAAGACCAACAGTGATGGTGGAGATGAAGAGTCGGTGTAGGGATAGGATAGGGACAAATGCATCAGAAAGTTGGGGCTAAGACTTCACATGTAGAGGGAAAAGCCCATGTCACTGCACCCATGTTAGGATTCCCCAAGTATCATACTTTCAAAGTCAGAGGGGTTCTAGCAGGACATAAGGTGATTGTATTGATCGATAGTGGAGCTTCCCATAATTTCATAGATGCAGCCACGGTAGAGCAAAGAGGGTTGATGGTTTCGTTGTTGCCATACCTAGTGACAATCATATGGACTGCAATATATACATCCCCAAGCTGCAGCTAACTATGGGGAACTACATAGTGAATAAGGATCTCTTAGCAATGGATGTGTCGAACACCAATGTGGTGTTAGGATGTCAGTGGTTCTACTACATCGGGAAGTATAATACAAATCAATGAAACACGGAGATGGAATTTAAATATCTCATAGATGGAAAAAGGGTAGTTTTGAGGGCCATGCATCAGTACCCACTGAGGCTAGTATCATCCAACGCCATGGAATCAATATTGAGGCAGGGAAATATTGAGTGGGAGGTTGAGTGCTTTATTACAAATAGCAGACAACCAGACCAACCATGATAGCATCCCGACGACATTCAAGTGTTGCTTCGTAAACACCAGAAATTTTTCTTCTGACATTCCTCCAGGTAGACCACTAGATAAGGGTTTTGAGCATGTTATAGAATTGGAGAAGGGTGTACAAGCAGTCATTTCCAACCCCTACCAACATCCCAAGGTTTAAAAAGATGAAATTGAAAAGGCCATCAGGGATTTGTTGAGGTTGGGTCAAAATCGACCTAACTTAAGTGCTTTCGCTTCTTTAATGGTCATGGCTGAGAAAAAATATAGTACCTTGCATATGTGTATTGATTATTGGGATCTTAACAAGAGAACAATAAAAAAACAAGTACCTTATCCCTAAGATAGATGAGTCGATGGACGAGCTAAGGGGAGCCAAATATTTTTCAAAGAATGACCTTCGCCCAGGCTACCATCAAATTAGGGTTTGTGAGCAAGAAGTCCTGAAGACAACCTTCAAGTGCTAGTATGGGCACTACGAGTTCTTGGTTATGTTGTTTGAGCCAACCAATGCCCTACAACTTTCTAGTCATGCATGTTTAATAAAAATTTTCAGAAGTGCTTTGTAGTTTTCTTTGATGATATATTGGTCTACAACAAGACGTGGGAAGACCATCTGATGCACTTGGACGAGGTGTTGGGAATTCTGGAGGAGAAGGAACTGTATGAAAAGCAGTGCAAGTGTGAGTTTGGCATGACTGAGATGCTCTATTTGGGGCACATGATTGGGAATGATGGGAATCAAGTCCATCAGGAGAAATTTTGGGCAATCATCGAAGGTCCTTCCGCAAAAATTATAACAGAATTAAAGAGCCTCCTTGGCCTCTACACTTACTGTAGAAATTTTTTCAATGGGTTCTCATAGCTAACCATACTTCCACCAAGTTTTTGGGATGTGGGGACGCGAGAGCGGGGAAACGCAGGAGCGACCTATGCAAAATCTCCCCAACAATTTTTAGGAAACGTGGGGGGGGCGTCGGGGGCTTTAACACAAGGGACTCCGACAAAAATAGTAAAATACTAAAAAATTATAAATATATCATTGAAATTATATTATTTAATTGTCTTTATATTATATGACACTTACATCATGAAGGATAAATCGATGAATCATATAACTGAAAAAAAAATTAAACGAAAAGTATGATATAATCATACATGTAACTGTAGCATTATACAATGAAATTAAAAGTTTAAACCATATTGAAGTTCCAAATGTGGATACTGGATATTGAAATAAAAGTAAATTATGATACATCAATATTCAAAATTTTATAGAGTAAGTTTAATATATCATATATCAAGATTCAAAACAAACTAAAGTCTACAATTGAAGTTCGAAACAGAAAAACAGATAACATAAGAACATTTTTAAAAAGAGAATCCATACAAGTGAATTAAATTTCAGAAAGAGAGGAATAATCTGTTCAGAGTTTTAGTAACCCAACGTTTCGAACTTCTTAAGTGAGTCCATCTTCAGGGGTAAATGCCAAATGTTCTTGAGAATATTTGTGAGGAATTAGGGCAAGGAAGTAATTATCTATATAGTAATTATTATCATCAACAAAACCATTTATCAAACCCTTAATAAAAATAACGTAAAAAAAACTTTTGACGTTCCTAAAATCTCTTTACCTTACATAAAAGGAACAACTGATAAAATTTCCATAATCTTAAATAAAAAAAACATTAAGATTGCTTTCTCTCCCCATAATACTATAAGAAATATTGTAGACTCCACAAAGGACCCTATAAACTCTAGTCTACAAAAAGGGGTTTACATTGTACCATGTTCTTGTGGAAAAGAATACATTGGTGAAACTGGTAGATCCCTTAACATTAGACTTAAAGAGCATGTTGCGAACATATCTAGGAACAAAACTTCAAAATCATCTTTGGCAGAACATGCTTTCTCATCCTCACACTACATCCAAAGAAGATCATTACCTAAAAAGAAAAATCAAGGAGGCCATAGAAATTGAAAAAAGGAAAAATAATATGAATTGTGACGGTGGCCTTAACATCAGCAATACTTGGAAACTCTTAATAAATCATACCACTCATGACTTCAAATTAAAAAAAAATCCCTAATTTAATAATTATTTGCTAAAATTTTCTCTTAATTTCTATCTTAACTTATAATTACGCTGTAAAGTGTTCTTATTTGAAAACAACTCCCCTCAATTGCCACTTGTACCATTGTATACTGTTGATTTTGATGTTAGACGATTGAAAGAATTTCTACCTTCAGATTAAATACAATTAGATTAAATATAGTTATTAATAAGTTATAGAAATAATCGAACCAGAAAAGTACCGTGGGCAACGAAGTCTTTACGGGAAACAATACACTGTTGATGTCCAATCTTGTTTCGGCGATGCAGAACATAAATTCAGCTCTGGTGAGCCTGGGGTTGGAGCCCGCATTCCAACGGACCACTAGCCACGTCCTACCCGTCCTCCGCGGGCGCCTTCAAACCAGAGCTCCCCGCCTTCCTGAGACCGATTCTTGATTTTATTTCCCAGACAAAGTCACCCTTCCTCATCAATGCCTACCCCTATTTTGCCTACAATGATGACCTCGGTCGAATCCCACTGGACTACGTTCTCTTCCAGCCAAATGCAGGAATGGTCGACGAAGCCACGAATCTGCACTACAACAACATGCTCCACGCTCAGATTGACGATGTTTATTTTGCGCTCTCGGCACTCTGTTAATCCTCCATGGAAATCAAGGTTTCTAAGACCGGATGGCCTTCCAAGGGCGACTCAGACGAAGTCGACGCGACGCTAGAAAATGCCTGAATTTATAACGGTAACCTCCTCCAGCTCCTGGCGCAGAACCAAGGGACTCCCATGCGACCGTCGGTTAGGTTGGAAACCTATGTCTTTGCCCTCTTCAACAAGGATCAAAAGCCCGGTAAGGCCTCAGAAATAAATTTGGCCTCTTTAAACCCGACGACAACCCAGCTTATGATGTGGGATTTCACGGATCCCTATCAGACGGCTCTGCTAATAAAATCCTCTACCGCAAGGTATTCAATTTTTAATCCTATTTCCACTTTAATTTCCAATTCTTGAAGTTACTATTGTTTTCCCAAACCATAAGGAGATGTAATAGGAAGGAGATGCATTATTATAGTACGTTTGTCCTCTCCATCTACCTCCAGGTCATGGTTTTGAATCTCTTCTCCTTGTTTCTTCTATTCTTTTTAGGGCTTTAAGGCGGAGAACAAGAACCCGAACCCCTGAATTGTTGATGCTATTCTCAATCAACAAAATATCGGGCCAATAACAACCTACACGGTCATGTCGTGAAAGCTTTACAGTGTAATTGCAGATGGAATCGGCAAATTTGTCCCAATTCCTTTGAAACACGGAGCATTGTGCAGGCGTTGGCCATATTCTAGGTTTCTATCCCTTGGCTCAGCCAAAAAAGGTAGCAATAGATGTATCTTTGAATCCAAAAAGATTGGTTGTAGAACTGGTTTGATTCTCTAAGAGCAAACAACATCAATTTTTTCGCCCAAAACTATGTGTTAGAAGGTTAAATTTAGCATCCTTATGTATAGAAAATATTATTGAATAGTCTCAATTTTTACGTTTTGTTGGTTGTGCAGTCAATCAATGTTCCTCCTGTGCCCAACATAATAACTGACGATAGCATATAAGAGGAAATAGTTGGATCACTTTAAAATACAAAACTGCTGTCGTCGCCATAGTTATCACAAGGCTAAATTGCTTCTCTGCATCTTTGCCCCCACTTGATCATGGGATTCCGCCAAAATTTATGTTTTTGATATTTTTATTTCAGCAATTTTTGTGCTTTGCAATTTTTGGTACTTCACTGAACCAAACTCATTAATTGAGGAAAAAACAATTTAATTAAAAATTCAATATTAATAAATATAAATGTTATAGCACATGGATTTTTACAAAATATTTTGCCTTTTTATATAATAATAATTTTCATTATACTAAAGTACAAAAGATACTTGGTATCGGCCATTTTGTCATTATTTCAGCTATAAGTTGGTCAATTAATTATAGGAATAGAGCAATACTTCTTTACTTTTGTTTGTTTTCAAATAAATAGCCGTACCTTTTTGTGCTTAAATTAATTATTGATATTAGGTGAAGAGTAAGGATTTAATATTTAGGGCATATTTCATAATATTTTAGTAATATATATCAATTATTAATGTAATTATGTTTTTTTTTACCTTTTTAATTAAAAAAATGTTATATGAAAGTGATTTATGGTTTTTTAGGCATGTGGTATTAATAATCCATAGAATTAGCTTATGGTATTGTAATAAAACTTATTTATATGTTAAGAATCTCTATCATAAATTAGGGTAACTCTCATAGTTAAGAATGTCGTTTCATGTTTTTATGATTTTAGTCTTATTAAAGGGATTTTCTTTTATGAAATTTTATAAATAAAAAAATTAAATTTAAAATAAACAATTTTCTTGTCCATTCATTTTCAAGAGGCTAAACAATGTTGGCTGAAATTTCTAATCAAAATAGTTGAAATTGGGTTTATATTATATAAATGAATATAATATTGGTTGGAATTGAGTTTGAGTTTGTATTATATGAATCTAATTTTAGTCAAAAATGAGTTTGTATTATATGAAGGTAACATTTTGATTGTAGTTTCAATGTTAGTAGTTTGATATTTTTTTTTCTATGATATTTTTATCTACAATATACATATAGGTAAACAAATTTTTGATCAAATTTCTGGGATATTTGGAAATTTTCAATCAAGATACACACTATACTGATATCCAAAAATAGATATGTCTATTTTATCAATAATTATTAAGTAGATGTTAGAGATTTAATTTCCAATATTCTAAAATATTATTAATAGTAGTTATAATTCAAAGTTTAATGTTTATCTTCAAAGTACTTATGCCCTTTTTACACAATTAATTACTTATTATTATTAATAATAATAATGATAATTTCCCAATAAACAAGTGTCATGTAGTATCCCTCTTTGAAAACAAATCCCCTCAAGTGCCACTTGTAATAATTTTTTAAAATAAAATAATTCATATTTATAAGTTAAATATTCAATTAAATCACATAACTTATCACATTACCACTCATTTCCTCTATACTACTTTTTCCTATGTTACTGCTTTACAACGTTTCCTTTGCAACATATGGTGCAATTGCTAGTATAACTTTTTTTAATTGAATAATTTCATCTCTTATATTTATAGTTTTAAAGATTTTGGATTAATAAAATGTTTTTAAATAATCATATTAATATTATATTTCAATAAACTTCCCTCATTAATTATGTCTTAATTATTTCAAATTTATAGACTAAAATTTCTTGTTTCTTCCAATCAACAATAAAATTTCTCCACACCAATTACTATATATATATATAATTACTTCATTGCCCTAATTCCTCATAAATATTCTGAAGAGAATTTGGCGTTTACCCCTGAGGATGGACTCACTTAAGAAGTCTGAAACGTTGCGTTACTAAAACCCTAAACATGTTATTCCTCTCTTTCTGAAACATAAGAACATTTCAAATGATAGATGAGCATAATTGCTCAAGGTAATGGCATGCTAGTCTATGCATCCAATTGTTGCATAAATAAACAAGGATCAACCATGTCACCATCTGAATCAAAATCACTTGCATTCTCAAACATGGTATGTGGCACATCAACCAACCCCATCTGTGTCTCATCAAGTCCCTCCATATCTACCTATGCATCATCCTCTGGATCAACATCCCATTGTGTTGATGGTCCCTTCAAACATGAAATAACTAAAAAAAAACCTTCTCCCCCCATCAATTCATAGTATATTTATAGTATTTTATAATAAAAAAATTAGGGATTTGACTTTTGTTTTAATGATTTGACCTCATTTTCTTTTTGAAACATAGGAAACGTTTCCTCTTTTAGGAGGAAATCTCCCCCCCCTTTCCCTTCTTTGGGGATGTGGGGAAACGTCCCCCAGGCGTTCCCACGGCCCCGGAGCGCAAGGAAGCGCGGGGACATGTTTCCCAGGTGGGGGGACGTGTCCCCATGGAACACTATAGCTAACAACACCTCTTACAGACCTTACTAAAAAAGGGATGTTTAGTTAGACTGAGAATTCAGGAAACATTTGAGAAGATGAAACAGGTGATGAGTTCGTGTCCTATGCTTGCATTACCATATTTCAACCAACCTTTCGTGCTAGAGTGTGGCGTTTCAAGGACCGGGATAGGAACCGTTTTGATGCATGACCACCATCCCATAGAGTTTGAGAGCCACATACTCAGAGTTTATGAGCAACATTACTCAATTTACAACAAGGAGATGTTAGCCATCATGCATGCCTTGGCCAAATTCTGACAATATCTAGTGGGGAACAAGTTCAAGGTGAAAACAGACCATAATAGCCTAAGATTCCTCATGGAGTAGTAGGAGCTAAGTGAGAGACAACAAAAGTGGATCAGTAAATTACAAGCCTATGACTTCGAGATCCAGTATGTCAAGGGAAAACACAATGTAATAGTAGACACTCTCTCAAGGATACCATCCACTCTCTCACTCATGGAGATAACAGATGACTAGAAGTCGTTGCTACTTGTGGAGTATTCGAAGAATAAATTTTCCTGTGAAATTATGGAGGGATGGATTCATGATGACAAGTATCGAGTTGTCGATGATATCATTTACTACAAGAACTGAATCTACCTGGTGCTAGAATCACAGCTCAAGGAGAAAATTATGCATGCAGCTCACATCTCACCCTTTGCAGGGCACCTAGGGTACTTGAAGACCTGCAGACAAATAAGGGAGAGTTTCATTTGGAAGGACCTCAAGATTGATGTATTGAGGTTCATGAAGGAATGCAACACTTTCCAGTAAAACAAAGTAGAGCACACTCATCTCGCAGTTTTACTACAGCCACTCCATATCCCAGAGCAGAAATGGGAGAACATTTCCATGGACTTTATCACTAGACTACCGCTGACACAAGGAAAAGACTGTATATATATAGTAGTAGATCGAATCAGAAAATTCACTCATTTATTTGCCATACCATCAAAATACTTAGCAGCGCAAGTGGCCTAATTGTCCTTCAAGTAGGTCTTCAAATTACACGGGTTGTCAAAGACCATCGTCATTGACAAGGATAATAGGTTCATGGGCAACTTTTGGCAAGAATTATTTTAACTTGTGGGGAATAAGCTAACATCGAGAGATAACTACCACCCACAGACTAATGGACAAACATAGATAGTCAACAAATGGTTGGAGGGTTATCTCTGGAATTATGTAATCGACCAACAAAAGGAATGGGTAAAGTGGTTGCATCTGGGGGAGAATTTCTAAAACACCACTTTCCACATGTCCATCGGCATGACACTCTTCAAATCATTATATGGGTATGACACCCCAAAATTTGTAGATAGAATATTTGGGGATAGTCGGGAACCTCTGACGAAAGATTGGATTCAGGAAAAGCTGAGATATTTTAAAGGTCCTCAAGGACACTCTGTAGATAGCTTAGAATCGACATAAGTTGTACGCAAAAAAGGCATAAAGTGGAGCACAAATTTAAGGTGGGCGATATGGTATACCTCTGTCTTCAGCCTCACAGGCAGTCATCACTCAAAACGAAGGGGGCAGAAAAGTTGAAATCCAAGTTCTACGGGCCATACATAATCATGAGATGAGAAGGAGAAGTGGCCTATGAGCTTGAGGTTCTAAAAGGATGTAAGATTCACAACGTATTTCATGTATCATGCCTTAAAAAGGCCCTAGGACAACATGTTGTCACTTTCACGGAGCTCCCATTGTTGGACGAGGGAGAGTTGATCTTAGTTCCCGAAAATATCCTAGAGACAAGGGAGAGGAAGTTGCGATGTAGGACAGTGAAGGAGTACCTAGTAAATGGAAGGATTGTAATGTCCCTGACCACTTATGAAGCATATAACGGAGTCCACTAGCCTAACATTGTTCTGGTAGGCTAAGGAAGGGAAAATTTAACAAGGGGACTTGATTCGCCTAAGGAAACATTATAAAAGTCTAAGGGGTGAAAAGGGGGACACTTGCTAGGAAAGTGGAAAGTCACTTTAATTTTATAAAGGGAAAAGATTATAAAGTGAATTTATAAAAGTTAAAATGGTAGAATGGAAAAAAAAGTGGCCACGAGTTTATAAAAGAGAAAGCGAGGAGACTCATTCTTTCACTTTCATTTTGAGATAAAGAGCTCTTAGAGAGTTTGGAAAAGAATTTTAGGGTTTGAGAAAACCCTAGCTGCCATAGCTAGTTTCAATGTTGAAACCATACAACCTAGTTGGTTCAAGAGAGTGAAATCACTCAGGTTTCACCATTGGGATTCAAAGAAGAAGATGATTTGCATGAGACATTGAGGTAGAAAGGTTTTATCAGTTGATTTTAATATCTCATTTAGTATTTTCGATCTCATCTTTTCAAGTTAGAGAGAGATCTATGAAAAGCTCAATTCCAAAGAACAAATCTGGAAAAGTCTTGCTCACAAAGGATGGGATTTGTGTTGAAATTTGATGACTAAAAAGTTTCCTCCAATCCTTATAAAACTCTACTCTTCCCATGGCTTCAAAATAAGAACCCCCAACCCGATTTTAATTTCACCTTATCACTCCCATTCAGTTAAATGTAATTTCCCATAAACTTACATTCACCATATAGAATTATGGAAATGAATTTTTCAAATTAAAACACATGGGACTGTCAACACATGTTGAAAATAAATATGGACATAAATGCACTAGCAACACAAAAAATACACAGATTTTTGGTCAACTTAGACCTAGGAAAAACCCCTTCAATCTTCTCCTGGGAAAACCTGATAGAGAGCTCTTCAAATTTATTTATCTTTCGAGTTAAGGAAAAATACATTTGCAGACAAAACAAAACAAAAAAATACAACTTATCTCTTCATCCCAAAACTCCTTGAAAATCATGCCCAATTGACGCTGAAAAATGTATTGTACAAACGCGGACTGTATTGTACGAATTCTGTACGAATGTACAAATTTTCGTACCGATGTATGGACTGTACATATGTTTTTTCCATTTTTATTTTATTTCTCAAAAACTTCTCTCGAATTGCGTGCAACTCACAATATTAAATGTTATTTGTACTGTACTTTATGTTGTCTTCTATGCATTGATTTCCATGCCCAACTTTGCCCGGAAATTACTCCTTTAGCTTGCTGCAACAAATTTCTCTTTCATAACTTTTCTTCGGCCCTCAGTCTCCTTTCTCCAGTCTTCTCATGAAGAAAAAATGAATGCATGCAGTCTCTCTTTTCTTTTCCCCCTTTTGTTTCTCTAAATAATTTTTGGGTAATCCTAAGATATAATGGCTCAGATTCATTTAAATCAAGGGATGGGAATAAATGTGCATTTAATTCTCCCTTTCTATTTTTTAACTCACACATTAAATAAAGTACCCACATTGTACTTTATGTCTAAAATCACTTTTCACTTTATAATTTAACATTGATTTTACCACTTATAAAATCACTTTCACTTTATAATTTAATATTGACTTTACCACTTATCAAGTCACTTTCACTTTATAATTTAACATCGAATTTACCACTTATAAAGTCACTTTCACTTTATAAAGTCACAGTTAGGAAAATAATTATTTGACATTTTTCCCTAGGTAGAGATTAACCCATGGGAAACCACTTGTCCAAGGTACATTAAAAATCAACACTCCCTCTTACCGAGGAAAATTTTTCTCACCAAACCCATCTTGTCCCTGAAATGGAAATGCTTTCCTCTTGGCAAGGACTTTGTGAAAACATCGGCCACTTGCTCATCTGTCGATATATACTTCGACTTCACTTCCCCCTTTTTAACATAGTCCCTGATGAAATGATATCTGATTTCAATGTGTTTTGACATGTCATGAAACACTGGATTCTCCGTGCATTTAATGCAACTTTGATTATCACAGTGAATAACTGTCAGTCTCAACTCCAGATAAAATAGGCCATACAATAACTTGTGAAGCCAAATGGCCTCACAGCTAGCCTGACTAGCGGCCATATACTCAACCTTAGAAGATCTGAAAGAAACTAACTTTTGAATTCAACTGAACCATGACACAACTTCTGAACCCAATCTGAAGCAACACCTTGAAGTGATTTTCATATTAGAAGCACACTTTTCCCAATCTGAATCTTTGTATCCTGACAAACTCACTCCATTTCCCCACCTATAGTCCAAACCATAATCAATAGTCCCCTGAATGTAGCGAAGAATGTGCTTTGCAGCTACCCATTGCAGCCTCATGGGCTCAACCATGCACTGGCTAAGTGTGTTGACTGCAAAGTATATATATGGCATAGTTTTGACCAGATACATCAAGGACCCAATAAGCTGCTTATACAATGTAGGATCCACCAAACTAGAATCCGAAGCATGAAGCTTCTTCCAGTTGGTGATCATAGGTGTAGACATGGGTCTACAATCTGCCATGCAAGAATTTCTCAACACATCCACAACATATTTCCCCTGCCCCAAAAAGATATGCCCCTCCTCATGCCACAACTCAAGCCCCAAAAAGTAATGCATTAGCCCAATGCCCTTCATCTCGAAATCCATAGCAAGATCCTCCTTGCAACCATTAATCAGTCTCTCTGCCCCAGTAAATGAATAAGTCATCAACAAATAACAAAATAATGAGCGGATTATCCCCTACAACAATGTAGTATAGGTTTGGATCTGCATCACTCTTCGTGAAACCCATCTACTGCAAGTAAGTATCAATCCTCGAATACCAAGCTCTCGGATCTTGCTTAAGTCCATAGAGTGCTCGCCTCAATCAGCATACATGGGTCTCCCGCCCAAGTACCTCAAAGCCCTATGGTTGCTGAACATACACCTCCTCCTCTATAACTTCGTTCAGAAATGCGGTCTTCACATCCATCTGATGGATCTGCCAACCCATTTCTGCAACAATAGAAATAAGGGACAGGATAGAAGTGTAATGAGCTACGGGAGCGAAGGTCTCATCATAGTCAAATCCCTCTATCTGTGAGAACCCTCTAGCCACAAACCTCACCTTGAACTTCTCAATGTTGCCATCCACAGCATGCTTGAACTTGTAGAGCGACCTGGAAGTCACAACTGACTTGCCCTCAGGCCTAGGCACCACCTCCCAGACATTGTTCTTAATTATAGAGGCATACTCCTCCACCATAGCCTCTCTCCATACCTCCTAGCTGGTAGCCTCCTCATAGCTAGTAGGCTCAGAATAAAAAATGTTGGTAGCCTTCGCTACATAACTGCAAAACCACTCAGGTGGCACACACTCCCTGTTCACCCTCTTCAGAGGACCAACAGACTTTGCTTCCTTCAAGGTGTCTTGAAGCCACTTGGGCCTCCTCTTCCCTGAAGAAGCTTCCCCATAGGGAACCTCATCCTCTGCCCCCAGTCTGGTGAACCTGAAGGTCTGCTAACTGACCATGGTGTGCCTGTACTAGCACCTATCCTCGAAGAACCTGTGCCTCTATCAGCTGAAGTGCCATGTGAACTATGTACCAGTGGAATCCCTAAATAAATGCTCGGTGAACTCTCCATTGGTACCCCAGATGTCACTGACACTGAAGTACCTCTTGTACCAGTCGATCCAAAACCATGAGGCACTGCTCCCTATACTTGACCTCTGTGCTGAGAAGTTTGTGACTCTCCCTCATCATAATCTCGTGATCTTGTTATGAAACTAGCTCCAAAAATAGAATAAAAGAGAGATCAACGCCTTAGAAATTAGCCACTTCGAGGGGGCAACCTCGTTTATATTACATAAATGAACAATTCTTGGATGATACAAATGAAAAAACCTCCTTTCTATATATAGGAGTCCATGGGGTCACAATATAATCCTAACTGATCTAACAATAATAATGTAAGGGAAAAATAATAACAATATGGGGCTATAAGGGTACAACAATAAAAATAAGGGGGCTACACTAACAACAGTAAGGGACTACACTAGTATTATAGGGACCTAACATGCCCCTCTCCTTCAAACAAGTGTTATCCTCAACACTTGATTATTTCTTGATGCTTCTATATAAAATTCTCATCCTCTCATGTGGAATTCTCAACGGGTAAGTTATTCCACTTGCCGAGATACTCTGAAATTGATCGATTTGGTAGTTGTCAATTTATTGTTTCTATGAATGCTTCACAACTTTTTTCACTGTGATGTTGATCTTCTTGTTGTTTCATTCGATTTTGCACCAAAGTTAGGTTATCCTTTGAGAGTTGGAGAACTTGTTGTTGATGCTCGATGTGATCTTCCACAACTTTATCATCCATATTAGCTTTCATTTGATCCTTCAAACCATCCAACTTAGCTTCCACGTTTTTCTTCAAAACTTCCATTTCATTTTTTGATGCTCTTTGCGAGAGTGAAATTTGGTGCACTTGCTCTTGTAATTTTGAGATATCATGTTGCACTTCTTCCTCTTCATGAGTCATAGTAGAGTATTTTAAGGGATTAATGGGTGTGGAATTATTTTTGGGAGGCATTATAGAACACAATACTGATAAAAATTCTTCAATATTCCCTTGGAATCACTTCAAACTGCTTTTTCAAACAAACGTTATGCAATTTAAAAAAACAAATACATACCTTTCTCTTGATTTTTAGGAGGTCGATATTAAACCTGAGTTATCTCTGTGATTTCAGATCTTCAATATCTGAAATTCGATCCTACAGTAGCCCTCTGATTCTTCTTTCTAATGCCACATGTCTGACCTGATTTGGATGCTTCAGGACAAAGTTATGCCCAATCTCCCACAATGACCTAATTATGGGCTCGTTTAGTAGAGAGAACTTGTACGACATGCCACATGTCACTGTTTCATCCTTTGCCTCTGAAATTGATGCACATAAAACTATAGTCCGTGTACTTTTGGCCACTTTTTACAGAATTCTAATCTGATGCTCAGAGCGAGAGTTGTGACAATTTTCCCAAGATCACCTCTTTTAGATGAAATTTGGGAGCCTGCAAAAACCTTAACTTCCGCAGATCATATCTCCAAAAATATAGCGAACCAAGATCTGAAAATTTTACACGAAGTTCCTCAAGATTTTGGCTTGTCATGGTAAAAAATTTAGCTTTTGAACATTCGTAGAAAAAATTTATAGCGAAAATTCCATGATGACCTATTTGGAGCAATGAAACCCTAGAATCCAAAGCTTTGATACCAAATGTTATGAAACTAGCTCCAAAAATAGAAGAAAAGAGAGATCAATGCCTTAGAAATCAGCCACTTTGAGGGGGAAACATCCTTTACATTACATAAATGAACAATTCTTAGATGATACAAATGACAAAACCTCCTTTATATATATATATATATATATATATATATATATATATATATATGAGTCCATGGGGTCACAATATAATCCTAACTGACCTAACAATAATAATGTAAGGGCACAATAATAACAATATGGGGGCTACAGGGGTACAACAATAACAATAAGGGGGCTACACTAACAACAATAAGGGACTACATTAGTATTATAGGGGCCTAACAGAACTCCAATAGGCCCTCTCCTTCTTGAACTTCACATCCCTCCTAATCACCACAATCTGTTTAGAAGGAATGAAGATCCGATAAGCCTTCGAAATTTCGATGTAACCCATAAAGATACCCTTCTCTGCCATGGGTTCCAACTTCATCCTCTGCTCCTTGGGTTTATAATAATATGTGAGACATCCAAATATATGAACATGTCCCACATGAGGCTTATCTCCAGTGAAAGTCTCCTCCGAAGTCATATTCCCCAATACTCTGTGAGAACTCATTTTCTGAAGATAAACAGTAGTATTGTAGGCCCAACCCACAAAAACAAAGGAAACCCCTGATCATGAATCATAGCTCTAGCAGTACCAACAATAGCTATGTTCTTCCTTTCAGACACCCCATTCTGTTGGGGGTTTTAAGGAACCGTGAACTCTCTCGTAATGCCCTCCTGTGCATAGAAGTCAGAAAACCCACCATTAGTGTACTGACCATCATTGTCTGACCTCAAGACCTGAATATTCCTACCTGTTAGCTTTTCCACAAGAGCTTTGAACTCTTTAAAGCGACTGAAGACCTCACCCTTTGTCTTCATGAAATATATTTGAGTCCTCCTAGAGTAGTCATCAATGAATATAACCTAATACTCATAACCACCCAAAAACACATGAGACATACGACCACTAACATCAGAATGAATCAAGTCTAGTATACATGTAGATATATTATCACTCGCTCGTAACGGTAACTTGGTGTACCTTCCCAAAGCACACCCTCTGCAAACCTCATAATGCTCGACACTGAAATCAAGAACTCCACTAGTGATCTCCCTCATAACTCTCAAAGCTCCATGATGCATATGTGCCATCCTCTGGTGCCATAACTCACACAAGTCTCAACTGCTGGTGGTACTAGTGTGAGTGCTACTAGATGTGCTACTCACCAAAGCTCATGCCCACTGAAAATTGAACATGTATAGTTTCCCAGAGCAGACTCCAATCACTTTGGTCAAAGTGATGGAAGCCCCCCTGGGATGCATCAATACCTGCCCTCTTGAGAAAGTGACGTCAAACCCCTTCTCCTCCATAGGAGAAACTGAAATCAAGTTCTTCTTCATCCTCGGAACATGTAAAACATCCATGACCTTTAAAGGAGGCAAAGAATCCCTCTCAAAGTTCACAATCCCACACCAACAGCTCTCACAGTATGGTCATCTCCTAGTACAATCTCAATATCAAGTGCCCTCTCTGCAAGCTTTTAAAAGAACTCTCGTGCACCTGTCATATGGCGGGAAGCCTCGTTGTCTATGTAACACACACTGGATGATGTACTCCTACTAGATGTAGAAGTAATAAATGCAAAGTCCTTGTCAAAATGTGAAGCAAACTGCTCCACCTCTGTTGAAGCCGCAGTACCCTTCTTCCCCTTGTTTTTCATCTCAGGACATGTAGCAGCATAGTGTCCCATCTTCTGACATGCCCAACATTTGACTTTGGACATATATGTATCTTTCTTCTTCTTCTTCTCCTTTCCCTTAGCCCCATCTGATGAGGCCTATTTCTTGGCCTTCCCTTTGTTCTTCCCCCTGGCTGTCAAGGCTACATCCTCCTCATCTGTTATCTTCACCCCACCACTGCCAGTCTTCTGTATCTCATGTTGCACACAATCATCCCAGAATATGTCCCAATTGGGAAGATTCTCCCTAGAGATAAGAGTATCTCCAAAGACCTCTCAAGACTTAGGAAGTCCCGCTACGACTATCCTGACTAACTCTGTGCGTGCAACTGCCTCAACAATAGCAGTCAAATCATCATGTATCTATTTGACCCTGCCAAGATAATGAACTACACTTTCAGCCTTTGTCATCCTGATGTTCTTCAATTGTTCTTTGAGTAACATCTTCCTACTCTCATTGGTAATTTGATAGAGAGTGGTAAGAGTTGTCCACATCTAATATGCATGTGTTTCCTCTCACCTGAGGAATCACATGATCATTTAGACTGTCCATAAAAATCCTTTTTGCCTTTGCATTGTTTTTTTTTTAATTCAGCAAGTTCATCTGCAACAGTAGAAGGTACAACCTCTTTCCGTGCTATGTCCCAAACTACTGCCTCCTCAAACATTGTCTGCATTCTTTCCTTCCAAACGACATAGTTCGATATCCATCTAGTCTGTCCTCTATCCTCAAGAACATCGCCATGACTATTTTCCAAAATTTGCAAAACCAAGAAAACAGAGAAATGAACTTTCCCGCACACCTTGATGTCCCAAAAGTTCAGTTTGTATGAAATTCCACCTTGCTATCCCAAAATATCAGTTTGTTTTCCAAAAATTCAGTTTGTTGTCCAAACCACTGTCTGTTGTCCCAAACTATTGTGTATTTTTCAAATTGCAATTTTCAACATGTAGCTCTGATACCATGTTGAAATTTGATGACTAAAAAATTTCCTGCAATCCCAACCTAGTTTTAATTTCACCTTATCACTCCCATTCAGTTAAATTCTCTTTCCCATAAACTTACATTCAACATATAGAATTCTGGAAATGAAATTTTCACATTAAAACACATGAGACTGTCAACACATGCTGGAAATAAATATGGACATAAACAGACGAGCAACACATAAAAAAATACACATATTTTCGATCAACTTAGACCTAGGAAAAACCCCTTCAATCTTCTCCCAGGAAAACCTGTTAGAGAGCTCTTCAAATTTATTTATCTTTAAAGTTCAGGAAAAATACATTTGTAGACAAAAAAACAGCAAAATACAATTTATTTCTTTAGCCCAAAACTCCTTGAAAACCGTGCCCACTTTGCCTCGATTTTCGTGCCCACTTGAAGTGGAAAAATGTAATGTACGGATGCAGACTGTACTATACGAATTTTGTAGAAAATGTACAGATTTTCATACCTTTGTACAAACTGTATGGATTTTTTTCCATTTTTTTTGGCTCAAAAACTTCTCTCGAACTGCGTGCATCTCACAATATTAAATGATGTTCGTATTATACCTTATGTTGTCATATATGCCTTGATTTGCACCATATTTGCCTAGAAAATACTCATTCAGCTTGCTGCAACAAATTTCTCTTTCGGAACTTTTCTCCAGCCCTCAACCTCCTTTCTCCAATCTGCTCATGAAGAAAGAATGAATGCATGTAGTCTCTCTTTTCTTCTCACCCTTTTGTTTCCCTAAATGACTTTTGGGCAACCCTAAGATCGAATGGCTCAGATTCATTTAGATCAAGCAATGAGAATAAATGTGCATTTAATTCTCACTTCCTACTTTTTAAATCACCCATTAAATAAAGTACCCACATTGTACTTTATGTCTAAAGTCGCTTTCCACTTTATAATTTAACATTCACTTTACCACTTATAAAGTCACTTTCACTTTATAATTTAATATTGAATTTACAACTTATAAAGTCACTTTCACTTTATAATTTAAGATTGAATTTACCACTTATAAAGTCTCTTTCACTTTATAAAGTCACACTTAGGAAAAGAATTATGTTGGACACTCTTTCCTCGGTAGAGACTAACCCATGGGAAACCACTTGTCCAAGGTACATTAAAAATCAACAATTTGAATTAGTGTCTAAAGAACCTCTCTTTCTCTTGTGCTAGACGAGCTTAATAAAGAAAAGGGTTGAGTTTTCTATTATGTGAGGGTCGCACTCCTTATAATCCAATGTTGACCAACATACTTCACAAAAGGATGTGTATTTTCTTGTGGGTTAAGTGTATATTGTTGTTGGTCTTGGCCTCTTTGCTGGTGTGTACCTGAGGACATCTATATTGGGGGTTGATTTCACTTAATCTGGAAAACTCGTGGTGTGCTCTTTCCGCAGTCTAAGTGTGCCAATATTCTGGGTACTTTCCTGACATTATCCAGCCCATGTACTCTTCCTATCTTTGGGTTGTTATCTCAACATGTTCCATCTTCTATATATTGTAGGTAAGAGCGTATGATGGTGTGCTTGAAGTATGGGCAGTGTATCTCTGTAGTGAATTTTTTGGAGCCTGAAACACTCAAAAAAGGGAATTGTACCTTCATATTTGTATTAGCAGTCATCTACATCAGGTTTTTATGTACCTATTTCTTTATGCCTTGCTTACACAATAGTACGTTGAGTTATAATATGGATGTTGTACATTTTCTGGGCAGTTCTATGTGAAGAAACAATGATTTAAATGAATGTAACACGCATTTTTCAATAGTAAATAACATGTTCCTCATATAAATATTATGCTTTAACTAGGTTGTGCTTGCAAGCATGTATTTGATTTTTCACTTCTATTATTATGTGTCAAAGTGAGAAAATGCTCCTACAATGGTATCATAATCAAACTGTTTGAAGAAATGCCTCACTGAAAACTCAATAAAAACACAAATTTTAATGATAACTTGGGGTCATTTTTAAGAAGAAATCTTACACTAACATTGGTAACCTAAAGTGCTTGACTATGGAAGACTTGGTAGAGCTATTACATGTTACCCACAACTTCGTGGGTGATATCCCTAGGAGAAATTTTTTCTCCATGATGGTCCTCAGCCAACAGTCGACAACCATCAACTAGCTCGTTGTGCCACTTCTTCGCCACTTGAGCTAGCCATGTAGTCCCTCACCCATCTGTATTGATCGTATGTTTGAAGGTGGGCCTCCTGAACCCAAATGTACGTCTTGTCATTTGGTAATTGAGTATTGGGTTTACTTATCATGGACACTTATGGGCATCGATTAATGGGGGGATTGGGCGAATGAGTGGGCTTAGTTTGGGTTCCTGTCCCATTGACCTCTTTTGGAGGTTACCCTTAGATCTTAGTCTTATGGGATCTCCTTTACTAACCATTTGGTTTTAGGGTGGTACTACATGGTAAACCTCGATTTTGGTTGTGTGGTGTCGCTCCCTCATCCACATATATCGCTCCCCTTCCATCCATCATAACCCCATTCATCATATTTCCCACTTGGGTCCATATTTCATCACTATGTCCACATAGGGTTGACCTCTCCTTTCCCTTGCCCCCACCTTGGGTCAGGCTTGGAACGATGCCCCGGAGGTTGAAGCAGCTAAAAAGAAAAATTAATAACATAAATGGTGACATACAATAGGAAAATGTACCACAATATGAAAAAGATGGCCGCGACAAGCACATTTAGCACGTGGGCAAAAGAAAATGCATGAGCTCTACCCCATACCCATGGCCATCACCCTAGTTCCATAGGTCCTATATGAGCCTCCTTTATCATTTAGGAACCCATCATTGTCCCAATCCCTTGAGGGCAATGAACCACCCCACCTAGAAGGGGGTATCCACTATTATATCTTACATGCCATGCTCTTATCATTTGAGCCCCGAGCAGTTAATAAAAGAAAAATCATAAAAGAAAAAAGGCATATAAAGAAGGGTGAAAAAATCAAGGTTGAGGCACCTCATGTACCACGATTGCTCCATCCTATACATTATATACCCAGGTGTGGGCTTCCCTTATTCTAGCTACCGTTGTACCCTAATATGTGGCCAAGGATTACCCCTCTCATTCCCTATTCCATTCACCTCTCTATCACATGCCACCACCACTTGAGGGATGTACCTTGGACATACCATCCCCTATAAAGCTAGAAACCACCTAATAAGGTACTTGGCTAACCCCCTTTGGAGCTTGGAGACATTGGCAACTGCCAAAGCCCACTATGAAAGGGCATGCCAGTATGAAGTATCCACTTGTTGCCCATGGTTCGTAAACTCTTTTACTCGATTACTTTAATGACTTGTACTGGAAGGCTAGGGGATGCATTGGATCTTATACAAGATTGCAAATGGTGTCCATCCTAAGTTTGGTATCCCTATACGGGGTCCTAACTCTCCAGAGGGCTACATTGGCGTGCGAAGGATGTGTGTAGAGAGCCATGGGCCTCTACAGCATTAGACAACACTCCATGGACCCCCAAAGATGTTTGGGTATTTCTTGAGATCCACCTATTGGACAAGGAAGATGCACTTCGTACACCATGCCTAGTCGGCCCCACAGTTGCACCGTACACTTGGAAAGTGACCCAGGACTTGTACGTTGATGTGGCATCAATTATTCCATCATATGAGCCCTTACAGGTGGTCTACAAGCATCTTCGACTTACTTGGAGACCCATGAGGTTATTGGTGTGTCCCCACACCCACTAGGAGCACCACAAGTTTATTGTTTGGATAAAAAGGGTCCATCCCCTTGTCCATCATTTTTGAGGGTCCTATTCATCATTATGGCACCTATGGATCTCATCATGCCTCTTGGAGGGCCTAACGACACTCATTATTGATCATTTGACCTCTTGAGAGACTTATTATTTTATTTGTGAGCTAGTTTGGGGGGCTTGTCACCAAAAGTTAGTTACTTTGCACATTATTTTATTTAGGGGATAATGTAGGCTCAATTAGGTAATTCAAACTCCTAATTAGTCTACAAAAAGGAGTGACTTGAATTCCTTTTGGATCATCACTTGATTTGGATCATTATCTCTCTTGAGAATTTCACATTTCTTCTTGGAGGACGAATTGGAGCATGGATGAATTTTGATGTTTGGATTGGATTTTCTTACCTTGGAGCTTCTTTATTGGCAAGTGCACTGATGGTTGGATATATTCTCTCACATGTAAGTAAAAAGTTGATGCTATTTTATTTTATGTTGTTGCATACATTGATCATGATAATTTTTGCTATTTTAGGGCTAATTGTTGCATGCATTTACTGCTTCACTGTGGAATTATATTTCTATAGAGCATATCTCTATGTATGGGCCATGTTTGTTGAACAAAATGTCCTAGAGATCGAAGTTATCTTGACAAGCCATATTCATTTGCAACGAAGTATAAATGATTTAGGTTCACTTACTCTTTTGCCCTAATGTTGGACGAAGTTTCCCTTAGAGCCTCCTTGAGCTAGAAATGAGAACCTTCTTCATAATTATCCTTGACTCTATATCCCCAAAAGGAATTAGGCATTGATCCATCATAAGGTGGTCATCTTAAAACCTCTTTTTCACCTTTTTTCCTATCTTCTAGGTCTAGCCATGCTGGGCCACCTAGGGCATCATTTTCCCGACAAAGTAGTATAAAAAGTCTGATCTCCTATCCCCTACTGCGTTGGTGTGTCGTCAAGGTATCCTCCAAATTTGAAGAAATTATGACAATGGGATTGCAATATATCCCAATCCCTAGCGCTGAGATCAAACTTTGCCCTGGTGTTCCCTAGGCTAGCACCTCATAGGATCAATTTGACACCTTTAAGTGAAAATTCTTGTTTTGACCATTTCCCCTTCCTTGTTTAGGTTAAGATCATCACCAGTTGCTAAAATCCCTCCCCTTAACCTAGGTTGGGTCCACTTGGCCACATGTGGTCCCATTTCTTATCAAAGATAATTCATCAAGGACAACTTGGGAATCCAATTTTTAAAAGGATTTTAGGGATTGGGAAACTTCTTTACAAGTCATACTCCATTAACCTAGCGCTTAAATCCTCACCTCCTTCTCTTAGAAAACCTTGTACCTTGATTAAAGTGCAAGCATGCTCTATTTTTAAGCTTATTCTAGGAAAAGGATCATTGAGGTCATTTCACATCTATTTTTTGATCCATCCTTCATAAGTGACTTCATATGTACCGGGTCTCATCCCATCGGTGAAAGTTCGTAAAGAGTAGGAAGCCTTAGCTGAGGTGACAATGGGCTAAGTCTCCATCATTTCCCTCGATCTACCAGTTTCCCCTTTAAAAGTCCCTTTTACGTCCCCTACTAGTTTGAGTGGTAACATTTTTGGCGTCGTTGTCGAGGACATTGAGGAATCATTGAGGAATTGATTCATTAATGACATTCATTAATATTCCTCTGGTGGCTCCACAATGTCCATCTTAGGATGGGAGGCCCAAAAACCATAACATATCATTGTCTAAAGGATGAAGAACCCCATACTCCATTTTGTGATGGAAGGATTAATAGATTGAAACAAAAGCACAAATTCTTACCTCTCAACCTTTCAAATATGATTGGGGAAAAAATCAACTCTTTACCTGAGGATCCTGATAGGCCTACATTTAGTGGAGAAGAAGATCCCCAGGAGAATCTTTCGAAATTCGAAGGTTTGACATGTGGGGAATCTTACAATGAATTTAATTGCATGATTCCCTTTGCCACAACCCTAATAGGGAAAGCCTGAGTGTGGTATCTCTACCTTCCTCCATCATCTATTTCTTCATGGGAATGATTCATCCAAACATTCGAAAGAGGATAGTACCATAAGAGGGATGTGGTTCAACTATACAAATGTCTCATATCCACTAAAAAAAGGGAAAATGAATCTGTTGGCATTCAATCACAGGTTCAACACCATTATTCGTTCTTTTCCCCAAAATTTAGTCCCTCCAAAAGAGATAACCTTGCTTGTGTACCTCAACGCTTTCATAGGGAAATTTTCCTTTGATGCTAGTGAAGCGAACAAAGTTCCTTCTTAAGTTAAATACTCCAGAACACTTGGAATACAAATATATCCATGAGGATACAAATATTGTATTATAAAAGATATGAGATAGAGATAGATGATTGAATGTTACAAATCCTGCTTATATACTTACGCAGGTGCCTCTTCACGAAAGGTCATGTCTTATCAGACATGGCCTTTCAACCTAATTACTAATTAACTAATTAATCATTATTTATATTATTTATTCACTACATTGCCTTCCTCCTCAAAAAGCTTTGTCCTTAAAGCTTGTTGATGAAAGACCTCGATTTCTTTTCCTGTTACGAACATCTTCTCGTCTCAGGGCAGTCATCCTTGTCGATACAAGTTGATATGATCCTCTAAGTGACAAACAAAATTGTCGCACGGAGAATGGATCGGACCATCCTAAATCAACCTTCTATGGAATCTTACGATGAATGGCAACTTGTGATGATTTGTTAGTATTCTTCAGAATATCAACCTGTTTTTGTTCTGAATACATATCTTGGTTGAGTTGTTTGCTCCCATGATTTGGATGTCGATAGGGAACTTTTTTTGTTTGAATTCTTTGATTTTCTTCTAGCGAGGATGTTATTGAGTTGGTTAAAGAATATTCACGTAGAATGTTCCTCGTCTGAACTGCAACATCTAAGTTTTCATATTCTGAAACTTGGTTGTCTTCTTGAGTTGTGACATTTATTGGATCAATGTTTATTTTTTCTTCAACTTGAACTTCTACATTTGAAGATTTCGATGCTTCATTTTTGACAAGTTGTTGCACCTTGTTTTCCAATGACTTCTTGTCTTTCTTCAGCTTCTTAATTTGTGTTAGTAATTTATCGATGTGGTCCTTGAGGTGAGCAACTTCTTCATTCTTGTTAGTGGTGATTTTGTCAATTTCTCTTTGCAAATATTGTATTGCTTTTTTACTTTCTGGAAGAACTACTCTTGTGATATCTAATGTGTCTTTCGGTGTTAGTGAATTCGGCTTCCCCGTGACATCTTGTAACGTTATGTTTTTCTTTTTGTAAGAAAATGTCAAAAACTTCTTTTTCGTATTAAGGATGAATGACCCTAGTGACTCCATCTAGAGCGAACCCAGAACTATATCACTATTATTGGAAAATAGGGTTTTAATGGTGAATTGCGAGACAAAGGAATACTCCACAATACTTAGGTGTAAATTATCTATGTTGTATTGTTTGTCATTAGTGTTAAATGACTTTGCTTCGGTTATATTTGATTCAGGGATCACTAATTGGTTAGCACATTCGGTACTAACATAATTATTCTTTCGAGTAAAATTGATAGATATGAGAACCTCTTTTCTCGCAAGTGACCCTTTGATTTCAATTAGTGCGTCGACATACATATTATAATTTTTAGGAAATATTCCCTCTTTTAGTTCTGTTTTGGATGCCATTTTGTCAGATAACTTCGGGGTTTTTAAGGGTGACCCTTCCTAATATTTATAATAAAATATTATTATTTCCCTTTAATAAATCCTCAAGCTTAATTAATCTTTCCAATATCCTTCACTATTATTCCTTCAATCTTTGGTAATGAATCCTTCACTAATATTCTTTTTTAAAAGAGACCAAATTCTTTTATATATGTATATATTCCTTTTTTAAATAAAATCTTTAGAATATAATGATTTATCTCCTTTTCCACTTTTCCAATACTTAAACTTTTAATAACCTCTTTTTCCTTTCATATACCTTCGAGTTTTAATAATGATTCCTTAATATTTTAAGAAATCCTTAATAATATTTTTCCTTCCTAATTTTGTTGAAAAATTACTTCCTTGATTTCTTTTAATGAAATCTTCTATAATTACTAAGAAGTTGTTTGACTTTCATAATATATATATATATATATATATATATATTTTAACAATTGATTTTTTTTTTTAACTCTTTTTTTTTTTGTTGAAAGGTTACAACCCTAGTGAAACGTGGTTATTCACATATATTCACCTATAAAATATATGTCCACTTATGTGTATTTGACTCGGTTAATATTCTCCACGTACAAGTAAACTTACCACTTACCATTCACATAGAGATTTTTTATTCCTTTTGTTCTTATTTTACCTTGCAAATACCATGGGCAATTACCATGGGATTCTAAAACCACGAGCTTGTAAACCACTTAAAGAATAATCAAAATAACTGTATCTACTCTTCCTTCTTTCTTTTTCCTTTTTATTTTTAAATTGTCTTGGTATGTACATATATGTACTACTTTATATATATCTCTTTTTTTCTTTTTTCTTTATATATATATATATATATATATATATTTCTTTTGCTTTTTATTTTTCAAAACTTTCCCATTTTTTTTTCTTCAAATTTTTAATTTTGGCCAAAGGCCTACTCGTGAAATTTCTTCAAAATTTTAATTCTGGATAAAGGCCTACTGGTGAAATTTCTTCAAATTTTTAATTTTGGCCAAAGGCCTACTGGTGAAAATGGAGAAACTCCAAGACTGATAGCGAAACGCTTTGACAACAACAATGCTGACGAATTTTTGATGGCCAAAGGCCTGGACCGAGGAGCGTAGCTCTGTGCAGCGATGAGCGGCCAGAAGATCGAATTGCTCTGATACCAAATGAAGCGAAAAAAGTTCCTTCTTAAGTTAAATACTCCAGAACACTTGGAATACAAAGATATCCATGAGGATACAAATATTATATTATAAAAGATATGAGATTGAGATAGATGATTGAATGTTACAAACCCTGCTTATATACCTATGCATGTGCCTCTTCACAAAAGGTCATGTCTTATTAGACACGGCCTTTCAACCTAATTACTAATTAACTAATTAATCATGATTTATATTATTTATTCACTACAGCTAGAAACACGGAACCTGATGGTCTCTTCCAAGCCCAAAACATCGTATTTCATCTCGATCAAACTATGAGGCAAAACTCCATCAACATGTTACAATTTGAGGAAGACAATTCGTCCTATGATGAAGAATTTCCCCCAAATAAAGAGCACACATTACCTCAAGACAACTCAAAAATAAGAAAGAGCCACAGGAAGAAGCACCCTGATCCTACCATAAATATCCCTCTGAGGCTAGCCTTGAACATGAGTTATCCCTTCTACATCGCCTTTGGAGTAAACAGTCTCACCCTGAGAAATTGCATCCTAAACTCTAGTTGTCCCATCAACATCATGTCCTCAAGCATTATGAGGAAGTTAGGACTCAAGCTTACAAAAAATGTCCCGCTAAGAGTATCCTAAACAGTGATAAGATTGAAGTATGTGGAATTGTAGAGGGGGTAAAAGCATTTTCTCATACATACCCGAAAAAATAATTCTACATCAAGATAGTCATAGTAGAAATGTCCCCTACGTGGTGTATGATTGTGTCTAAGAAGTTAATTGAAGATATACATCTATCCATTAGTGAAGATGGCTTTGTCATATATCTCCCTTGGAAAGAAAACTCTTATGTATGGATGCCTAGGCATGGTTGTCCGCCCCTATGATTGCATCCTCTCACGAAACTGAAAATAACTTAGAGGAAGATAATGATAAGATTGGAGAATGGAGACTTTTCAAGAACGAACATGTTACTGCTCCTCCTTCCCCTAGATTATGGGTAATGTACTTTGATGGGGCACATTATAAATCTGGGGCAGGATCTAGCATAGTAATCATCTCCCCATATGAAGAATATTTATTGTTTTCCTTAAGACTCTAATTCACTTGTACTAACAATGTTGCCGAATGTGAAGCCCTATTATTAGGTCTTGAAGAAACCAAGTCAAGAAGAATTCAACGACTACTCATAATAGGGGACCTGATCTAGTTATTTCACAAATTAGGGGTGCCTTTGACACAAAGGATGAAAATTTGAAACCTTACAAGGAAAGAATTCTTCACATGCTCAAGGGATTGAATGACCTATCTTTTTTAGCATTGGACCGATCCCTGAATGACATGGCCAATAATTTAGTTGTAGCTGCATCTACTTCCACAATCATCCCTCATGATGTTGCCAACACGAGAAAATGCATCATTAACACAATTCATATACCCTTTGTCCCCGATTATGAAGATCACTGGCTTGTTTTCAAGGATGACCAAGACATAAAACAATTTCCTTCAAGACCATGAAGATCCTCACCAAAGAGATAAGGATGTGATCAACAAACAAAATTTCGATAAGAATGATGTTAGCATTACCAAGAATGAAAATCAAGAGTCACTTGACATACTAGACCTAAACCTAGGATCTGAGGCCTCTCCAAAGAAGAAAGGGATGAGAGAGAAAAATTATTAAGAGAGTTTAAGGATGTTTTTCCCTGGTCTTATGATGACCTAAAGGCATATATCCCTGAGATCATTCAACATACCATTCTTCTCAAAGAAGGGGTGAAGCTCATCAAGTAGAAATTGAGGCAAATGAATCCTAATCTTGCCCCCCTTGTAAAGGAAGGGCTCCAAAAGATGGTTGATGCAAGGTTCATTGCCCCCATACGACACTCATCATGGATCTCCAACCCCGTGATCACCCGCAAAAATATCAGTAACATCAAAATTTATATTGAATTTAGTGACCTGAATCGTGGGTGCTTGAAAGACAACTACCCTTTGCCCAATATGGAAAACCTCCTGCAAAGGATAACTGGGTATCAAATGATGTCATTCCTGGATGGTTTCTCTAGATACAACCAAGTTGTAAAGAAAGAGGATCGCTTGAAAATTGCTTTCACTACGTCGTGGGGAACATACATGTACCTTAGAATGCCATTTGGTCTCCTTGGTGCTAGATCTACTTTTCAAAGGGCTGTGGATTTTGCTTTTAGGGACCTCATCGGGAAGATCATGGAAATCTATCAAGATGATTTGACTGTTGCCTCCAAAGAAATAAAATACCATTGCAAACATCTAAGAAAGGTATTTGAGGGATGTAGACAATACAACATATCACTCAATCTTAAAAAATCAATGTTCGGTGTTGACAAAGGTAAGTTTCTCTGACATGTGGTATCCAAAGATGGGATTAGCATCGACCTTGAAAGGATCCAAGCCATCAAGAATATTCCTTCTCCCAAGAATTAAGATGCCTTAAGGTCATTCTTTCACAAAATCAATTTTGTAAGAAGATTCATACCAAATTTTGTTGAAATTGTCAAACCCATGAGTGAACTCCTAAAAAAGGATACTCCATACACATGGAATCATACAACAAATGAATCCTTTGAAGAAATTAAGGAAATAATTGCTTCTCTCCCATTTTAGTTAGCCCTGACTACACTAAGGTGTTTATCATCTATTCTTTTACCTCTAAAGATACAATTGTTGGGATACTCATGCAAAAGGGTGATGAGGGAAATGATAGGCCCATAGCCTTGATGAGAAAACCAGTACATGACGTTGAAATAAGATACACGATCACCGAAAAACAAGCATACGCTCTTGACAAATCTATCAAGTATTTTAGGGCCTATGTCGTGTACAATAAGATATATGCTTATGTCCCATATCCAATTGTCAAATATGTCTTGTCTCAACCTGATTGTCTTGGATCCAGGGGAAAATGGGTGTCCAAAATCTAAGAATATGACCTTGACATTTTCCCAAAGAAAATCATCAAGGGGCAAGGCCTTGCTGAAATGATGACTGAAAGCAATAACGAGAACATTAGAGAAGGAGAGGAAGAGCAGCTTTGTGCCACTACCATCAAGCTTGAAGAGGACGAATGGTATAATGACATTATCTATTACTTGCGCAACCTGTCTGCCCCTCCTCACCTAGCTGACCATAAAAGAAGATCCCTAAGGCTAAAGGCCTCTAAGTTTTGTGTAACCCAAGATGGACTCGAGTGGATGAGCCCCAATGAGGTAATCCTCAAATGTGTCAATAAAGAAGAATATGAGAATCTATTAAAAGAGTTTCACGCTAGGTTTTGCGAGGGTCATTTCGCTACCTGAACTGCCACTCACAAAATCTGGAGAGAGGGTTACTATTGGTCCATTATCTTTTTTGATACGTTGAAATTTGTAAAACAATGCCAACCCTGCCAATTCTTCGCTAGAAGAAGAATTTGGCTGCCATGCCCTTAGAAAATGTAGTGGTGGATGCCCCTTTCCGACAATGGGGCTTGGATTTCATTGTTCAGTTTAAAGATAATTCAAGTCATGGGCATAAGTGGATTCTCATAGCGACTGACTATTTCACTAAGTGGGTGGAAGCCAAAGCCATACTCATCAAGTGGTTATGGATTTCCTTGAAGACAATATTATCACCAAGTTCAAGGTTCCGATGAAAATCGTGACTGACAATGCTAAAGCTTTTGACTCTATGGCTCTCACATCTCTGTGCAACAAATATGTTATAATATTGTCTCATTCCTCTAATTATTATCCCCGGGGAAATGGCCAAGTTGAATCAAGAAACAAGAACCTCATAAGGATTATCAAGAAAACCATGGGTGACATAAGACGGATTGGGATAGTGATGAGGATCAAACCCACAGTCTCGTTTTTTTTTTCAAAATTCCAATCTCAATCTGTGTATAAGTGTGTTTAATTTTCGCTGCTCAACCCAGTCCACAATCTGGCAACTCACACTCTTTCTAACTTCTGAGTTGGAAAAATTAAATAAGCAAATCTGGACTATGTTAATATCTCAATTCAGAGAATTGAGATATTAATTCAACAATTCCCTTATGGTTATAAACCTACCCACACAACCCTGAATTTCTAATCTCAGTGTAGGAACTTACACATAGCAAGGTGTCCTCTAAATCTCGCCAAGACCATTACAATCGCGTGCAGCCCAATTCCCCCAAAGGTTAATAAAGAACCATAATGTATACATATGTGCCTTTCGCATGTTAATTGAAAGCCACCATATATGAATGCTGCTCTATACATATATAACCCAGACCTAATATCAAATCAACGCCCACATATACTCACTTATGGGACCCAACACCATAGTCTCTACATATTAACATTTCATTGACCGCGCATAGCATGCCTCCCAAATCTGACAGTTGATGCAGCATCGCGTCGGTGTGGGTGATCCGATGCTCCTCGTGAAGTCTCGCGTTGTGTTTTTATCCGAGTGTTAACGCCCGATGGAAGCGGTCTTTTAAAACCGCTCAAGGACGCGTGTCATTCACTTTTTGAGATCACGTTAATTTTGCAAAAACAGCTTACTGCTTTATACTTGCGCGAAAACCGCCTTTGCTCCAACCAGCTTTCACTGTTCACTTCTCCTCAGGGTTCCGCTTCTAAATCAAGGTTCCTCTCTCCAAACTCAGATCACCTGCGCGTTCACCTCTGTGGTTCAACCCAACAGTTATGCGCTGATTCAATTCCTTCCAAACGCAAACAGAACTTGATGTTTGGGGTCTTTTGGGTGGAGGTTCATTTCTCGTTAGTAAAATCGAGAGCTACTCTGTTATACTAAATGAGCATAAGTGTCTCCTACGAACTTCTATTCAAAACCCACTTAATTGACCCAATCGATCTCAACTACAAAGACCAGGGTCGATGCCGGGCCCTTTACACAGGGCTCTAAAATGGCTGACAGACAGAGGTTTATTATCGCTGGATCTACTTAACAGAACAAGCCTCTTTAACTTCCTCTGAGGTGTTTTACAACCAATTTGTCACCGCTGCAATCACATTCAATACCCTCGACTCAACCAACACCAAGATTCGAACCTTACATAACCAGACCTTTCGATTTCAACTAAACAGAATCGATGCAAGTTTCAACGTGTGTAATAATCGATTTCCGACATTGGTGGCATCCCAATCATCTAAAGCAAGCATCGCTGCATTGGCCATTTACAAAATGCATTTCCTTTACGAGGATTTTCACACATAACACGCAGTCATTATTACCCAGAATGTAGTTCAATATTTCTCTGTTGTATCAGTAAAGGATGAATCGCTCTCTGTTTACAATTCGATTACCCACGAAATACACCATTCAACAGTGACCCTTCATCATGTAAGACTTTAATACAGAATTCTTCCATCTATTTATCACTGGGTTAACGCACAAACCTCAATTCCACAAATCTATACACGATTAATAAGACATTGACATGAATGTCGATTTTCCCAAAGACACACAGAACAGAGGTTCCCCACACAGTTTCTCATATGATTTCTTATTGAAAGCAAAGTTCAATTACACAGAATTAATTCAATTTATACTAGAATAATCCCTCAACATATACACATGAATTCACTTATACAGTTCCGGTCTTCGGCCAGATCTTCAGTCATTGGCCCTTCTTCACTCTACGCTACTCCTCAACAGAACTCTAGCTCTCTCTCTATCTAAACTCTTCATGATTACATTTATACCGAAAGGGTGACCTGAATCAATTCAGGTCTCTAAACAGCTCAACAACTCTTAACATTCCCAATTCCTAAATTTAGACTCAATAGCTGAACTGACCCCAAATTAACTCATACCCCTAACTGTCTATTCATATTCCTAACTTAACCAATTCTCTCACGTTCTCTGCAGTTAGAGAACATTTACAATTCTTACTTTTTATTCAAAAGACTAACAATTATATGAGAAATTAAAATCATGAGACCCCCTATGTCTCATAAAAATACAAAGTGCTTCATTGTGCCTAATGCCCCTGCATCAGACTCCCAAGCTTCAAATTGTTCATGATCTCCCGATCATGTGCTCTCAGTCTCTGCCTCCTGGATCCCAGGCTCTGTTTTGCTGCTGTATAACGGCTGCATCATCCTTCAACTACTCTTCTCCGGGTTTCCATACTTTATTTTGCAACTTGCTTCCAACTGTACTTTCACAATCTGCCTTTGTCTGTCATCACTTCACATTTGTCAGACTAAAAAACACAAGTTCTTGCATCATCTGGCCTTGTCCAATAACTCAGGAAATCCCCAATGGCTTCCTCTCCAGCAAGACAAACTTCTTGCTGCCTCAAGTCTTCATCATGCCTTACAAGATCTCTTGCAGATCTCCACTCTTCATCTGTGCTCTGTTCTGCTTCACAGCAAAAATTTCTTCTTTCAACTCAGCTGCTCTGAGTTCTCCTCTTAATAAGGCAATCTTCTTTTGCCTCAATCTCAACTGTAAGGGTTGCCATTTCACATTCTTCCTGATGAGCCAACCAACTCTCTGGCTTTCTTCTATCATCCTCTCCAGTTTATAAAACTGCTCTATAATCTCAGCTATCTCTTCCCACCATTCTTCATCAATGGATTTCTTCTTCATGCCAATAGCTTTGGAATTTTCTTTCTTTCTTCCGTTGTGGCCTCTCTCACAACCTCTACAATATCTGTTGTGGCTATCAATAGCCATTATACTCCTACAAGCTGCACTAAGCCTCTGCAACAGCGAGCTCTCTTTCTGCAACTCACCTCACCAATCCCTTCCTCCGGATCCAGCTTTTGGCAAGTACTGGTCCCCTGTCTGCTTGGAACCTTCTGAGCACTCTCTTTTGCTCACTAGGCTTCACTCTGCAACTTTCCTCAAGAATACCTTTGCTCTCTTCTCATCCAACCTTTGTTGGAATTCTTCCAGGTTCTGCCACACTTCTCTTCACTTCAGAATCCCTTGTTGGACTCTTCTATCACTGCTCTCAAAGCTGTGATTTGCTTCTGCTGAGATGTCTTCAATTGTCTGCACTCTGACTTCTGCAAACAATCCTTCAACCAGGGTTAAATGTTGCTCACCTTCTCTTGAGAACACTGTAATTGTCCTCTTTATCCAGCCTCTAGCTGAATATCAGGCTCACTGCCTTCATTATCAAATTCTGTCCTTATCTTCCTTCAACCACAATTCTACAATTACAAATTCAAATCAGATTAAAATTATTCACACACGTAAGATTTTAGAATCTGATCTTCCCTCTTTAAACCTGTAATCACTCTTCAACAGATTTAGAACTTCAATTTTCCTCCACTATTTCAGTACACCTGCACTGCGCCTCTGTATGCTTGCAATATTTGTATGATATTGTTGTGCTCTCTTCAATTCTAGACTCTGCACATCTGGAGGCCTCTCCATTGTAAGCCAAATCAAATCTACAATCCTTGTTAAACAGGTTTAAACATCAACTGTTCAGTTCATGTGCATTCCAAAAATTGATTTTCAAAGAGCTAATTCAATTCTAGCTCTGATACCACTTGATGAGGATCAAACCCACAGTCCCAGTTTTTTTTTCAAAATTCCAATCTCAATCTGTGCATAAGTATGTTTAATTTTCGTTGCTCAACCCAGTCCACAATTTGGCAACTCACACTCTTTCTAACTTCTGAGTTGGCAAAATTAAATAAGCAAATCTGGACTATGTTAATATCTCAATTCAGAGAATTGAGATATTAATTCAACAATTCCCTTATGGTTATAAACCTACCCACACAACCCTGAATTTCTAATCTCAGTGTAGTAACTTACACATAGCAAGGTGTCCTCTAAATCCCGCCAAGACCATTACAATAGCGTGCAGCCCAATTCCCCCAAAGGTTAATAAAGAGCCATAATGTATACACATGCGCCTTTCGCATGTTAATTGAAAGCCACCATATATGAATGCTGCTCTATACTTATATACCCCAGACCCAATATCAAATCAACACCCACATATAATCACTTATGGGACCCAACACCATAGTCTCTACATATTAACATTTCATTGACCGCGCATAGCATGCCTCCCAAATCGCTCCTCGTGAAGTCTCGTGTTGTGTTGTTATCCGAGTGTTAACGCTCAATGGAAGCTGTCTTTTAAAACCGCTCAAGGACGCGTGTCATTCACTTTGTGAGATCGCGTTAATTTTGCAAAAACAACTTACTGCTTTATACTTGCGCGAAAACCGCCTTTCCTCCAACCAGCTTTCACTGTTCGCTTCTCCTTGGGGTTCCGCTTCTAAATCAAGGTTCCGCTCTCCAAACTCAAATCGCCTGCGCGTTCACCTCTCTGGTTCAACCCAACAGTTATGCGCCAATTCAATTCCTTCCAAATGCAAACAGAACTCGATGTTTGCGGTCTTTTGGGCGGAGGTTCATTTCTCGTTAGTAAAACTGAGAGCTACTCTGCTATACTAAATGAGCAGAAGTGTCTCCTACGAACTTCTATTCAGAACCCACTTAATTGACCCAATCGATCTCAACTACAAAGACCAGGGTCGATGCTGGGCCCTTTACACAGGGCTCTAAAATGACTGACAGACAGAGGTTTACTATCGCTGGATCTAATTAACAGAACAAGCCTCTTTAACTTCCTCCGAGGTGTTTTACAACCAATTTGTCACCGCTGCAATCACATTCAATACCCTCGACTCAAACAACACCAAGATTCGAGCCTTACATAACCAGACCTTTCGATTTCAACTAAACAGAATCGATGCAAGTTTCAACGTGTGTAATAATCGATTTCCGACATTGGTGGCGTCCCAATCATCTAAAGCAAGCATTGCTGCATTGCCCATTTACAAAATGCATTTCCTTTACGGGGATTTTCACACATAACACGCAGTCAATTATTACCCAGAATGTAGTTCAATATTTCTCTGCTGGATCAGTAAAGGATGAATCGCTCTCTGTTTACAATTCGATTACCCACAGAATACACCATTCAACAGTGACCCTTCATCATGTAAGACTTTAATACAGAATTCTTCCATCTATTTATCATTGGGTTAACGCACAGACCTCAATTCCACAAATCTATACACAATTAATAAGACATCGACATGAATGTCGATTTTCCCAAAGACACACAGAACAGAGGTTCCCCACACAATTTCTCATATGATTTCTTATTGAAAGAAAAGTTCGATTACACAGAATTAATTCAATTTATACTGGAACAATCCCTCAACATATACACATGAATTCACTAACAGAGTTCCGATCTTCGGCCAGATCTTCAGTCATTGGCCCTTCTTCACTCTACGCTACTCCTCAACAGAACTCTAGCTCTCTCTCTATCTAAACTCTTCATGATTACATTTATACCGAAAGGGTGACCTGAATCGATTCAGGTCTCTAAACAGCTCAACAACTCTTAACATTCCCAATTCCTAAATTTAGACTCAATAGCTGAAGTGATCCCAAATTGACTCATACCCCTGGTTGTCTATTCATATTCCTAACTTAACCAATTCTCTCACGTTCTCTGCAGTTAGAGAACATTTACAATTCTCACTTTTTATTCAAAAGACTAACAATTATATGAGAAATTAAAATCATGAGACCCCCTATGTCTCATAAAAATACAAAGTGCTTCATTGTGCCTAATGCCCCTGCATCAGATAGGAAGATCAAATATGCCCATTGAGTTGATCGAACCATAGTAAAGGCTTCCACTGGATTCAACCCATTCCAATTAGTATATGGGTCTGAGGCCAAATTTCCTATGCAACTCCAATTACCCACCCTTCGGTGTTTGAAGGCTTTTCCTGAACAACAAGATGTTATACAATCCCACATTGAAAAAATCGTTGAAAGGGATGAAAATTGGAGAAAAACTCTTGATCAACTTGCCCATAATCATAATAAGATAAAGACTTCTTTTGACAAACACATGCAAACCAAAACATTCAAACTTGGGGACCTTGTGCTCTTATGGGACAAAAGAAGGGAGAAGCCTGGTATCCATAAAATATGGGATAACCTGTGGGTGGGTCCTTTCAAAATAGTCAACATATGAGGGATAAATTTATATCACTTGGAGACTAAGGAAGGAGAACCTATTCCCCTTCCTGTGAATGGACAACTCCTAAAGGAGTACTTCCCTAAAGAGTCTGGTTGCCTACATCTCTGAGTTGGGCACATCTAAGGAGATGTATGATAAGTTGGTCAACATGTTCAAGGCCAACAATGCAAATTAGGTCCTATTCTTCAAGAACCAATTGAAGAATCTGAAGAAAGGCAAGGATGAGTCTGTTCAACCATATTTTCTGAAGTTGACCGAAATCAAGAATAATTTGTTCGTTGTTGGGGAGACAATAGCCGACCGAGAGATGGTTCTCACCGCACTTGGAGGTCTCTCATCCGAATGGCATGTATTCAACACTACCATTCTCAATAACAATGTCATACTTGATTTTGACGAAGTATTATCGAGATGCGTTCAAGAAGAGACAAGGATGAAGGAATATGAAAATGAAGGAAATGTTGCCTTCACTGCTCATTCTAAGAAGAAGAACTTTCGTGGTCCTAGGAACAAAGGAAGAGCAGGGGCCCAAGGAAAGAAAGGCAAGTGTTACACTTGTCACAAGCTAGGTCATTATTCTAGAGAATGCCCTTTCAAGAAGGATTCTCCCGATGATGATGACAACAACAACAACTGGAGGAATGACAATCAAAGGAACAACAAGTTCAAAGGAGAGAGGCAGACTTCCTCTAGTGGAAATGGGAAACCTTTCAAAAGGTCGATAAATTCCAAGTATGAGGAATGAAATGTTGTTGATAAAAAAAATGAATTCATTCTTGTATCTGCCCTCTCTGCTGCATCTCCACCAAACACTATGGATGTCTGGTTGATAGATAGTGGTGCCTCAAGGCATATACTGGGTTCAAGGAAGCACTTTCTGATATGGTTGAGAAGGATACTAATCTGGATATTATCCTTGGAGATAATGCCACACATCCCGTGAAAGGGACAGGGACTGTGACCCTCCAATTGTCTCAAGGTCAAGTCCTCTGCTTGCAGGATGTACTCTATGTACCTAATTTGAAGAAGAAACTTGTGTCTATATCGGCCATGGAAGAAAAAGGTTTCAATGTGGCATTCGTTGATGGGAAGGTGTGTATCTGGAAGAATAGTTTGAAGGAAGCTATCACGATTGATACACTCTACCAGATTGGAGGAAATCCACTGGGAGAGATGATGTGTGATACTATCTGACAGACTGAACTATGGCACCGAAGGTTTGGACACCTTCACTACAAAGCCCTTCCCTAAGTAAGGAAGGTGGTTACAGGGATGCCCAAGTTCACAAATGATCATGAAGGTGTGTGTTAGGGTTGTGCCGAAGGAAAGAATATAAGGGGACCTTTCCCCTCAAGTGTCAGAAAGGCATCTGATGTCTTGCAATTGATACATTTTGTTCTGTCTGGTATGCTGCCCGTGACATCCTTGGGAGGATGTTCTTATTATATAACATTCATTTATGACTTCTCTCACAAAACCTGAATATACTTCTTGAAGAAGAAGGATGATGCTTTCATGTGGTTTCGTACCTTCAAAGCCTTGGTGGAAAATCTGACAGGGAAGAAGATCAAGATATTAAGGACCGATAATGGCACTGAATATGAGACGAACAAGTTCAAGAACTTTTGTAGAGAAGCTGGCATCAAGAGGTAGACCACAACTGTCTATACTCCTAAGTAGAATGGCATTGCTAAACCAAAGAATAGGACCATTGTGGAAGCTTCCTGTGCCATGCTATGTGACCAAGGTCTACTGAAGTTTCTGTGGGGAGAAGCTGCGAACACTACTATGTACATACAAAACCGATGCCCGCATTCTGCCCTGGACTCCAAAACTCCCGAAGAGGTTTTCTCTGGTAAGAAACCTGACGTCTCACATTTTAGAGTTTTTGGATGTCCTGTTTATTTTCATGTGCCGAAGGAGAAGAGGAACAAGCTAGATGCTTCTGGGAAGAAGGGAATGTTTGTGGGCTACAACAAAACTTTGAAGGCCTATAGAGTCTATGTGCCTCGTCAAAGGGAAGTCGAGATATGGCACGATGATACCTTTGACGAAGATGCTTCCCTGATGAAAGTAGTCAATCTTCTGAGATCTGAGGAAGATTGTGAAGGAAGGCCTGGAAATCAAGAAGAACTGAAGGATGAGACGATGCCCGATGTTGAAGGATCGATGGACCCAATTGATCCACATCCTTCAATGAGAAAAATACCATCATGGCTCAGGGACACTCTCGAGGATGTCGAGGGACATATGGCCCTAAGGGGGACATTCCGTGAAAGCAAGAAGCTGAATAGATACCAAGGGTATCTAGCAGCCATGAGTACTATCGTACAATCTAAGCCTAGATCTTTTGAGGAAGCTGTAAAGCATCAAGTCCGGAAGGATGCTATGCACGAAGAGTATGAGTCCATAATGAAGAATGATGTATGGGATGTGGTTCCAAGACTGGAGGACAAAGCAGTTGTCACCTCAAAATGGCTCTACAAGATCAAGCATGGATCTAATGGAAGTGTTGAAAAGTTCAAGGCAAGATTCGTTGGCCGTGGCTTCTCTCAAAAGGAAGGCATAGACTATGATGACATATTTGCACCTGTGGCCCGATATAGCACCATCCGATCTGTCATATCCCTTGTTGCTACGCAAGGATGGAATCTTCATCAGATGGATGTGAAGACCACATTTCTGCATGGTGCGATAAGGAAGAGGTGTATGTGGAGCAACCTATGGGGTTCGAAGTCCAGGATCGGGACACCCATGTCTGCAGGTTGAAGAAATCCCTATAGGGGTTGAAGCAAGCACCCATAGCTTGGTACGAGAGGATAGATAGCTTGGTATGAGGTTGATAGAGAAAAGACTCATTCTGGTGCTGTATGTGGATGACCTCTTCCTGACAGGTGTTGACCCTCTCATTCATCAGTGCAAGAGGGAGCTCGTTGCTGAGTTCGAGATGAAGGATCTAGGACTGATTCATTACTTCCTAGGCTTGGAGGTCTGGCAGAGACCTGGTGAAATTTTCCTTTCTCAAGGAAAATATATTGTGAAGCTTATGGAAAGATTTGATATGGTGGACTGTAAGTCCGTGTCGACACCGATGGAGCTCAACTTCAAGAAGTTGAGTGGCAGCGCTGCTGGGCCCGTGCTAGCAAATCCTACTGAGTATTGTCAACTCGTAGGGACCCTGATGTTCTTAGTGAACACCCGTCTGGACGTATGTTTTGCAGTGAACACTTTGAGTCACCATATGGTTGAGCCTCATCACTTTCACTGGGTTGGTGCCAAGAATATGTTGAGATATCTTCGAGGCACGATAAAACATGGGCTGAGATACACTACCGGGAGCGTGACACTCCTTAGATATACTGATGTCAATTGGGCTGGCAGTGTGGTGGATCTTAAGAGCACATCAGGATGTTGCTTCACACTTGGTTCTGCTTCCATATCATCGGTGAGCAGGAAGCAGAAGTCGATGGCTTTGAACACCGTCGAGGTCGAATACACTGCAGCGAGTGTGGCCTGTTGTGAAGCAATTTGGTTGTGAAAGCTCTTCAGTGAGCTATTCGGGCATGTGCTAGATACCACTGTGATACTCTATGATAACCAGAGAGCGATTCGGTTGTCCGAGAATCATGTGTTCCACGATCGATCCAAGCATATTGATATCAAGTACCACTTTATCCGGGATATGGTATAGTGCGGCACCGTAAGGCTCAATCATATAGGAACTGATGAGAAGGTCGCGTATATTCTCACAAAGCCCGTGGGGAAGGTCAAGTTCCTAACCTTCCGTGAGAATCTTGGTATTGTGGAATGACCCTATTCTGAGGGTCCTGTTGGACGATGAGATCTGGGAGCCCTAGGGGGCTTTGGGGATAGTTTCTCGGAGCTATAAGCAACCACAGGGCTAGGCTTGTCGAACCTTGTTGGTGTGATTCTGCCCCACCGTTATGATGATTGAGTTGGTTCACCTCTCATGATCTGTGCCTCGTATGCATCCTACCCATTGAGTTCAGGGCTCATGGGAAGTACCTCTCATTTGGCCAGTGAGGTGGGAAAAGATAGAGACTAGTAGCAAATGTTGATGGACACATCAAAGATTACCGTACTCTCTATCTAGGATGGCACGGTCCAACCACTTGATCTGGGATCAAGTACAGTGAGGTTTCGGACCTCCTGCTAACTTCGGGTCAGATAAAAAAACTCCGGGTTGGTATGAGACTCTTTTTGAGTCCTATAGACGTTTCAGACCTCTAGGATGAATTTGTCAGCCGGGAATGATGTCTTTGTGACTGACCCACCTTTGTTCTGAAATAAAGAAAACAAAAAAGAAAGTTACGATGGGATGACACATGATGTTTGGATTGCACAGGTGGATGGAGTTCTCCCTAGTTGAGGGGGAATGTTAATTTTGGACAACTAGGTCTAAACTCCATGTTGTGATGCTCAGATGAAGATGCTAATATTTTTATTGGATTCCTCTTTCGGAGAGGTGCAAGATCGATCTAAAGATCATCTTGATCCGATGAGTATAACATTTATTTTGAATTTATTCAAAATATGTGCATGTTAGCCTGAAGGTTTGAAGCCCTATCAGTTGTGTCACACACCCTCATTGATGGATATATATTGGTCAACGTTGGAGGACATTTTCACTCATCTCATCCTCACATTTCTCTCTCCTCATCTGATTGGTTTGATCACTTGGAGGCTCTTCTCTTCACACGTGGGAAATTGCAGCAAGAAGGAAAATTTGTTTTTCGGCCTAGGGTTTACCGCAGCATTGACTAGCATTGACTTTGGTCAACACGTGGTCAAATTGACTTGAATCTCTCCCAAACTTTTGATTTTTTAAATTTGCATTTTTTGGCACAATTCCCAAGGTTGGACGTTGACTTTGACTTGGCTGTGTTAACCTTGTTGTTGTTGTTGTTTGCGTGGACCATTGACTGACATCGTTGACTTTTGTTGACTTTTGGGGTTGATTGTTTTGGCTGTCCTAGAGGGTTGTGTGACACTTCTAATTGGCTGATCGTATTGAGACTTTGTTGGTTGAAGCATCCTATAGACCGCCGTAACACACCAACACACTTATATATTTTGGCTTGTCTTCTATCGATCTACTGGTATGTTGTATCAGCGTTTTACTTTATTGCTTATGTGATTGTTGACTGAATTTGGGATAAAAAGTAAAGTTGCATCAAGCATAGAACATCTACAAAATTTTACAAGGACAATCCCTTTTATAATTTCCAAGTACATTACATCCAAAGCATCGTACTTTGTCCATATTTCTTCTCTTATTCTGAGGACCAAATTTTCTGAATCTTCCTTTCTTCCTGGACATGGCTACAAAGGCTTGATTCCCTTCACTTGATCTTGTATCAGCTTTGGCTTTCAATCTTGTTTCCTCTATTTTACATAGAGACCATAGATCCTGGAATTTTGTTGCTTCTTTCTTCCCGTATAAGCTTGAATTGAAGTTTCCTTGTTCTTCCGGTAGAGCATTCAATACCACTGTAGTCATCTCACTATCAAACATTAATTCTCCCAATTCCTGTAGTTGGTCTCTAATTTCAGAAATCCTCATAAAATATGAAGTGATTCCTTCCTCTGTTGACAATTTCATATTGTATAGTTCTTGTCTTAGAGAGATTGTTTCTCCTGCAATACTCACAAAGAATAGCTCCACCAATTTCTCATATATTTCTTTCGCAGTTTCTAGTTTTGATACATAGGGTATGAGAGTGAGTCCTTAATGGATTCTATGAGAATCCTCTCGGCTTTGATTTCTCCTTTCATGTAATTGACATGAGCTGGAGCATCTTCTTTTGAGGGCTGAATTGTAGATCCTTCGATGTAGCCCATAACTTCATCTTCGATTAGATTCAAATTTGTCCTCTTTTTCCATGCACTAAAGTTTGATGACCCAACCAATTTGTTGCTCTCTTTGCAATGAGTCATTTTGACAGATTTAGATGAGGTCATAGATACTTACTTGAATATAGTGACTTACTACTTCTAGCAGCTTCCTTCATGATGATGATGAAAATGAAGGTAAGAATTCCCTCTTAGATTGAATTCTCCAATGTAGATGTCTTCAAAGGTGTTGGATAATGTTGGATGGAACTTAATGATGTGTCTTCCAACAATGTCTTCAATGTCATAAATCTTTAATGGCAAAGATTATCTACTTGATAAGTGGATCCTTTGAATGATTTTGAAGAATCTTCCTTGCAAACTGATTTGACTTTTCAACGCAAACTTTGACCTTGACTTTGATCCTTGCTTCCTAAGTGTCTCGTTGTCAAGTAGCCCTAGTCTTCAGCACCTTAGCTCTGATACCATGTTGAGAATTAGGTAGGGCTAGGTTTAATTCAAATTCTATTCTTGATAATTACTTGTGAGCTTACTTCTTTTACTTCTGTCTTCTCTTCTTAGCTTATTATGTCTTTCATCAAGTCAATTACCAAAAACACAAGAGACACAAATTTAGGCTTTTCGAGCTAGGGCCAAAACCTCTCCCTCTTTGAGAGGAAACCCCACAAGAAATTCTCCTTATAGACTTTCAGATGACAAGTACCATGACCATGACACAGACCCTTGACCCTTGTATGCCTCCAAGATCTTGTCACTGCTCCTCCATTGACTCCTTGAGTTGATCCTTCTTTCTTGCACCGATCTGCATTTTTGTACTAGGACTAGAGAGCTCGATCGCTAATCTATTTGTCCTAATTGTTGTGACTTCCTTCCAATTAGACTCTTCCTCAACCTTCACCTTCTACTTTTAGAACCATTTAGATATCTCTAAAGTCCAAGACCGAACCCTAGTTTATGTTGTAGTAGCCTGCCTACTTGCCTATGGTTCCTTTCTAAGATATGGTGACCCAAAATAGAGATTTATATAGACTCCCTTTTAGATCAAAAATAAATTGTAGATACACTTATAAATTCCTTCACGTTGTAGATGACCTCCTTTCTCTAGCTTATTCCTTCTCTTTTACGCACTGCAATCTGCATTCTTAATGCAAACTTGAATCTAAAAACAATAGTCCTTATTCCTGAGTTATGATTCCTTCATCCTATGCTGAAATATCACTTCTCTTTTATGTATCAACCGCAGACGGTACCTTACATTACTGCCTTAGACTTATCCTGAATTCACCACAATATTATCCCTGAAATCCTGTCCGAAAATCACAGAGGAGTTTGAGTTTCTGTCTTTATCTTTTCTGCGCAGTACACAGGGGTATATATAGTGGTCATCCCCTATATTAGCCGACCTGATAGTCAATAAATGTGACTATTCATTAAACCGACCTGATCATTGTTAATAGGCCAAATTGTAGGTTTTTTTAAGATTGTTACAACGTTGATCTTTGAGCAACATTTGAACCATGTCTTCAAGGCTTATATTACAAGGTCTTGAGGCATACTTCTTTGACTCGACTCTTCATATACATGACTCTTAATTAGTACATTTATGACAAGATGAAAAATCCCTAAAAGACATCAAGAAGAATTCTTTTGACCTATAATAAAAACCTTGTTCATGAAACCCATGAAGCAAGCATAAGAAAAATACATTTTATTATCTTTGTCTTCTTCATTACATAAATACATAATTACATATTCAATATGAAGACCGAACCTAGTTACACTTTCCAACACTTAGTCTGTGCTCTTCTCCCCTTGAACTCTTTTGGAGGTTACCCTTAGATCTTAGTCCTGTGGGATCTCCTTTACTAACCATTTGGTTTTAGGGTGTTACTACTTCGGAAACCCTGATTTTGGTTGCGTGGTCCCGCTCCCTCACCCACATATATTGCTCCCCTTCCATCCATCATAACCCCATTCATCATATTTCCCACCTAGATCCACATTTCATCACTAGGTCTACATAGGCTCGGCCTCCCCTTTCCCTTGCCCCAACCATGGTTCAGGCTTGGAACGATGCCTTGGAGGTTGAAGCAACTAAAAGGAAAAAGTAAAAGCATAAATGGCCACATACAACAGTAAAATGTACCACAAGATGCAAAAGATGTTCGGGACAAGCACATTTAGAACATGGGAAAAAAACAATGCACGAGCTCTACCCCATACCCATGGCCATCACCTTGGTTCCATAAGCCCTAGATGAACCTCCTTTATCATTCAGGGACCCATGATTGTCCCAACCCTTGGAGGGAAATGAACTGCTCCACCTAGAAGGGGGTATCCACTGCTATAGCTTATGAATCATGCTCTTATCCTTTGAGCCCCAACCAATTAATCAAAGAAAAATCCTAAAAGGAAAAAGACATATAAAGAAGGGTAGAAAAATCAAGGTCGGGGCACCTCATGTACCATCATTGATCCCTCCTACACATTATATACCCATCTGTGGGCTTCCTTTCTTCTGGCTACCTTTGTACCCCGATATGTGGCTCGGGATTGCCCCTCTCGTTCCCTATTCCATTCACCTCTCCATCACATGTCACCACCACTTGAGGGATGTACCTTGGACATACCATCCCCTCTAAAGCTGTAAACCACCTAATAAGGTACTTGGCTAAACCCCTTTGGAGTATGGAGACATTAGCACATCCCAAAGCCCACTATGGAAGGGCATGCCATTATGAAGTGTTCACTTGTTGCCTATGGTTTGTAAGCTCTTTTACCTGATTACTTCAATGACTTGTTGTGCTAGAAGGCTAGGGTATGCATTGGATCTTATGCAGGATTGCAGATGGTACCCAGCCTAAGTTTGGTCACACTATATGGGGTCCTAACTCTGCAAAGGGCTACATTGGCACATAAAGAGTGTGTGTAGAGCGCCATGGGCCTCCACAACAATAGAAAACACTCCATGGACCCCAGAGATGTTCAGAGATTGCTTGAGATCCACCTATTGGACAAGGAAGATGCACCTGGTACACCATGCCCAAACGACCCCACAGTTGCATCATACACTTAACAGATGACCCGGGACTTGTGCGTTGATGTGGCATCATTTATTCCATCATATGAGCCTTTATAGATGGTCTGTAGGCATCTTCGACTTACTTGGAGACCCATGAGGTTAGTAGTGTGCCCCCACACCCACTGGGAGCACCACAAATTTATTGTTTAGAGAACAAGGGGTCATCCCCTTGTCCATCACTTTGAGGGTCTTATTCATCATTATGGCACTTATGGACCTCATCAGGCCTCTTGGAGAGCCCAACGACATGCATTATTGATCATTTGAACTCTTGAGAGGGTTATTATTTAATTTGTGAGCTAGTTTGGTGGGCTTGTCACCAAAAGTTAGTTACTTTCACATTATTTTATTTTAGGGGCTAATGTAGGCCCAATTAGGTTATTCAAATTCCTAATTATTGTATAAAGAGGAGTGACTTGAATTCATTTTGGATCATCACTTGATTTGGATCATTCTCTCTTGAGAATTTCGCATTTATTCTTGGAGGACGAATTGGAGCATGGATGAATTTTGATATTTAGATTAGATTTTTTGACCTTGGAGCTTCGTTATTGGAAAGTGTATTTATGGTTGGATACATTCTCTCACATGTAAGTACAAAGTTGATGCTATTTTATTTTATGTTTGCTGCATACATTGATCATGATATTTTCGCTATTTTAGGGCTAATTTTTGCATGCATTTATTGTTTCTTGTGGAATTATGTTTCTATATAGCATATATCTATGTATGGGCCATGATTGTTGAACGAAATGTCCTAGAGATCGAAGTTATCTTGAAAAGCCATCTTCATTTGCAATGAAGTATAACTGCTTTAAGGTCACTTACTCTTGCTTCCCTAATGTTGGACAAAGTTGCCCTTGGAGCCTCCTTCAACTAGAAACGAGATATTTCTTCATAATTCTCCTTGACTCCATATCCCCAAAAGGAATTAGGCATTGATTCATCATAAGGCGGTCACCTTAAAACCTATTTTTCACCTTTTTTCTTCTCTTCGAGGTCTAGCCACACTGGGCCACCTAGGGCATCATTTTCCTGACAAAGTAGCCATATAAAAGGTTCGATCTCCTAGGCCCTACTACGTTGATGTGTCCTCAAGGTCTCCTCCAAATTTGAAGAAATTCCGACAGTGGGATTGTGAGATATCCCAAGCCCTAGCTCTGAAATCAAACTTTGCCCTGGTGTTCCCTAGGCTAACACCTCATGGGATTAATTTGACACCTTTAAGCGAAAATTTGTGTTTTGATCCTTTCCCTTTGTTTAGGTTACGATCATCATTGGTTACTAAACTCCCTCCCATTAGCCTAGGTTGGGTCCACTTGGCCCTGTGTGGTCCCATTTCTTATCAAAGATAATTCATCGAGGACAACTCGGGATTCCAAGTTTTACAAGGATTTTAGGGATTGGGAAACTCCTTTACAAGTCATACTCCCTTAACCTAGTCCTTACATCCTCACCTCCTTCTCCTAGAAAACCTTGTAACTTGTTTAAAGAGAAAGCATGCTCCATTTTTAATCTTATTCTAGGAAAAGGAGCATTGAGGTCAATTCACATCTATTTGTTGATCCATCCTTCATAAGTGACTTCCTATATATCGGGTCTCCTCCCATCAACGAAAGTTTGTAAAGAGTAGGGAGCCTTAACTAAGGTGGCAGTGGGCTAAGTCTCCATCATTGCCCTTCATCTAGCAGTTGCCCCTTTAGGAGTCCTTTTTAGGTCCCCTACTAGTTTGAGTGGTAACACTACCTAAGGATGATCATTATCAGTAGGAGAGAAACACACTCTCCACCAACAATAATTACCATTCGGACCCAAAGGAAAGAGGTTCTATAAATGCTAATAAGAAATATGAACCCCAGATGATTAATAAAAGATGTGACAGTGATGAAATTGTTGGAACAAGAAAACTGAAGGTTGAAAATGCATGAATAAAAGGAGAACTTCCTTCAGCAGTAGCACATGTTTGTACTTTTGACCTAGAATAGAACTATAAACCAGTGAATGGAAGCAATAACTATTGAATGGCGACACCTCCAACCAACATGTTTTATATGGGGCTATAAGGACTAAAGAAGGGTGCTAGTGTTCTCGCTATGGTGGATGTAAATAGAAGGAAGGTCTTCATTCTTAAGAATTGAAGAAAATATTGTGCAATAATCGAACGCACAATTGCTTGAGGACAACCAATGTCGAGAAAGGGGGATTGTAGTGTCCCCTGTTATCACTCCACCAGATCTCTAAGGCTCAGAAAAAGTCCAAATAGAGGTAACCACAGACCAATATTTTAGCTTGGTAGGTAGCCCTACCAAACCGGAGAGGGCTTTCTCCACAAAATCACAGCCAAGAGGGTTGGATGAATTAGGGTTTTAGGTTAGGTATGAGTACAAGGGTTTGTTTGTTTGAATTGGTTTTTTGGATGGGTGAATTAGGTCAAAGAGGCTAGGTCAGGGCAAATAAGATTAGGATTGTTGTCCATTCAACGGGCCAAGGTAGGTAGGAAGGCTAACACTTTAGGGTTTTTTAGTGGGATGGATCAGACATATGAGGTGCTAAAAAGAGCAAGACAATGCATGTATTCTTTCTAAACTAAAGAAATGAGACAAACTGTGAAGATTTTCCCAAAACAGAGCATAGAAGATGTATTATGCTTATCAACTTGAAAATCGACATATAATAGAAATGAAATGGAGACAATGCATGTATTCTTTCTAAACTGAAGAAATGAGACAAACTATGAAGATTTTCTGAAAACAGAGCATAGAAGATGTATTATGCTTATCAACTTGAAAACTGACATATAATAGAAATGAAATGGATCATGGAGAGTACAAAACATTCATACATATGCAACAGAAGAAGAAACAATGTTAAATTTCCATACCACAAGTATCCCAAAGAAATAGTTGCAACTCTTTCATTAAATTCCTGCCAAACACTGAATACACTAGAGTCTCTGATCAATGCAACAACATCCAACCTTGTCCATGTTGTGAAATGAGTCAAGAAGTGAAAGATATAGACATGAAAAAACCTCTCCCAACGTCAGGGGTCAAATCCCTAAGTTGAGGAGTTGTTCCACCAAAAATTGAACTGCATACCTAGAGTGTAGGGAGGTCAAACTGACTCATCCCTCACTTTTGAAAACTTATTCATTACATGTCATCAAGAGTTTTTACCTATGTATTTACCCCTAGGTAACTTAAAAACATGATTACTACATTTACATCCTTGTATTACATTGGTAAAAACATCATTTGCCAAGGTGAAACTGAGAAAACTGAGAAAATTTGCAAATTCCAGGAAACACATAAAATTGGTAAAAAAACGCAACACCAACTTCAGCTCCACTTTTGAAGGGGTTCCTAGTGTCCAAATTGAGCTCAGGATAGCTCATTGGAATGCATGTCTTGTCTAGTTTCCCAAATTTTCCTTGATTTTCAAAAATGACTTGATTTGACCCTCCAAAAGGTCAATCTCCCAACGCTGGTCAAAAGCGTAACGCCAACCTCAAAAACAAGGCAAAAATATGTTTTTTTAGGTGTTTTTGGACTTTTGACTGACCAGTTTGCCCAAAACATTTTAGCAGAGTTGCAAGGGTGATTGTATTTGGCCTTCTAAATCTAATGGTGCCTTTAGTTTTGTCATTGGAGGTCCCTAGAAAAAGCGCAGCGCCTAAGGCGCTGCGCTTTTGATAGTGAAATTGTGCAAAAACTGTGAAAATGTGCAAAAACTCAAAAAATGTGAAACTGTGCAAAAACTATAAAAATGTGCAAAAACTCAAAAAATGTGAAACTGTGCAAAAACTGTCAAAATGTGCAAAAACACAAAAAATTTCAAAACTTGCCCAAAATTTCTTTAAAATTGTGCTAGGAAGCCTAATAAAGTGTGCTAAGCAATGAGGGATGCCTCTACAAGGATGTCAAACTTGTCTCCCTGCTTTTTCGTGGCTAGGGTTTGCTTGTGTTTCCCCTGCAATTGCTTAAGTTTGATGCTACAAACCTTGTTTCTTGTGATGTACCTGTTTGACAAGTTTCTGAGCATCTTGTTGTCCTTGTTTGCCTTGTGGAGGAGCTTCTCAAGATGGATGTTGACTCTTTCAAACCATGTCTCTCTGTCATCCTCAACCTCCTTGGCAATCCTTTCCTTAAAAGTTAGTTTTTCATCTTCAATTCTCTGTTGCAGCAAAGCCCTCTTAAGGCCTCTTGTTTAGGTCTTATTTTTTTGCTTTGCATGTCATTATGGTCAAGGTCACTACGTGGCATCATAAATTTACCTTTATTTGTTTTAAGCAGCTCTAACTCCATGAGAATTTGCTTATCCTTCAGTTGCTTATTCTCTTGCCCAAGAAAATAAACGACAAACTTAGATCTCTCTAAGTTAGTGTGAAGCTCTCTAATTTGGGCATCCTTCTCTTTGACAATCAAATTGGAGGCCTCGTGATCATCCTGCTCATCCAAGTCAACAAGGTCAAATTATTTCTCTATCTCATGGAGGTCTTTCTCCTCATGGTTGACTTCCTCATGAACATTTTCCTCTCTCATATTTTCCTTTCCCTTTTGTACCTGCTTTGCTGATGAAGAAGGGAAGGTCCCTTCCACTTTCCGTGGAGCAAACACTTGCCTATACCCTCTCTGATATATTCTAGCCAATGTGCACATTTCAACCCTTTTAGGCTTGCTGATCATAGCTCTGCTACGTGACCCAATCTGACCCTGAAATGGTGATGATGGTGGTGAAAAGGGTGTAGTAAGCTGAGTTGATGGAGTAGGTGTTGTGGGCTGAGATGGAGGAATAGATACAGTAGGATGAGATGAAGAATACATATCTTCTGCATGCTCAGATTGTGGAGCCGTGAAGGTATCAATGGCAATGATGATGTCCCATGAAATATGCAATTGGTTAAGGTGATGGAGGACAATGATCTTGATGAGAGAATGGTGAAAGAGATTGTTCATCTGTTGGTCATAATCTCTCCTTTGTACAATGTATGCCATTTTGTCTATGCTCCTGAACAGATAGTATAGGATATTAAGCAATTTGACACTTGTGAAGTGCATAAGTAGTCTAATAAGATATGTATAGAGTCTAGAGAACCTTCCTTCACAAGAGAAGTACGTCATGATGATATTCATCATGGGGGTATGCCTATCAAGAAGGTTGTTGAAAGGAAAAACTCTCCTCTCATTTTTGTACCTTGTTTTGATGAATGGTTCATAACACTGATCATCCAAGTCTTTGGATTTAAACCACCTTTCACCCATGTTTGGAATCCCTGTGGCAGCAACAATGATAGATGTAGATATGGTGAAGGTTACAACTGCAAGGGTCACCTGATTGTCTTTGAGGTTTGAAATGAAAAGTATGCTCAAAATAGGGTGGTGTTGAACTCTTTCAATCATATTGCAGAAATCAAGGCAACCAACATATTGAAAGCAAGAGACTGTCATTGGTGAAACCATCAGTTCTCTGGTGTTGATGGGCTCAAGCCTTAGGATTCTTCCTCCTTTATGTGGCCTTCTTTCTTGTCTATCCTCCTCTTCCTGCATGTAATCTATGTCTTCTTCCATGGTGTTTTTGATCTAGAAACCCTAGGGACGAGGAAATGGGAGTGGGGATAGGTCTAGGGAGTGGGAATAGGTCTAGGAAAAATTAGGGAGATGGGGGAAGGGGTTATTAAACTTTGGGAGGTGATAAAGGGTTAAAATTCTTAGGGATTTAAAAATGATAATTTTATTACAGGTTTTGGGTATGGGTGCCTAGGAAATTTGAAATAACTAAGACTTAGGGTTTAGGGGAAAAGGGATTTAAGGAAAGGGATATAGTGTTTTAGGGGTAGGGATAGGGTTTACAGTGATGTAGGAAGGGAATGCAGGGTTTATGGGCATCAAATTGGGAATGAGGAGATGGGATTAGGGTTTTCAACTAGACAAACAACCAATTTTTCATGAAAACAAAAACACCATGAAATTGATATTTAGGAATGCAAGGAGGTGATAAAATGGTCTGTCTTACTTGATAAAAGATGATAAGAGAATTTGATGGAGGATTAGAGGCAATTTGGAAGAGTTTTGGTGCTTATTGGGCAAACTGGGCAAAAGCGCAACACCTTACCTAGAAGTGCAACTCCCTTCAGCAAAAAACGCAGCATTGCTGTCCAAAAGCGCAGCGCTTGATAAAAAAACGCAGCGCCACCCTTTAGAAACGTAGCACCACCCAAAAACTCAAATTTTGACCCTGCAAATTGGTTTTTTGAGCTGAGGGAGTGTCTTATGGTGGTTTTTATACATGATGAATTTAATGTTTTGGGCCTTGGGACCCACTTTCTCTTTTCTTCTCTTTCACTTTACACTTTGAGACTATACCTTTTCTCTTTTTTACTTCATTATTTACACATTGATCATTTGATGATTGAGAACTCTTTACATTTTGACTTTTGATGCTTTGTTGGCATCTGAAACTCTGAGTTGGCAGCTTGGGAACCATGAACTTATTACAAATTGAGTGACATGAAATTACATAATGGAAAATAAAAATTACATTTTGAAATAAAAATTTCATCTATGAATAAGAATTACTCCTTACAAATTATCTTTACATGGTAAAGAGAGGTTATTGGATCACATTCTTACTTGCTGCTCTTATGCAATGGAAATGGTTTATTATTGGACCTTGAAAAACCCTAGAAACCTAATGAGAGCCTTGACTAAATGAAATTCATGGTGACATGAATAAACAAGTGATAAAAACTCATGAATGATGGCCATTCATCAAATTATGAAAATGAGCTTGCAAGTAATGGAAATTTAGGAAAAAGTGAAATTTTTTTATTCTAAGGCTACCATCAGTGAGTAAATTTTGGAATGATGACCTAGTGGAATGACAAAAATTTCTGAAAGAGACCGTAATATGATATGAAAAGAGGAGTTTTGATCACTGATGGCAGGATGCAAATACTTACACTAACATCAGCCTTACTGGGGATGGGAGCTCTGAAAGAGGTATCAAGAACATCATAGATCAGCCAGCCTTAACCATTGGGCCAATATGGTCCAAAACTCAAACTAATAAACATGACTGAAAACTGATAACTCAGATGAAATAGACAGACTCAAGACAAATTCAAATTGACTGAAAATTGACTCAATATTGACTGAATTAAATAAAAACTTACTAAACTTATTGAAGGTAGCATATCACCATGACTTGAGGGCTTCAAATCTTGATGACAACCACCTACCTGCTGAAGACATATGTACAATCATGTGAAGTGATCCTTTCAGTGTAACTAATCCAGTAGATGGCTACTTATTGAAATGCTTCTCTCATTTTCCTCGAGCAGGAAAAAAAAACAAAAACTAGGCCACTCCAAGTGTCCACTGAACATGTGCTTCTGATCCATGAAAACAAGAAAATACATCTTCCCTGCTAACTGTAGCAAATCAGTAAAAGATCTTCAAAAATATGAAATTTTACCTTGTCTTGAGATCCAGCAAAAACACAAGCACACTCTTCATTATGATATGAAAGAACACTTGGTTGTTGATCCATAGGAGAGCATAGGGAAGTATGACTTTCTGCTGTCTGAGTATTGGCTGTAAATTCCTCAAGCATGGGCAACTCTGATTCTATCTTTGGCATATTGCATATCTTAGGTTCATACTCTTCAAATTCATATTCTAAATGATCCTCAAACAGAAAACATTCTTCAAGATTGTTAAAGATGACAACCTTATCCTCTTCATGAAAGACAATGGTCTCTGTTAGCTGATCTCCTTGCAGGAATTCATGATCACAAATTGGCTTACTCTCAACAACTTCGTGTATAGTTTCATCAGTTTCATGACTGTCATCATTTAAACTCAGATTTTCATTTTCAATGATGGAAGAAGTTTCACTAACACATTCTTGACTATGTGAACACTACAAACCTGCATTAGCTTGGGTTGTAACATGGCTTTTCAGGCGCTGATCTATCTCATCTTTAGACAAAGGAGGAAGTACTCTTTGTTTTCTTTGGATGAAACAATAATTGTCTTCTTTCCCTCCTAAAGATTCACAAGGATGTTGAATATCTTCTTTAATCTCAAGAAAAGGAACATATAAATTTTCATCAGATTGTTGATTTATTTCATGTGGTTTCATTTGACTATCAAGATGCAAAATTCTTTCATCTTCAAGGAAAGGGGAAGCTACCGTACGCTGAATAGGATCTTGTGTATCAAAGTGACTAGCTTCTTCAGATTTCTATTGAAGGGAGAAATCATAAAAGCCTTCAATGATCTCTTCATCATTCATGCATTCGATATCATCAATACTCTCAAGATATTCAATAAAACATTCACTATAATCACAAAAGCTTTGTAAGAGAGATAAAGAAAGATAAGACTTCAAATAATGTTTGGAGAACATCTTATGGAAATCTTTAAGAGAACATAAAATTCCTTCGGGTAACCCTTCATACCATACCCTAGCTTTATCTTCAAGAGTAGCCATAAAAACCTTCATGAGACAGTCTTCAGGAAACTCAACTCCCAGTCTACATACATGTACATGAAACTTTACTAAATGCATATCAGCATCATCCTTCCCTTCATCTTTGAATATGGGAAGATGTGTAAACCAATCAACATAAGGCATAGGATTTGAGATTGATCCATAGGAGCATACGTGGGATTTTTTCTTGTAGTAGAACTCATCTCGACAACAATGAAGTCACCAAGAAGTCTATTCAAATTATCATTTCTTGAAAAGTGGAGTCGCCAAGAAAATTCTAAACCTTTGGATTCTTCGACATTGCAGTTGTTAGGTGAATAATGCACAACCTTCTTGTGCCTAATCGATGTTCACCATCAGCAATCAAATCTGATCTTTGTCATTCTTTCCCAGGAAAGATTTGTCTTTTCGCCTCCCCGGCAACAACGCCAATATGTTGTCACTCCACCGGATCTCTAAGGCTGAGAAAAAGTCCAAAGAGAGGTAACCACATACCAATATTTTAGCTTGGTAGCTAGCCCTACCAAACCAGAGAGAGCTCTCTCCACAAAATCACAGCCAAGAGGGCTGGATGAATTAGGGTTTTAGGCTAGGTATGAGTACATGGGTTTGTTTGTTTGAATTGGTTTGCTGGATGGGTGAATTAGGTCAGAGAGGCTAGGTCAGGGCAAATAAGATTAGGATTGCAGTCCATTCAATGGGGCAAGGTAGGTAGGTAGGAAGGCTAACACTTTAGGGATTTTAAGTGGGATGGATCAAACATATGAGGTGCTAGAAAGAGCAAGACAATGCATGTATTCTTTCTAAATTGAAGAAATGAGACAAACTATGAAGATTTTCCCGAAACAGAGCATAGAAGATGTATTTTGCTTATCAACTTGAAAATAAACATATAATAGAAATGAAATGGATCATGGAGAGTACAAAACATTCATACATATGCAATGGAAGAAGAAACAATGTTAAATTTTCATACCACAGGTATCCCAAAAAAATAGTTGCAACTCTTTCATTAAATTCCTGCCAAGTACTAAAGACACTAGAGTCTCTGATCAATGCAACAACATCCAACCTTGCCCATGCTGTGAAATGAGTCAAGAAGTAAAGGATATAGACATGAAACAACCTCTCCCAACCTCAGGGGTCAAATCCCTAAGTTGAGGAGTTCTTCCACCAAAAACTGAACTGCATACCTAGAGTGTAGGGAGGTCAAACTGACTCATCCCTCACTTTTTGGAAATTGATTCATTACATCTCATCAAGAGTTTTTAGCTAATGTATTTACCCCTAGGTAACTTAAAAACATAATTGTTACATTTACATCCTTGAATTACATTGGTAAAAACATCATTTGCCAAGGTAAAACTAAGAAAACTGAGAAAATTTACAAATTTCAAGAAACACAGAAAATTGGTAAAAAGCGCAGCACCAACTTCAGCTCCACTTTTGAAGGGGTTCCCAGTGTCCAAATTGAGCTCAGGATAGCTCATTGGAAAGCTTGTCCGGTCTAGTTTCCAAAACTGTCCTTGATTTTCAAAAATGACTTGATTTGACCCTTCCAAAGGTAAATCTCCCAAGACTAGTCAAACCGCAACACTGACCACAAAAATAAGGCAGAAATATGTTTTTTGAGGTGTTTTTTGACTTTTTGACTGACCAGTTGACCCAAAAAAGCTTAGCAAAGTTGCTAGGGTGACTGTATTTTGCCTTCTGAATCCAATGGTGCCTTTATTTTTGTCATTGGAGGTCCATAGAAAAAGCGCAGCGCCTAGGGCGCTGAGCTTTTGACAGTGCAACTGTGCAAAAATTGTAAAAATGTGCAAAAACTCAAAAATTTTCAAAACTTCCCCAAAATTTCTTCAAAATTGTGCTATGGAAGCTTGATGAAGTGTGCTAAGCAATGAGGGATGCCTCTGCAAGGATGTCAAGCTTGTATCCCTCCTTTTGCTTGGCTAGGTTTTGCTTGTGTTTCTCCTGCAATTGCTTAAGTTTGATGCTACAAACCTTGTTTCTTGTGATGTCCCTGTTTGACAAGTTTCTGAGCATCTTGTTGTCCTTGTTTGCCTTGTGGAGGAACTTCTCAAGATGGATGTTAACCCTTTCAAGCCATGTCTCTCTGTCATGCTCAACCTCCTTGGCAATCATTTCCTCAAAAGTTAGTTTTTCATCTTCAATTCTCTGCTGCTGTAAATCCCTCTTAAGACCTCTTGCTTTTGGTCTTTTTCTACTGCTTTGGATGTCATCATGGTCAGGGTCACTAGGTGGCATCATAATTTTACCTTTCTTTGTTTTAAGAAGCTCTAGCTCCATGAGAATTTGCTTATCCTTTAGCTGCTTATTCTCCTGCTCAAGAAAAGAAATGACAAAATTAGATCTCTCTAAGTTAGTCCGAAGCTCTCTAAGTTGGGCATCCTTCTCTTTGAAAATCAAATTGGAGGCCTCATGATCATCTTGTTCATCCAAGTCAACAAGGTCAAATTATGTCTCTATCTCATGGAGGTCTTTCTCCTCATGGTTGACTTCCTCATGAACATTTGCCTTTGTCATCTTTTCCTTTCCCTTATGTACCTTCTTTGCTGATGAAGAAGGCAAGGTCCCTGTTGAAATTTGGTTACCGGAGGACAGGTGGTTCCCTAAGGCTTTGATCTTTGGCCTAGGGAAAAGTGTCCAAAAGAATTTAATTTTTCTCCTAAAGTGACTTTATAATTTTTATAAAGTCAAATCTAATTTAAAAGTGACTTTAAGTGATAAAGTTATTAAAGTCTAATTTAAAAGTGACTTTAAGTGATAAAGTTACTAAAGTCTAATTTTAAAGTCACTTTAATAAAGTCAATGTAAAATTAAAAAGGAAAAGTGACTTTGGAAATAAATGACTAAGTGGGTCTTTATTAAAGTGGGGTGAATTAAAAAATAGAAAGTGAGATTTAAATGAGCATTTAATCTCAGCCCTAGATCTCAATCTATTTCAGCCATTGGATTTAGGGATTCCCCAAAAGTCACTTGGGGTTAGGTTAAAGGAGGAAAAGGAGGGAAAAAGTCATTCATTCTTTCATGAGCAGATTGAGAGAAGGAGAGAAAGAGAGCTGGAGATTTTTCTGAGCAGTGAAAAGGAGGGCAGCAGTGAAGAGATTTCAGCAAAGGTACAGCAGCATTTATTGGCACACATACCGAGGCAGAAAATCCATACAACAAAGGAGAGGCAGTGTTTCCAAGTGAGGAGGCACAGAAATCGAGGAAGAGGGTACAGCAGCAAGCACGCACTCAAAGGCACAAAAATCAGGCACGTTTTTCAAAGAAGAGGGTGGTTGTCATTTCTGGCACAGAAACCGAGGAAAAGGATAACAGCTACAACTCTGTTTTTTGGCACGGATTTCGAGAGAGGTTGCTGTACAAAATCTGTACAGTCCATACAGCAAAGTACGACTGTTCCAGCACGCTTCTCGAGGTGGCCGTTCAACATTTAATGCTGTCCTAAGGTGCTGTAAATTTTCTGTTTTCTGTTGTTGCTGATTTGGCACAATTTCCGAGGCAGTGTGCAAGCACAGAAATCGAGATAAGTCTGTAAATTGGTTGCTGGAATTTTTCTGAGTTTTTCCTATTTCACTGTAAAAAGCAATATTCAGAAAAATAAAAGAGAAGCTTTCGAACTGGTTTTCCCCAAGAGTTGTAGGGGGTTTTTCCAAGGTCATGTTGACCAAAAATATCAGTGTTAAATGTGTTGAATGGCTGTTTTATGCTTGCTGATTTTTATTTCTGCATTTTCCAGCATTCTGTAAATTTTCCAGAATTTGTGTTTTCAACAAAAAAATTATTTTCCAGTTTGTTGAATGTAAGGATATGGGAAAGGGCATTTAACTATTTGGAGAAATAAAGTGAAACTGAAAACCGGGGTGGGAAAAACAAGAAATTTCTACATGGTATCAGAGCTTGAGTGCTGAAAGTGCAGTTTGGGACAGCAAGGAGAAAAATACAGCCTGCTGATTTTTCACTCAGAAAATTCCAGCAAGCTGATTTTTTCACAAACAGAATTTTTATCTTTACTATAGCAGTGCTATTTTTCAGTTTTAGGACAGTAGGATGTCATTGGGATTGAGGGTGGAGGATAGGTTGGATGGGCATACCAATTACAAGGTTTGGAAGGAGAGAATGCAGAGTATCTTTGAGGAGGCAGAAGTCTAGGATATCATGGTTCATACCACACAACAGCCTGTTAATGTGCCTACTGATGCTACTCAGTTGGCAGCATATAATAGGAAGAACAACAAGGGTAAGAGACTGATTCTAGACGGAATAAAAAACCATTGCATTCCTCATGTGAGAGGAAAGAGAAATGCTCATGAGATGTGGACAGCATTGTCCAATCTCTACCAAAGTACCAATGAGAACCGGAAAATGGTCCTGAAGGAGAAGCTGAAGACCATTAAGATGGGTAAGACTGATAGTGCAGCTGGATATCTTACAAAGATTACTAATGTGAGAGATGAGTTGGCAGCAATTGGAGAGGTCATTCAACCCACTGAGTTGGTGCGGATAGCAGTGAATGGCCTCCCCAGTTCATGGATGAACTTTGCTGATGGGGTTTGTGCACGTGAGACCCTTCCTACATGGGAGAGGTTTTGGGATGATTGCATTCAGACAGAGATCAGGAAAGGTCAGCTTGGGGCAGCCAAGCCAGTTGAGCAGGATGAGGATGTAGCACTGTTGGCAGGAGGCAAGAAAGGCAAAGGCAAGAAGCAGGCTTCCACAAGCAATGGTGGGGGCAAAGGCAAAGGTAAAGGTAAACATGGTAACACACAGAAGGACTATTCCAAGGTGAAGTGTTGGAATTGTCAGAAGATGGGACACTATGCAGTTGTGTGTCCGGAGAAGAAGAAGAAGAAGGGGAAGAACCAGAGCATGGCAGCTTCAGCAGAGGTTGAGGACTTTGCAGATCGTTTTGACCGAGAGTTTGGGTTCACTGCGTGTGAGTCCTCTAGTGCGGGATCATCTGCCATAGAGGTTTAGAGGGAGCATGCATTTCCCTCGATTAGCGAAGCATCTTCGGGTATCTGGTATGTGGACAGTGGGGCTTCACGTCATATGACAGGAGTCTGTGAGTACTTCTCAGAGCTTTCAGAGAGTGGCACTGATGTAGAGGTAGTACTCGGTGATGACAGAGTTGTTAGAGCAGTCGGTGTGGGAACATTGACATTTCAGAGGGAGTCCAAACCTCCCTTGAAGGTGTCGGATGTTCTTTATGTGCCAGGGATGAGGAAGAACCTCATATCCGTCTCAGCTTTGGAGGACAGAGGATATGAGATACTATTCAGGGGAGGACAGGTGTTGATGTATCCCAAGGGCACTCCAGCTGATTCAACTAGAGTGATAGGTGTACGCCATGCAAAGGTGTACAAGTTTGCATTTCAGTCCCTTTTGGCATTGAGCAGCAGTACCGACAGCAGAGCTAGCAGTTCTGAGTTGTGTGAGATTTGGCATCGCAGGATGGGGCACATGTATCATGGAGCCTTGAGGACTTTGCGGGAGATCACTACAGGTGTGCCAGATTTCAGTACTGATCACTTTGATACTTGCAGAGGATGTGTGATGGTCAAGTTTGCTAAATCCCCTTTTCCCAGCAGTGACAGCAGAGCGACTGGGATACTTGATTTGATTCATTCCGATGTGAGCGGTCGGATGTCTCATGTTTCCTTGAGTGGATATGAGTACTATGTGTTATTCATTGATGATCACTCCAGGAGGACCTGGATTTATTTCTTAAAGACCAAGAGTGAGGTCTTCAAGCGGTTTCAGGAGTTCAGAGCTCTTGTGGAGACACAGACAGGTCGGAAGATCAAGTCCCTGAGGTCTGACAATGGAGGAGAGTACACCCTTGGAGAGTTTGTTGACTATTGTGCGGAGGCAGGCATTAGGAGGGAGCTCACTGTTCCTTACAACCCCCAGCAGAACGGGGTTGCGGAGAGGAAGAACAGATCCATCGGAGGGGCTGCCAAAGCCATGTTACATGATCGGGGGTTGCCATTGTTTTTGTGGGCAGAGGCCTGCAACACAGCTGTTTACTTGCAGAACAGGAGTCCGCATCGTGCCTTGGGGCACATGACTCCGGAGGAGGCTTTTTCTGGGAAGAAGCCTGATATTGGTCATCTTCGTATCTTTGGGTGCATCACATACTCCTACATACCCAAGGAGAAGAGGACAAAACTAGAGCCCACCACAGAGAAGGGTATCTTTGTGGGCTACAGTGAGACCTCAAAGGCCTTTCAGATTTACATTCCTGCACAGAGGAAAGTTGTTGTCAGGCGGGATGTGAAGTTCGAGGAGGACAGGGCCTTTAGGAGGTCACGGGAGTTAGAGTATCTGGATCAGCCAGACCCTCAGCAGCAGTTGAGTCAGTCGCAGGGATCTAGTGGGCAGGGATCAGGAGGATCCGGAGGTACATCTATGACGATGTCAAGTCCGTCAGTGGGGAGTGGCTCGCAGAGTCAGAGTGGTGGTGCTTCGGCAAAGATGCGCAGAGCAAATTACAGAGCAGTTCACTAGGAGTCCACTGTGATGACGATCAATAATTGCATTCGCTCTTCTACAGTTCAGTGTGTGTGAGGATGAAGCAGATGCATAATCAGAGTTCAGGTTTTGGATGATGATGATGAGAGTTTCATTCTCCAATGGGAGTAGTACGCTCAGGGAAGAGGAAGCCCAAGTGGCTTCAGGACACCTTGAGAGATGCCACATCTGTTGCTGAGCCTAAGAGGCCGGTCAGAGAGAGCAGACCACCCGAGAGGTTTTGTAGCTATATGGCAATGGCTACCAGCATCCTTGACTCTGAGCCTTCTAGCTATGAGGAGGCAGCTAGCCAGCAGGTCTGGAGAGAGGCCATGCAGGAGGAGTATTCTTCTATCATGAAGAATGATGTTTGGGAGGTGGTGCCGAGGCCTGAGGGCAAATCCGTGGTTATTTCCAGATGGCTTTACAAGGTAAAGCATGCTGCAGATGGCAGCACTGAGAAATTCAAAGCGATTTTTCTGGCTATAGGGTTATCCCAGGTAGAGGGAGTTGATTATGAGGAGACCTTCTCTCCCGTGGCTCGATATACTTTGATCTGCTCCATTATATCGATAGCAGCAGAGATGGGTTGGAAGATCCACCATATGGATGTGAAGACTGCATTTCCCAATGGCTTCATACAAGAGGAGGTGTACATTGAGCAGCCACAGGGCTTTGAGGTGCATGGGAAGGAGTCCCATGTGTGCAGACTGAAGAAGGCCCTTTATGGCCTGAAGCAAGCTCCCAGAGCTTGGTACTCCAGGATAGATACATACTTGCAGGGGATGGGTTTCAAAAAGATTGAGGCAGATCCAAACCTTTACTATATTGTGATAGGTGAGGAGCCTCTCATTCTTGTGTGGTATGTGGATGACTTAGTCATTACAGGTGCAGAGAGACTCATAGAGCACTGCAAGAGAGATCTTGTGGTGGAATTTGAGATGAAGGACAGCGGCTTGATGCATTACTTTTTGGGTTTGGAGGTGTGGCAGGAGGAGGGGCATTTCTTCCTGGGGCAGGGGAAGTATATTATGGATATCCTTGGCAGATTCCACATGGAGGATTGTAAACCCATGTCAACACCAATGATCACCAACTGGAAGAAGCTTCATGCTTCGGATTCCGAGTTGGTGGATCCCACATTGTACAGACAGCTGATTGGTTCCTTGATGTATTTGGTCAACACTAGGCCAGATATTTGTTTTGCAGTCAACACGATGAGTCAGTTTATGTGCGAGCCTAGGAAGGTTCACTGGGTGGCTGCAAAACACATTTGGTGGTACTTGCAGGGGACAGTGGATTATGGTCTGGACTACAAGCAGGGGGATGGAGTGAGATTGGTAGGTTACACTGATTCTGATTGGGTAGGTTGTGCTTCTGATAGGAAGAGAACTTCAAGGTGTTGTTTTGGGTTGGGTTCAGCAGTGGTGTCATGGTTCAGCCGAAAGCAGTAGTCAGTAGCATTGAGTTTAGCGGAAGCAGAGTATATGGCAGCGAGTCTAGCTAGTTGTGAGGCCATCTCGCTTCGCAAGATGTTGTTTGGCTAATTTGGTCAGCCATTGAGACCTTCAATGATTTACTGTGATAATCAGAGTTGCATTAAACTAACAGAGAATCTAGTATTTCATGACAGGTCAAAGCATATTGGGATCAAATATCATTTCATTAGAGACTATGTTCAGAAAGGAGCTGTGAAGCTTGAGTATATTCTCCCTGATGAGCATGTTGTAGATATTCTTACCAAAGCCTTACCACGGGGCAAGCATGTCTACTTCAGAGACAAGATGGGTGTGGTGAGGAACACCTTCCTTGGTAAGAGGGAGTGTTGAAATTTGGTTACCGGAGGACAGGTGGTTCCCTAAGGCATTGATCTTTGGCCTAGGGAAAATTGTCCAAAAGAATTTAATTTTTCTCCTAAACTGACTTTATAATTTTTATAAAGTCAAATATAATTTAAAAGTGACTTTAAGTGATAAAGTTACTAAAGTCTAATTTTAAAGTGACTTTAATAAATTCAATGTAAAATTAGAAAGGAAAAGTGACTTTGGAAATAAATGACTAAGTGGGTCTTTATTAAAGTGGGGTGAATTAAAAAATAGAAAGTGAGATTTAAATGAGCATTTAATCTCAGCCCTAGATCTCAATCTATTTCATCCATTGGATTTAGGGATCCCCAAAAGTCACTTAGGATTAGGTTAAAGGAGGGAAAGGAGGAAAAGGTCATTCATTCTTTCATGAGCAGATTTGGAGAAGGAGAGAAGGAGAGCTGGAGATTTTTCTGAGCATTGAGAAGAAGGAGGGCAGCAGTGAAGAGATTTCAGCAAAGGTACAACAGCATTTATTGGCACAGATACCGAGGCAAAAAATCAAAGGAGAGGCAGTGTTTCCAAGTGAGGAGGCACAAAAATCAAGGAAGAGGGTACAACAGCAAGCACGTACTCCAAGGCACAAAAATTAGGCACGTTTTCAAAGGAAGAGGGTGGCTATCATTTTGGGCACAAAAACTGAGGAAGAGGACAACAGCTACAGCTCTGTTTTTTGGCATAGATTTCGAGAGAGGTTTTTGTAAAAAATCTGTACAGTCCGTACATCAAAGTACGGTTGTTCAGGCATGCTTCCCGAGGTGGTCGTACATCATTTAATGTTGTCCTATGGTGCTGTAAATTTTCTGTTTTCTGTTGTTGCTGATTTGGCATAATTTTCGAGGCGGTGTGCAAGCATGAAAATCGAGATAAGTCTGTAAATTGGTTGCTAGAATTTTTTCTAAGTTTTTCCTGTTTCACTGTAAAAAGCAATATTCGGAAAAATAAAAGAGAAGCTCTCAAACTGGTTTTCCCGAAGAGTTGTAGGGGCTTTTTCCAAGGTCATGTTGACCAAAAATATCTATGTTAAAATGTGTGAATGACTGTTTTAAGCTTGCTGATTTTTATTTTTGCATTTTTCAACATTCTATAAATTTTCTAGAATTTGTGTTTTCATCAAAAAATTATTCTCCAGTTTGTTGATTGTAAGGATATGGGAAAGGGCATTTAACTATTTGGAGAAATAAGGTGAAACTGAAAACCGGGGTGGGAAAACAAGAAATTTCTACACCCTCCACCAGTCCCGGTTTGTGGCCATCTCGACGAAACATATGAATCAACACTAGGCATGGGAGAACACGTCAAATGAACAGTTCACTCTTCCTATTCCTCTTTATAAGTAGTCGCATTCCCAGTTGATGTCTTGTGACTATCAGAGTTTTGGTTTTCACATCTCTTTTCATGCCAATCCATCTGATATCAAATTATTCGTGTTAACAGGGCTTGAATCTAAGCCCCTTGTTTGAAAAGAGTGCCACCAGTGAGAACACTCTTTCATTCAACCATAGGAGATGATGAAATCTAATCAGAGCCATGGAGATGATCAAGTGCAGATATAAAACAACAATAAGCGCAAACTGATTTCCTCTCCAAGCCCAAGGAAAGGATACCCAGAGGAAATTCTTTGATGGTCGTCAACATAATACACAATCTTAGAACGGTGTCAAGAGTAACTTTTGAGCTTCCGGGTATTTTTCTGCCTCTATTTTCTCAATAGCATATATTTTACTTACACCTTTGATCAAATGGCATATTTATCTCAAGTATTTCTGAGCCTGTAATGTAATGTTTTTATATTATCTCAAAATATTTATTTATAATATTTGAGTTTTAATATAAGTTTTATTTATTCCACATAAATATCGTTTAATGTTTAGGGTTTTCTCAGGACATCAATACAAAGAAGTAAACAAAAACATTCAGTTACGTTTTTAATACTCGAGTTTTATTATAACGTTTATTTTTTTCCCTGTAAACATCTTTTGATGTTTAGTGTTTTTGTATGACATCAATACAAAGAAGGAAATAAAATCATTATTTAGATCTACATTATTAACCATCCGTTTATGAAATTATGTAGAAAGATCAATAACATCATTATCTAAGCAGTGAAACTTAAATGATCTTTTGAAGAAAAGCATGCACATGTAAAGACTCCGCGATTGGTCTCAGACAAGACCCATTATAGGGAAAACCCTTGCAAATTATTCTTCTTAAATCATCCTCAAATGATTCAACAAATAAGGGTACAATGATCCATAGATCCATACCTTCATGATGTAGAAAACAACTATCATATGCACAATAAAACCATCAACATACTTCTCTTGAATGAGCTTTAATCTTAGAACTGAAATGCACTCACACTTGTTGTAGCATATTGATGAAAATTGTTGATACCGAATGAGAAATGTAGATACATCTTGTAGCAGAAATAAATAGAGTAGATATACTGATCTGCAGATCCACAATGGTACGAAACCCATGATACAACTCATCACTGAAACACATTGAAAGATAATTGTTCAGTCCTAGATCTCAATCGAGGACCTTGTCAAAGTTGATTGCAAACATCTACATGAACACTGGTGAATGGTTCAATCTCAAATTTTCCCAGAAACCCTTAGTCGCGACCTGAAGATGTTGTGTCTGTGGCTGAACCTTCACTGGCCTCTAGCTATACTCACTATGCCCACAGCTAAGGTTGTCATCAGCCTGATCTAGGTCAGGAACCCTGGTTGTGACCTCAACATGCTCAGCCTATGACTATGGAAGATTATCCGCTACCTTGCCACGTTATACCCACGACTCTGGCCCAATTTTTGTATTCTGTACTCGCGGCTATGTCCCAGAAGCCCCAGTTCAGACCAAGCCTCTTGCCTATGATCTCGAACCATGTGCGAGCTTCTTCAATCAAACTTGTGCAAACAAAGACAAAATAGACGAACCAAGACAATAGATGAAAATCAAAGATCACTTAAGCAAGTGTGTCGAAATGAGCTTGAGGTCGCCTCTATTTATAGTTTTGATGTGGGTCTACTTTCGGCTTGAGGCCGAATTAACTAATTCCTCATGTGCTTAGGTCGACCCATTCCATTACACTTTAATAAATTAATTAATTCCTATTTCAACTTCTGCTTAATCGATTGGGGTGATCTATAGGTCCATGTGGTCCTCTCCAAAAAAGGAATCGAATGAAATTATAATCTCAAACAACATAGCTACCCATAGAGGAATTTGATTGCAGTTGCTTAATTTTAACACTCCCTTTCAACAAAGGAGAATTCCACCTGCCAATATACAGTCATCGATAAATATGTCATTCTGGTATTTTCATGCATCACCACATATCGTCAGTGATCATATCTCTCATGTAGTCATCGTGTTGTAAACCTTTCTCATTACAAATCATCAATGTACTTCTCATGCTTATTATTTCTTATCTCTTGATTGTTTATGCTCGGATGCTGAAAATTTTCGGATCTAGAAGAAGAAGAATTTTTCACCAGAGGGGAGCTTGGGCTACCACCCTTCGTCTATAAAGTTATCAATCAAAATGTCCGCCGGCGGGCCACTACCCGGAATATCATCATCAATCATGATCAAAGAGCATATCATCACAGAGCATGCCTTAACCTGTAACCGCATCGGGAGCACATCTCGACCCAAAATCTCATGGGGGAGCTATACCTCCATAACCCCATATCTAGCAATAGGATATCCATCCACATAGGGGAGCCCATCTTGACCCTCGAAACATCGGGTAGATCAATCTCAACCCGGAACCACATAGTTTTATCTCAACCCATCCTATTTCCTACTGAAATTCCCACCAATGACCCTAAATATTCATGTGGTATAACACTTGCATCATAATCGACTTGGGTTTTACACCCCAAGTACACTCTCAAAACATTGTCCAAATGGGGAGTGGTATTCCCAACAAGCCTTGCTTGTGGGTATGATGCCAACTGGAGTATAATCTACAAAGACCAATCATGGGAGCATCATTCTACGGCCCTATGAAGATAGTAGATCAACATATCTAACCCTCTGGGTAAGATATAGGGAATACGCCCTATTTTCCAGAGTTCCCTCAACCCCAGGAACCATCTATCTCAATTTCTCATCCTCGGAGCTCAGACAGGGAGGAATAATTTTCTCAGTGTCCTCGATCAGCGCTTCCCTCAACATAATCACATCTGGTATCTACTTGTCTCAATAAGAGTTTATTATTTTTCATATAGGACATCAAATCAAATGTTATGTTATAACATATATAATCCTTTAAATCACAACAAGATACCATAATCATCCTCCATCTCACGAAGGTGTCAATCACATATTAATCCATAAGCATCCTCCCTCTAAAGGAGGTGTAAATCACAAACCTAAGCTTGTCTCAAATAACTGCACTATCTTATTGAATGTATAAATCACAGTCCCAACTATATGTATATGGGATTGTCTATTATTACAATGTATCCATGTCTTATCCAAATCATGCTCAGACAACTCTCTAAGTATCTTTTACATCCTTCCTCAGAGCTAGCCATGCTAGTAACATTGTACCCGACCTCGGTCGTGCTATGGACGTCTCATCCCAGATATCATGGAAGATCTCATTTTAAGGCAACATTCAAATGTGTTCATCAATACTATTCCCAAAAATCATCATTTCATTCATGCAGCTACATATCCAAGGAGAATTATCTCAACCTTTAAAAGTATAATGTTTTGTGAAAATATTTCAAAGGATATTTCATAGCAATTCTGAATGAAGCAGCTCAATCATGAATTTAATCATGTTCTATACACATAATATACAGATGGATTTTCAAAACAGAGCATAAATTCTTCAATCAACTAATAGATTCCATTTCATGTTCAAGAACATTTGAATTTTAAATTAGAGTGTCCAAGGTTTTACATTGCACAAAGCCATTTTAACAGTTTTGCAGCATGGGATTTCTTTCCCAAAATATAGAAATTGATTCATCATGCCATGATACATTATGTCGAGCTTCAAAATCCATCTCCCTCTAACTTAGATCGTCAAAGGCTCATCACGTGTCAAGGGTATACTATCAGTATGCATAATCAAAGTCATAATCAAAATCAAGGCCATACATTTGAACTCATTATCCTGATTTCATCAAATAATTGTCAAATATGGAAAAATCTGATTCATGGAGCTTGCATCACGCAATTATCTCGGTAAGCGTAATGTATTACGAAGACAACATACTCAACCTTAAATAAATTAATTTTGTGTTAACAAAATCATCTCATCAGAGTTTAGAAGCCAGACCAAAACTATTATCAAAGGCATTGATATTATAGTACCAATTATTTCATCGAGTTATAGGTAAAGCTCATATCAAGTATTGACTTCATTTACTATCAAGTCAAAAGGTCAATCATGCCATTACTAGTCATTTCCATTACTAGATGCTAGTGCATATACCAAGGTTATGTCATGCATGTTTCTTCTTCATACTGAGTCACAACAACCATTGTGCTAGGAATAACAAGACCAATACAGAACCATAATTCTGAATACTTATATAAGACACTAAAGGTCACTATGCCCAAATAGCATTATCATTTTGGAAAATAAACTATCACCAGATCAAATCATGTCAAATCCAAATGTGCGATCATGGTAATATCTACAATTATAGGCATATCTCAATCATTATCATCATGTCAAAATTTCCAAACACAAGTTATCAAGTACCCAAATCATGTCAAACTTTTATAGCACATACATAGTGGCATACTCATTTGAATGTCTTGTTCACCTGAAAACACAAGTTTGATTCAAACATACAAACTTTTCCCGCTGACAGACCTTACTAGTATCTACAACATATCTGCAAAAATGACATCTTCCAAGCGACCATCTGAGTTCATGCTCAATTCTAACAATTCCATAAATCAATTTACAATGGAAGTACCTATTAAAGATCCCTTGATTCATACCAAAAATTCAAATATGAGACTCATAGGCATGGTCACACCTATGGGCCTTCTATTGTATTAGAGAGGATCATACCTATGTTATAGATCAACAATGTCATATACTCATAAATCATAGATGAGCATGTAATTTAATTTTCATTCATGTCATCAACATGCCTTTACTGGAATAATGCAATAGTACATATGTTAGATCATAAACAGATATCTATCATGAATTTCAACATCATCTCATCAATATTTCATCAAGGGTTGGACTTGAAAGATCAGGGAAACACAATCTTATGAACTCAATAGCAATACATCAAGTTACGGCATTGAATTTCACCATATTCCATAACCATAGGTAATAAGAGATCTAGACCATCAATCTCATAGATATAAATCTATCATTATGATCATCAATATCATGTTTATCATGATCAATAGGATCAAGTTAGGTTATTCAATAAATCAACATAGTGTATGAGCTTTCATCATGCTTATCAAAATAATTATCAAAAACCATATCAATGAGGTAAACTTCTATAAGAGATCCAACAAGTCTTATGCATATCAAGAGACAAGAGTAAAATTTACTAGAGTCAGGATCAAGATCTCAAAAGCAGTAGATGTTTTCCAAACATCAGGTTATGCCACTATATCGAAGATCAACAATAAGTAGCCTCGTAGAATAAAAAGGATCATCATGATCAAAATATTCAATACCAAGTGCACCATTACATCTTAGGAAACATAAATCCCAATCACTTTCATATACATGCATAAGCCATTTGCGAAGGATACATTCTCAACGTCCCATAGGGCTTACCTAGCCATCAATGTTACAACTGGAATACAATATACCATGCATACCTTGTGGTACTATTGTTAAATTTGGACAACTAGGTCCAAACTCCATCTTGTGATGCTCAGATGAAGATTCCAATATTTGTATTGGATTCCTCTTTTGGAGAGGTGTAAAATCGATATAAAATTGATTTTAATCTGATGAGCAGAACATTTATTTTGAATTTATTATTTATAATAAATTTAAGTGCAAGTAAGCCTTAAGGTTTTACACCCCCAGCAGATGTGTCACACACCTCAATGATGGATATAAATACAGTCAACGTTGGAGAGCATTTCACTCATCTCAACACACATCTCTTCCTCTTATACGAACATCTAAGGAGCAAGAAGGACAAAGTTTACCACAGCAAGAAGGACGAAATCTACTGCAGCAAAAATGATGAAATTTACTGTAGAAAATTTTCTGCAGTTAAGGTTTCTGGGAAAGTTTGAATAGCATTGACTTTGTTCAACGCATGGTCCAATTTGGTGGAGATTTCAATTTTTGAAGGCCGTATTCATTGGCACAAAAATCAAGGTCAAAATGTTGACCGAAGTTGGAGCTACGTTGACTTTATTGTTGCTTCCTTGCGTTGATTTTTCTGGACTGCATTGAATTTTATGGGGTTGACTTTCAGTTGACTGGGTGACTGATTTGAGGGTTGTTGTGACACATTCTGGGTTGGCCGACCAAGAAGACTTTGCTGGTTGAAGCATCCTGCTGACCGTCATAACGCACCAACACATTCTCCTGTTTCTAGTTTGTCTTCTATAGATCCACTGGTATGTTCTATCAACATTTTTACTTAATTTTTTATGTGATTGCTATTATAAAAGTAAATTTGCATCAAGCATAGAACATCTACAAAAATTTACATGGTATCAGAGCTGAGGTGAAGACAAGCCCTAACTTATAGCAATCACCAAAAGAGAAAAATGAGTTCCACAAGTTATGGTTTCAAATTGGATGACAAGCTAACTGGAAGGGATGACTTCCATGCTTGGAAGATGATATTAGATCTCAAATTGGAAGACCATGATCTCATGGACTATGTACTAGGTAAGATACAAGAACCTCCATCCATTGCTAATGCTGCTGCTAAAACCAAGTATAAGAAGGGGGAGATCAAATAAAAGCTAATGATCAGGGAATCCATACATAAAAGTTTGGTTTCCTACATCTCTGAGCTAGGAACATGCAAAGAGATGTATGATAAGATGATACAAATGTTCAAAGTAAACAATGCAAACTAGGTGCTACTCTTCAAGAATCAATTGAAGAATTTGAAGAAAGGCAGGGATGAATCTATCCAAACATACTTTCTGAAACTGACTGAGATCAGGAACAATTTGTTGGCTATTGGGGAGACAATATCTGATCATGAGATGGTACTCACCGCACTTGGAGGGATCCCATATAAATGACAAGTATTCAACACTACCATTCTCAATAATAATACAATTCCTGACTTTGATGAGCTACTGTCAAGATGCATGCAAGAAGAGACAAGAATGAAGGAATACGAAAATGACAGAAATGCTACCTATGCTGCTCATTCGAGAAATAAGAACTCTGGTGATCCAAAGAACAAAGGAAGAGTAGGGGCCCAAGGAAAGAAGGGCAAGTGTTTCACTTGCCATAGGCCAGGTCACTATGCTAGAGAATGTCCTTTCAAGAAGGATTCTCCTGATAGTAATGACAACAACAACAACTGGATGAATGGAAATCAAAGAAACAACAGGTCCAAAGGAAAGAGGAATGCTCCCTCTGGCGAAAACAATCAACCTTTAAAAAGGTCTAGAAACTCCAAGTATGAGGAATCAAATGTTGTTCATAAAAGAAATGAATACATTCTTTTATCTGCCCTCTCTACTGCATCCCCGCCCGACACTATGGATGTCTGGCTGATAGATAGTGGTGCCTCAAGACACATCACTGGGTTCAAGGAAGCACTCGCTGACATGGCTGAGAAGGATACTAATCTGGAAATTATCCTTGGAGATAATGCCACATATTTGGTGAAAGGGATAGGGACTGTGACCCTCCACTTGTCTCAAGGACAAGTCCTACATTTGCAGGATGTACTCTATGTACGAAAATTGAAGAAGAACCTTTTGTCTATATCAGCCATGGAAGACAAAGGTTTCAATGTGGCATTCACTGATGGAAAGGTGTGCATGTGGAAGAAGAATCTCAAGGAAGCTATCATGATTGGTTTTAGAGTTGGAACACTCTACCAGGTTGAAGGAAGTCCATTGGGAGCTATGACATGTGATACTATTCGAAAAACTAAACTATGGCACCGAAGGTTTGGACACCTTCATTACAAGGCCCTTCACGAAGCAAGGAAGGTGGTGACAGGGATGCGTGATTTTGGAAATAATCATGAAGGTGTATGTAGGGGTTGTGCCGAAGGAGAGCATACAAGGGGACCTTTCCCCTCAAGTGTCACAAAGACATCTGATATTTTGCAACTAGTCCATTCTGATCTATCTGGTATGATACTCGTGACATCCCTGGGAGGATGTTCTTACTATATGACATTCATTGATGAATTCTAGCACAAAACCTGGATATACTTCTTAAATAAGAAGGATGAGGCTTTCATGTGGTTCTGTACCTTCAAAGCCTTGGTGGAAAACATGACACGGAAGAAGATCAATATTTTGAGGACCGACAATGGCACTAAATATGAGACAAATGAGTTCAAGGACTTTTGCAGAGAAGCTGGCATTAAGAGGGACACGACTACTACCTATACTCCTGAGCAGAATGGCATTGCTAAACTTAAGAACATGACCATTATGGAAGCTTCCCATGCCATGCTATGTGACCAGGGTCTACCGAAGTTTCTGTGGGGAGAAGCTGTGAATACTATTGTATACATTCAAAACTGATGCCCTCATTCTGCCCTGGACTCCAAAACTCCCGAAGAGGTTTTCATTGGTAAGAAACCTGATGTTTAAAATTTTAGAATTTTTGGATGTCCTGTTTATTTTCATGTGCCAAAAGAAAAAAGAAGTAAGCTGGATGCCTCTGGGAAGAAAGGAATGTTTGTGGGCTACAACGAAACTTCTAAGGCCTATAGAGTCTATGTACCTGGTCAAAGGGAAGTTGAGATATGCCATGATGTCACTTTTGATGAAGATGCTTCCCTGAAGAAAGTAGTAAACCTTCCGAGATCTGAGGAAAATCATGAAGCAAGGCCTGGAAATCAAGAAAAACCGCAGGATGAGACAATGCAGGATGTTGAAGGACCAATGAACCCAATCAATCCATCTCATTCACTGAGAAAGAGACCATCATGGATCAAGGACACTCTCAAAGATGCTGAGGGACATGCTGCCCTGAGGGGGACATTCCAGGAAAGAGAGAAGCCATGTAGATACCAAGGTAATCTGGCTGCCATGAGTACAATTGTATAATTTGAACCTGGATCTTTTGAGGCAACCGTAAAGCATCAAGTATGGAAGGATGCTATGCACAAATAATATGAGTCCATAATGAAGAATTATGTTTGGGATGTGGTTCCAAGACTGAAGGACAAATAAATTGTCACCATGAAATGGCTCTACAAGATCAAGCATGGATTTGATGGGAGTGCTGAAAAGTTCAAGGCAAGATTTATTGCAAGTGGCTTCTCTCAAAAGGAAGGAATAGACTATGATGAAATATTTGCACCTGTGGCATGATATACCACCATTCGATCAATCATAGCCCTTGCTGCTACGAAAGGATGGAGTCTTCATTAGATGGATGTCAAGACTGCTTTTGTACATGGTGCAATAAAAGAAGAGGTGTATGTAGAAAAACCTCTGGGGTTTCAAGTCCAGGATCGGGACACTCATGTCTATAGGTTGAAGAAAGCCCTCTATGGGTTGAAGCAAGCACCTAGAGCTTGGTACAAGAGGATAGATAGCTACTTGATGAAGCTGGGCTTCACTCGAAGTAATTTTGATCCGAACCTTTACTTCAAGGTTGTCAAAGGGAAGCCTCTCATTCTGGTGCTATATGTGGACAACCTCTTTCTGACAGGTGCTGACCCTCTCATTAATCAATGCAAGAGGGAGCTCACTACTGAGTTCGAGATGAAGGACCTAGGACTGATGCACTACTTCCTAGGCCTGGAGGTCTGGAAGAGACCTGGAGAGATTTTCCTTTCTCAAGGAAAATACATTGTGAAACTTCTAGAAAGATTTGGTATGGTGGACTGAAAGTCCGTGTCAACACCAATGGAACTCAACTTCAAGAAGTTGAGTGGTAGCACTGTTGGGCCCATATTGGAAAATCCTACTGAGTATTGTCAAATCGTAGGGGCCCTAATGTTGTTAGTGAACACCCATCCAGATATATGTTTTGCAGTGAACACTTTGAGTCAACAGATGGTTGAATGTCATCACTTTCACTGGGTTGGTGCCAGGAATCTTCTAAGATACCTTCGGGGCACAATAAACCATGGGTTGAGATACACTGCTGGGAGCATGACACTCCTTGGATATACTGATGTCGATTGGGCTGGCAGTGTGGTGAATCGTAAGAGCACATCGGGATGTTGCTTCAATCTTGGTTCTGCTTCGATTTCATGGATGAGTAGGAAGTAGAAATCGGTTGCTTTGAGCACTACAGAGGCCAAATACATTGTAGCAAGTATGGCCTCTTGTGAAGAATTTTGGTTGTGAAAGCTCTTTAGTGAGTTGTTTGGACATGTGCTAGTACCACCGTGATACTCTGTGATAACCAGACTGGGATTCGTTTGACCGAGAATCTTGTGTTCCACAACCGATCCAAGCATAATGATATCAGGTATCATTTCATCCGAGATATGGCATAGTGAGATGCCGTAAGGCTTGATCATATAGGAACTGATGAGTAGGTCGCAGATATTCTCACTAAGCCCCTGGGGAAGGTCAAGTTCCTAACCTTTCGTGAGAGACTTGGTATCATGGAATGACCCTATGATGTGGGTCCTGTTGGACGATGAGCTCGAGGAGCTTTGGGGGGTTTTTGGGATAGCTTCTCGAAGCTATGAGAAACCACAAGGCTAGGCTTGCCAAACCTTGTTGGTGTGCTTGGACCCCACCATTGTGATTATTGAGTTGGTTCACCTCTCATTATCTATGCCCCATATGCATCCTACCCACTGAGTTCAGGGCTCATGGGAAGAACATCTCATTTGGTTAATGAGGTGGGAAAAGCTAGAGACCAGTAGCAAAGACTGATGGACACATTAGAGATTGTCGTACTCTCTATCTAGGATGGTACGGTCCAACCAGTTGATCTGGGATCAAGTCTAGTGAGCTCTTGGACCTCCGCCTGATTTCGGGTCAGATGAACCAACTTCGGGTTGGTTGGAGACTCTTTGTGAGTCCGTTAGAGGTTTTGGACCTCTGGACTGAATTTGTCAGCTGGGGGATGATGTCTTCGTGACTAACCCACTTCTGTTCTGAAATAAAGAGGCCATCAAAGCAAGTTACAGTGGGATGATGCATGATGTTTGATTGCACTGGTGGATGGAGTTCTCCCTAGTTGAGAGGGAGTGTTAAATTTGGACAACTAGGTCCAAGCTCCATCTTGTGATGCTTAGATGAAGATTCCAATATTTGTATTGGATTCCTCTTTCGGAGAGGTGTAAAATTGATATAAAATTGATTTTAATCTGATGAGCAGAACATTTATTTTGAATTTATTATTTATAATAAATTTAAGTGTAGGTCGGCCTTAAGGTTTTACACCCCCACTAGATGTGTCACACACCTCAATGATGGATATAAATATAGTCAACGTTGGAGACAATTTCACTCATCTCGACACACATCTCCTCCTCTTATACGAGCATCTAAGGAGGAAGAAGGACGAAATCTATTGTAGCAAAAAGGATGAAATTTACTGCAACAAATTTTCTGCAGTTAGGGTTTCTGAGAAAGTTTGACCAGCGTTGACTTTGGTCAACGCATGGTCCAAATTGGCTGAAATTTGGTGGAGAGTTTTATTTTTGAAGGCCGTACTCATTGGCACAAAAATCAAGGTCAAAAGGTTAACTGAAGTTGGAGCTACGTTGACTTTATTGTTGCTGCCCTGCGTTGACTTTTTTTGGACTACATTGACTTTTCTAGGGTTGATGTTGAGTTGACTGGGTGATTGAATTGAGGACTGTTGTGACGCATTCTAGGTTGGCCGACCAAGAAGAATTTGCTGGTTGAAGCATCATGCTGGCTGCCGTAACGCACCAACACATTCTCCTATTTCTGGTTTGTCTTCTATAGATCCATTGGTATGTTGTATCAGCATTTTTACTTAACTATTTATGTGATTGCTGTTATAAAAGTAAAGTTGCATCAAGCATAGAACATCTACAAAAATTTACAACTACCTATGCACCTTCACATAGGCAGCTTGTTGTTCTCAAGTGCATCTGTACCTCTTCCTGTATTCCAAAAATATCCTCGAAAGGGATCCACTCATCACATTTCATCAAGGATGTTAGAAACATCCACGTACTCAAATGTACATGCAATAAGTGTAGGAAATGGCTATAAGAAATAATCATAATAATCATATCCATAAGTATAAAAAAGAGTAAGGTCATAAGACAAGGAACACCTATCTTCAATGAGAGATGATCCTCTCCCTATTGAACTGACCTTCAAGAGAAATCCATAGACCATAAAACAATCTTTCCTTCAATCAACAACTTTATCAATAACCAAACGATATGTGAATCAATCCCAAGTGTTTCACATAGATGACATCTCAAGACTCTTACCATAAACCAGGGTCTCTTTCAAACCCTCACTATCACATATGTATCCACTAACTACTTAGGTTTTTCTTCATACCATAGAATTATTTTAGGTCACTACCATCCTCTTCTTGATTCCATAAAAGTGTCTCCATCGGGGTGATCTCCATGAATTCTCTTCAACCCAACTCTAATACCATGTTAATTTTTCATAGAGCTACATTGTTTTTTTCTTTGATAGTTACATTTCTTCAATAAAATGATAATTTCACCCCATATTATCATATAATTATTTATCTCTACATTATTAAAAATCAATGTATATAACTATGTAGAATGAAAAATAACATCATCATCTAAGTAGTGGGATTTAAAAGAACAAAGGAAGAAAATCATGCCCACGTAGAGACACCAGGATTGGTCTAAGACTAGGGAAAACCCCACTATGGGGAAAACTAGGTTCAAAACTATTCTTCTTAGATTGTCATCAAATGATTAAGAAAACAAGAGTATAATGATCCATAAATCCATATCTTCATGTTGTAGAAAACAACTAGCATATTCCCCATAAAACATAAACATACTTTTGCTAAAGGAGCCTAAATATGAGGACTGAAATGCACTAACACTTGTTGTAGCATACCTATAAACACCGTTGATACTGAATGAGAAATGTAGATACATATTGCAACATAAATATATTGATGAAATCTACCGATCTGCAAATCCATAACAGTACAAAACCCTAGATACAATTGATAACCGAAACTCATTGAAAAATAATTGTTCAATCCTAGATCTGAATCCAGGACATTGTCAAATATGACTGCAAACATCTACATGAAAACTAGTGATTGGATCAAGCTCATATATACAAAAAAACCCTTAGTCGCGACCTCAGGACATTTTTCCCATGGCTTAAGCTTCCCTGGTTGCTACCTAGACTCATTGTGCCTGCGGATGAGGTCGTCATCAACTCAATCTAGCTGAGGAACCCTAGTCATGACCACAACATACTCAACCCATGTTTATGAAAGCTTATTTGCTACCTTGTCACACTATGCCCATGACTCTGACCTGAATTCTGTAATTACGTGCCAGTGGTTATGGCCTAGAAGCCCCAATTCAAAGCAAACCTCTCATGTGTCATCCTAAACCTTGTGCAAGATTCTTCCATCGAACATGTGTGAGCCAAGAAAAAATACACGAACCAAGACAAGAGATGAAAATAAAAAATCTCTTGAGAAAGTGTGTGAGAATGAGCTTGAGGTCTCCTCTATTTATATTTTTTTGTGGGCCCACTTTGGAGTTGAGGGAAACTTAAATAATTCCACATGTGCTTAGGCCGACCCATTCCATTGCACTTTAAGAAATAAAATAATTCATAATTTAACTTCCGCTTAACCAATTGGGGCGATCTATAAGTTGATTTTGGTCCTCTATAAAAGAGGAATATAATGAAATTATAACCTAAACCATCAAAGATTTCTATAGTGTAATTTTACTGCAGTTGCATAATTTTAACATTTATTACCAAAATTCTTGATCAAACATTATATATAGAGAAAAAAAATCTTTAACATTCAAGATATTAAAAAATTGGATATAATATAGTAAAATTAAACAATAGAACACATACAACAAATAAATCAACTCATAGCACTAACTACTAAGTAAACCAGCTCAATAGCCTCCCAGTACAAGTCAACACATGAAAACTCATCAATGAGATGACTTAAAATTATAGAGAAATCCATTTCTACATTATTATAACATCCCCCCTTAATGGAGAAATGAATTTTCCACAGCTCCTAGTTGTTTTCTACATATTTGAAAGTTCATGTCTCTAATAGGCTTGGTAAAGATGTAAACTACAGTTTCAGTAATATTACAATAGACTAAGTGAATATCCTTTTACTTTATCTATCCCCTTAAAATATGGTGTTGAACTTCATTATGTTTTGTTGTCGCATGATAAATTAGATTATTTTCCAAGTTGATGGAACTTTGGTTGTCACATTTGATTCATGTTGGACTTCTTTGTTTTTCTCCAACATCTTCAAGAATCCTCCTTAGAAAAATAGCTTCACAAGCTACACTACTAATGGTTTTCTATTCAACTTATGTGTATAAAAAGGAAACAATTGGTTGTTTCTTGTTGCTCCATGACACGATCCCCAACCCTATATTGAATGTATATCCAAAAGTGAATATTTGTCATTACGATTTTCAGCCCAATTTGAATAAGAAAATATTTCCAACTCAACATCGTATTCATCAGTATACATAGTACCAAAATTAATTTTTCCTTTTCAGATATTAAAGGACTTTATTTGCTACTTTTAGGTGGCTTTCAAAAGGGTTAGCCATGAGCTAGCTAAGGATGTTGACACAATATGTTATATTTGGTCCGATAGTGGTGAGGCAGTTTAGACTTATCACTATTTAATGATACAAAGTTCCATTCACGTCTGTTGTTTCATCATCATCATAAAATTTAAAATTCTATTCTAAAGGAGTAGATATTGCCTTGCACTCAATCTTATTGAACATTTTAAGGATTTCCATTTTGTTTCTTATTTGTGTGATTAGTATCTTACGAGATTCCATCCTAACATCAATATTAAATACCAAAGCAATTCACCAAGATGCTTCATCTCAAATACCTGTGACAACTCACTTTTAAATTCTTCAATCAACATAGAATCACTTCATGTTATGATAAGATAATCAATATATAAATATATCAAAGCAATATTCCCTTATTCAAATTTCTTGACGTACATGTTAGGATCACTTTTACTTCTCACAAAACCTTTCTCATAAAAGAGAAAATATTTTTTCACATCCCAAGATATTAGTGCTTGTTTCACACCAAAAAGGTATTTCTTTAACCTGCAAACATGATGCTATTGTACCTTATTTACAAACCTTCAAATATAAACCAAATAAGCTTCTTATTTTAATTCATCATTCAATTTGACATCTAACTAATTCATTTTCATATTATGTTTTGTATCTAATGCAAGGATTATTCTAATTTCCTTCAACTCACCTACAAGTGCAAAATATCTTCATAATAAATTCCTTGTTTTTCTGAATTGTCTTTTTTAGCCAATCTAGCTTTATAATTATTAGTACTGCCTTCAATATTAAACTTGGATATATACAATTTTTTTCATCCAATGATAAAATTATTTTTAGGCAATTTTGTTAATTCCCATGTGTCATTCTTCACTATAGAGTTATATTCTTCATTCATTGTATCCCTCCATTCTTGATATTCTTTAGCTTCTTCATAACTTGAAGTTTCTGCAAGATTCATTACATGATACATGAATACATAATATTTATACCTTATAGGTGCTTGAATTTGATGTGATGAAATTATTGGAGTTTTCATGCAATCATATCATTCTCTTCTTCTTGGAGTGCCATGACTACTTGTTGCTTCTTTCTCTTGAACTTGTACCAATTCCTATTCCTTCTCAACACTTCTAACTATTTTTTCATAATCATCAATATCATGCAATACACCAATATTATTTATTTTATCACGTTCATCTGCATTCTCATGAAACACAACATACTTGTAAGAAATCTATGTGAGTCGAGATCAAATGATTTGTATGCTTTTTCATCATTAAAATAATCAATAAATGTGCACTTAATTGACTTCTCATCAAGTTTTCTTCTTTCATATTTTGGAATATGGAAAATGTCTTGCATCCAAAAAATCTTAAACGACTAACTCTTGGTTTATACCTATAAAATGCTTCAAAAGGTGTTTTTATATCAAAAATTTTGGTTGGACTCCAATTTTTCAAATAAATAGTTGTATTAATGGCTTCAACCCAAAAAACATTAGAGACATTTTTAGCTTGAAGCATACTACATGCACATTCTACTAGTGTTTGATTTTTCCTCTCGACAACTCTGTTTTTTTGAGTTGTATATGGCATTGTAAATTGTTGCAAAATTCTATTTCTTTTACAATATTGATTAAATTCTCTTGATTTATATTCTGCCTCGTGATCGGATCTAAGGATTTTGGTGCATTTCTTTGTTCATTTTTCTACCATAATTTTGAATTCTTTAAAGTACTAAAATAAACCACTCTTCTTTGTTATAAAATAGACCCAAGTATACCTAGATATATCATCAAGAAAATTAAGAAAATGTCATGCTCCACCAAGAGATCTAGTTTGCACAGGTCCCCATACAACAATATGAATCAATGCAAGCATTCTCATATGTCTTCTCTCTTTATACAATAAATTCCTCTGTATGCTACTTTCCAAGTGCACATGCTTCAAATTCAACATGATAATTCTTCATAATAGGAAGACCTTCAACCATTGTTTTCTTTTGAAGTTACATTAAATAATCATGATTTAAATTCCCACAATTTTGATGTCATACCTCTTATGTTGACATTGTTGTAGATGTCAACGCTTGATGCCTTGTCCTGGTCACATCTAGGTTATACAATCCTCCAACTATGGTACATGTGGAAATAGCGTTTAAGAAATCATGGATGTATTTAACAACATATTGTGATATAAAAAAAATTCCACCTTCAAATTTTGATCAGAAATAGTAAACACTAAAATTAAATTCCTTTTGATACCAAGAACATACATCACCATATGGATCTATCTCTCTTTTCCATTTGTAAAGTTCACACCTATTTGTCCAAAACCTTGAAATTTATGTAATATGTTTTCACCTCAATAAACATATGTTCCATTAATGTTCTCATAATATTCATCAAATAAATCCTTATTACAATCCATCAGGAGTGATGTAGTAGTTGATGAACCAAGCATTCACATCGTCAGTCTTTCAGACAATGAAACATTAGAAATCAAAAACCTAATATTTTTAAATACAATATTGATTGAGGTGTCTTTGTCAAAAAAAAATTCATTAATATTTCTATTTCTTTGTTTAGACTCATTGTATATTCTTTTCCATAAATCATTATAGGGATGCCCAAGTTTTCCACAATAATAACAATTATAATTTCTCGTATCATGAATTGTAAGTTTAGATTATGTCATACCTTTCTATTTTTCTTTAAACTTACCTCATTTTTTTTGTCCTAAGTCTTACCTATCAATGGTTTTTTTACCTTTGGATACATATTCCAAATTTGATCTATTAGATCACAAATCAATGTTCTTAATCCTTTCTTCCTCTTGGAGAATAATCCATTTATATTCATCAAACATATGGGGATTTCCTCTAGCTAGAAAACTTGAAATAAGTATTTGATAGTCTTACACTAAGTATTTTAATGTGATGGTGACCAAGTAAGTATTGGACACTTTTTCACCCATATATCCTAACTTATCAATTAGATCTTCGACACGGGAAATGAAATTGATTATATTTGCATTTGCTTCCATTTTTATAAAAAAACATAGACTTTAAAGATAAAATATGGTTTATATTTGTTATTTCATACCAACCTTGTGCACGTCCCAAGTTTCCTTTGATGTTTTGCAATCTATGATCATCCAAACTTACAATGGATCATAAACAATAACCTTTCATTATTATTAAAAAATTAAATTTCAAGTGAACATAATTGGTACCATCAAGCTTATTGGATTCATTCATATATATTGCGAGAGACTATGATATGATAAAAAAATCTCTTTCTCCAATTACTAACTTCTAGATCAAACCAATTTAAATTGTTTTTTTTCAATTCTTTATATCTCCCTTTCACCAACTAATCAAATGGGTGTGGTTAATTTTTATATTAAGTAATTGTCGTTAATATTTAAAAATAATTCGTTTCCTTTTTACAATATGGTTTAGATAGATTTTTTGTTTTTAATGTGGCAATTTTAAAATTAATTTACTTCAATAAATTTATATTTTATGGCTTTCACCTTAATTTTTATTTTATTTAAAAAATGTATGTATTTAAAAAATATTTTGTAATAATTAATTATAATTTTCTTCACTTTTTTCAATATTTTGAAAAAAAAATTATTCAATTTTCAACTACGTTTGTTTTTTTTTTTAATAAGGAAAGAGATGATTTTCCAAACCTCTTATTCTACATTTCTCCACACAATAATTATGGTTATTAATATAATCAAATTCAATGTAAGAATATTTTTCAGGCGACCACTTTTACAGTAGTTCTAATTATTAATGGAATAAAATTCCAGGCCAAAGTACTTGTGAAGGGATTGACCTTCAATTTATCGCCATAAATGTGATGTTAATTTCTTGATAAGGGTTACCTATTACAGGTGCCTTTGCATTTTTAAATTAAATTTCGTTTAATAGTAAAACTTTCTAGATTGATATTTTTCTTTCTCCGTCCCGGATCTAATTTTTCAATATGTTTATAAAGAAATTAAATAATGTTTAAGGTTTTAAAGGCTTTAGAAAAATCGACAAAAAAATATAGTTATCATTACCTTGGGAAAACATTCTCTGGCTATGAGTTATTCAAGTGTTTAATTCTTGAATGATTAGGTCTATAAACATCTAGACAACTAGACCTAAATTTGTGTACTTTTTCTCCATTTACCTATTTCCTTTTATGGAATGAGCTATGCAATTTATTAAAAGGCTTTCCATATGAAATTTATTAAAAGGATTTCCATTTGTGATGGATGTGTAGTTTCTCATATATAACCATCTTTATAAATAGGTATCAATACAATGTGAAAGGTTCTTTTCCTTGCAAAAATGATTAGATTTAACATCATTATTTTTTGAAATAGCGGATTATTTTCTTAAAAGTGTCAATTCTCTAATTTTTTCTCCTAATATATTTTTCATTAATCTCAAGTGTTGAAAATTAAAGAGTTATGGTCTAAATTTCTTTGGAAAAAACTTGGACAAAATTCACATTTGCAATTTTGAAAGGTCGACCCCATAACCCTTCAAGTCGGCCCGACATGTGATAACGGGTCCTTTTAAACCTCATATAAATATATAGTAGTTGACTTCATTTAGATCACACATCACACTTGAGTTTGATCTAAATATTGCAAGAAGATTCCACACGTGGGAAGGAAGAGAAAGAGAGTTGAAACATCTATTTAATTTTTTTTTTGAGTGAGTCATAAATTGTGATGGATATTCCATTCAATATGTTTTTATAAAAGATCTGATAATAATATATTAAAATTGTAGTTTTTTGAATAGTGTTACAGTTTTATTAAACTTCTAGATTTGTAAATTTAACTTTACTTAATGCATGCACGCGAATAGAAATTATGAAAAAAAATTGAATGAAAAAATAATCTCACGCACACACATAAGACATAAGATATGCTACGAGAAACTTTTTCAGGAGAAAGTCCAGTTGGAAGGTGAGGTCGCTTTGCTGTCTTTCTCTATTTGGAAAATAAAGTGTTATGAAACCAGCTCACAAAAAACAACCTAAACTATGAAATGGGAACTATAAACTCAAAAGGATAAATCTAACCAAAATAACCATCAAAAATATAAAAAAACAGCTAGTAAATGAAAAATGGTGATGCTGGAATAACATTTTCTTTTCAGAGGTAATTTTTCATCATGTTTAAAAAATGGCAGTGAAACCTAATTTTTGTGTGCCAAAAATGCCCTCAAAACAAAAGGTGAAGATACTGGAATAACATTTTTTTCAAAAAGTGAATATGTTGGAATAACATTTTTTTTAGGGACAAGTTTTCAAAATTTTAAAATACCACGTAAAAGATAAATATCATCACTCCAGAAAAACTTAAATTTCTAAAGAAAAATGAAAACAAAAAATTACTAGACTTTAAACAATAAAAAAAAAACCAAAAGTTAAAAAAATAAGAAGTAAATAAAAATATATATTAGAAAAAAAATATAAATTAATAAAAAGACAACAAGAAACCAAATATATAAAAGTATTTAAAAAAACCAAAAAAAAAGTCAAACATAAAAAGAAAAAAAAGAAGTAAATTTAAATAAATAAATAATTAAACAATAGAAAATATAATTAAAGAAACAAAAATAAGTAAATAATACTTTATTAGACAATTTAAAAAAACAAAAAAAAATTATTGTCTTTTAAAAACAAATTTAAAAGAAAACAATATAATTAAAAAATAAACATAGTAAAAAATTTAAAATTCAAAATAAAAGTATTAGATAACTAAAAATAAAAAAAATATATAAAAAAATTAAATAAATGAGAAAAAAATTAAAAAATAAAATTAAAACATAAAAAAAACCCTAAAAGAAAAACGTAAAACAAATTTAGAAAAATAATCACAATTAAAAAAACATTAAAAATAAAAATGAACACAAATATAATTAAAAAAAAAAAACTTAATAAAACATAAAAAAAGAGCTAAAAACAAATTAAATTTTTTAAAAAATTAATAACAAATATATCAAAAAATAAAAAAAATTGTGGTCCTCAAGCCTTTGGGTGTTGAACCCACCTAGTGCGCAAATTCCCGAGGGGATGAAAGTCGATTCTCACAATCGACCGGGGGGTAGCCGATTCCAAGCCCCACCAAGTGGCTCGAGCGGCGCCCCACGGAGCTTGTCCAGCTTCACCGGCCCATGGTAGTCGCCCCTCAAGCCACCTGATGGGGCTGGTAGGAGCCTATTCTGAGAATAAAATTAAAACATATATAATTAAAAAATTCAAAATAAAATACATTGAAAAATATAAAATAAATTAAATTAAAATATCTTTAAAAAAATAAAAATAAAACCTAAAACAAATTAAAAAAAATAATCACAATTAAAATAACTAAAAAAAACATAAAAAAAATAAAAAAATGAAAACAAATATAATTAAAATTAAAAAAAAAAAAACTTAAAAATGAATTAAAAGTTCAAAAATATTAATAACAATTATATCAAAAAAAAAATTGTGGCTCTCGAGGCTTAGGGCGGGCTCAACCCAATTCTCGGAATCGGGTTGAGCCCAACCGATGGCCCCTCAGGCCCTTAGGCGGGCTCAACCCCATTTTGAGAATTGGGTTGAGCCTGCCCAGGGGCCTGAGTGGCTGAAAGTCGATTCTCACAATTAGCACTCAACCCCTTCAGCCCACGACAGCCACCCCTCGAGCAACCCGATCGGGAAAATTTTATTCTGAGAATCGGATTTGCCCCTCGATCCCCAAGGCGGCTGCCAAGCTCACTTGGTCCATGGGGGTTGCCCCTCAGGCCACCCGGCGAGGCAAGGCCGATTTGGGCAAGCTCAATTCTCCATGTACCTTTTTCCGTTCATCTAACCATAGTGTAGATAAGTGTGAAAATATGGAAGAAATTCTCCCTACTGGGTGCCTCGAAGGGCGATCGTCATGGGCCAGCGAAGGTGGCCAAGCTACGCTAACCCACGACGACCTCCATTAGGGACACCTGGTGGGGAAAATCCAATTGACATAATTATATTTTCCCTGTCCAGTGGCCCAATGGGTGACCGCCAAGCTCATCCAGCCCACGGCGGCCGCCCCTCGGGCCACCCTGCAAGGCAAAGCCAATTCTGAAAATTGGTGTTGCCCCACTAGGTGGCCAAAGGGGTGGCAGGGTGAGCCGACCAAGTTCCATCGGCCCACGGCAACCACCCCTCAGTCCACCCGACGAGGCTAGCTGGAGCCTATTTTGAGAATCAGCTTCAGGCATCCCCACGGGCTGGCTCGAGGGGGCGGTCGATGTGGGCCGACAGAGCTTGGCCAGCTCTGCCAGCCCACGACGGTCACCCTTCGGCAACCAAACTGTTATTTTTTTATATTTTTAATTTTTTAATTTAAATATTTTATTTTTTAAATTTTTTTTATTTTTATCTCATTTTTTTTATTTTATTTTTTATTTTTTATTTTTTTGTTTTTTAATTTATTTTTTTATGATTTTGTTTTTTATTTGAATTTTTTTTAATAAATTTATGTGATTTCCATTTCGTGTTTTAAGATAAGAAAAAAAACATTAAAAAATAAAAAATAAAAAAATTGTATAATGTTATTTTCACTTCAATGTTTATGTAAATCATTTAATTTTTGGAAAAAAAATGGTATTATTATTAATATTTGACATAAAATTCATAAAATTGCTGATTTTTATACTTTTTCGTTATTTTTTTCCTATAAAATTGTTTATTTTTTCAGTTATATCTATATTCAAAATGTGTATTTTTACGTAAATTGTTAAAATTATTGTTTTTTTAGTGACAAGTATTTCATGGGAAATGAAATATTGTTTAACAATATATAATTATTAAACTTTTGGCTTTTTTTTTAACACTACAAAAAATCAAATATCTCACTACAAAAAAAAACGTGAAAAACAGTTAAAAAAATATGTAAGTGAAGAAGAATAAGACGAGTACTTAAAAAAAATCTAAATTTAGAAAATAATTATTAGCTTTTAATACATTAGAAAATTTAAAGTAAAAAATAAGTCTTCTAAAAGAATCGAAAGATTCTAGCATCAACACTTTTCAAAATCAACACAAAAATCACTAACATTTTAAAAATAATGTTTATACTTGGTACATAAAAAAATTTAATGTGTAAAAAAAATGCCAAAAAAAATTAAGACTATTCTAAATCAACACTTTTCAAAATCAGAGGATTTTTTGCCACCTAAAAAATTCAGGTACTTGTTTCTGTTCCCATTTCAAAGTTTACATTGTTAAAATAGAAGAAAAGAGAGATCAATGACTTAGAAATCAGCCACTTCAAGGGGGAAAACTCCTTTACATTACATAGATGAACAATTCTTAACTGATTCAAATGGAAAAACCTCCTTTCTATATATAGGAGTCCATGGGGTCACAATATAATCCTATCCGACCTAACAATAATAATGTAAGGGTGCAAAAATAACAATAGTGGGCTATTATGGGGCACAATAATAGCAATATGGGGACTACATGGGTACAACAATAAAAATAATGGGGTTACACTAACAACAATAAGGGGCTACACTAGTAATAAAGGGCCCTAACATGCCCCTATTCTTTAAAAAATTGTTGTCCTCAATGCTTGAGTAGTTCTGTATTCTTTTGTATAAACAATTATCATCTACCCATGTGGAATTTTTAGTGGGTAAGTTCTTCCACTTGATGAAATACTCTGAAATTGATCGATTTGGTAGTTGTCGAGTTCTTGTTTCTGTGATTGCCTCAGGTTCCAATATGATTTTTCCTTCCTCATCAAGTTCTGGAAATATTGTTTGAACTAGAAGTTTGTCACATATAACCTTCTTTAAGCATGAAACATGGAAAACTGGGTGCACTCGGGAAGATGCAGGAAGAAACAATTTGTATGCCATAGTACCAATATTTTGCAACACCTTGGAAGGACCATAGTACTTTGGTGATAATTTATTATTCTTCTTAGCTTGCTTGAGGGACATTTGTTTGTATGGTTGTAGCCAAAAATATACCCAGTCGTCTACATCAAAACTTCTCTTCTTGCGATGTCGATATGCCTGTTGTTTCATTCAATTTTGTGCCAAATTTAGGTTATCCTTTAAGAGTTTGAGAACTTTTTGTTGATGCTTGATGTGATCTTCCACTGCTTGAACCTTATAATTTTAACATTTGAAGTGGTTGATTTCTAAGTCTTTGATCTCTATTTTATTCTATGTTGTGAGTTGGTTTCATAACATAAGGCTACAAGTACAGATAATTAATGTGTGTGGCCCATGGGTTGCTACAGTTCATAAATCCTCTTTTTTTGTTCTAACTCTTATCTCTCCTAGATTTCTTTTCTTGGCTAAGGAACAAAATTCTCTTGAGATAATGGAATAACTATTCCTCCTAGTGGCATGGTTATAACACATCCCTGTAGCCTACTAGTGGTTAAGTTTGACTATATCAACTCATAACTAGAGTTACAATATAGACTCTTCTAGAGTCTTATACATCAGAAACACAGAGCTATCTCATGTTCCATGAATACTGGGGGTCGATGCAACATCCTCTCGAGCTATAAGTATGAAAAAGGATGGTCAACTTTTGAGTGACATAAATTTAGGATAAGGACTCTGATTGACACTGTCCTTGTACTGCTTGAAATAAAGTTATGTGTAGAATAGCATGCAAAAGTTTAGAGTTAAAGAGACACATATTTACCCAAGAAAACATCATTTCATCCCTCAAAACACTCCTAGAATGTTTTAGACCTTGTTTCGCAAAACTGGGTCTTGCTTGTAAAAACGATCTCGTGAGATGATTCTTCCACTTTTCCCACTCTGAATGCATCAATTGGATGAAAAGTAATATAATGATCCAATCAGGATAACACCTCCCCATTTTCGGATGCTTTTGGTCCCATAAATATTTTACTGAATAAGGTGAGGAAAGATTTCCTCCATCTTCTCTTTGGTGTACCATTTAGCTTTACCCAGAAGTTTCCCTTCAAACTAATTTTCCTAAGGTCATGTTGGCCTTGTCTTGTATTTTTGGACATCTTCTGCAAAATTGTGTCTTCTATCAACTATGCTTGAGCATTGATTGCCAAATCCTCCACTGAAGGTAGCACTTGTTCCTCTTATTGATATAGCATGGAAGGCTCATAGAGTTTCAAATTATCTCCATTGACAACTAATTAAATGTGCATATATGGTGGTAAACTAAGTCAATAGGCATTATCATATACCTTTTCCAATATGTCAAAGGGACCATACCTCAAAGCCTTTATTTTCTTACAAGGCCGTTGTGGCCTCTCCTTGTTAATCTATAGCCATACTTTGTCTGCCACCATGAACGACTTATGTTTCTTGTGCTAATCACGCCTAGCCTTATAATTATCATGTGACTTTTGTATTATTTCTTGTACCTGTAGATTGATCTACCTAATGTTATCTATAAAAAATTTAGTCGTCAAAGCATATCTTGTACGATTTGTGTCACTCATCCTTGTTTCCCATATGCAATATCTAAAGGTGAAGGTGGAAAATATACAAAACAAGTCTCAAATGGGGACTTTCCTTTATAAGTGTGGGCGACTCTATTGTAAGAAGTTTGTATATATACTATATTTTCATCCTAGGTCTTCAGATTCTTCTGGTTGTATCCCCAGAGCAGTTGCACCAAATCCATGTTGACTACCTTTGTCTTCCCATCTATATGTGGATGAAATGATGTAGATTTATTCAACTTTGTGTCCACTTTTTCCCCCAATGTTGTCAAAAATGCACTGATAATTCTTGTATCACTATCTAAAATGATGCTTTTTGGTATCCCAAAGTAAACCCAGACCTGTTTAAAGAACAAGTTTTTTAATTATTGTTTGTTGATGGTATTTAATAGGGCATCAGAATACATAACTTGCTGAACCTGTCAACTACCAGGAACATGTAGTCATTTCCCTTCCTAGTTGTCGATAAACCTCCCACAAATTCCATGGAAATGCTTCCCAACGATGAGTAGGTATAGGTAACAGATGATATAAACCATGTTTCCTATTGTTAGACTTACTAGTATAATAAATCATGCATCCTCTTATGAACCTAGCTACTTGATCTTGTATCTTGGTCCAATACACATATCTCTACAAGTTAGACACGGTCTTCACTACACCAAAGTATCATGTAACCTCGTAGGTGTCATCCTCTCTAATCAACTACATTGACTCACCTTTAGGAATACATAGCTTATCACGCCTATAGAATAACCCATACTAGAGATGGTAGTCAATGGTGCTATCTCCATCGTGAAAATGACTCAGACTCTCTAACTAGTGATTCACCTACTTGAGGTTATCATTCTATTAATATGCATCTCTATATGGATCATAGGTCAATGGATCCATGTGCACAACAGTCCCCAAATTTATGCTATTTGATTTGGGTGGGCTTGACAACATGTTGGGAAACATATTTTTGTTTCCTTTCATATACGTGATGACCAAATGAAACTGTTGTAAAAACCCCATCCACTTGTAATGCCTAGTCTATTGTAGTTTACATTTGGCCTACAAGTATTTTGATGGCTGGTGATATGTGTGTATTACTATCTCCTTTCCCATCAAATAGTGCTTCCACTTCTTCGCAACTTCCACCATCGCATAGAGCTCCTTATTGTAGGTAGGGTAGTTAAGAATTTCCCCATGAAATACTTTACAATGGTAGCAAACATTCCTTCCTCCATACAACATGATAACTCCCAAATCATACCACTCACCTCTTTCTCCACATCAAAGGGGTGTTTCAAGTTTGTTAACGCTAGAATTGGTGCTTGAAATATCTTCTTCTTTAGTTGCTCAAAAGCCTTATGTTGACCATTTCCCCACTATAAACTCTTACCACTTGTTTTTATGGCACAGAGCAGTGCTACTACCATTGAAAATGAGGGTATGAACTTCCTCAAGTACTATGATTCCTGAATAAAACTCGTGACCTAAAAAATAGTAGTAGGTACTGACCATTTCATGATGGCATCCATATTGGAGGGATTTTTCTTCAATTATCCTCCACCGATCACATATGCCAAATACACCAAGGATTTCTCTACATACATACACTTCTTGAGATTTGGTATTAGTTGTTGCTTCTTCAAATTCTCCATAGCTTGTGGTCAATTTGAAATATGCTCCTCCCACGTAGCACTATATACCAATATATCATCCAAATAGGAAATAGAAAATGAATCCATAAAAGGGTGCAATACATCATTCATCAATATTATAAATTTAGTTGGTGCATTACAGAGGAAAAATAACCTAACTAATCACTCATACAAACCTTTCTTCCTTTTGAAGGTGTTCTTCCATATATATTATTCTTTGACTCAAACCTTGCGACATATAGACTTCAATTCTATCTTGGTGAAGTACTTTGCTTGTTGCAATTGATCTAGAAGATCATCTATCCTTGGAAGAGGATACCTATTATTGAGTGTGATTTTATTCAACACCTTGTAATATATACACATCCTCTAAGTCCCATCCTTCCTCGGTGCAATTATGATGGGCGACCTGCATGGAGATGTACTCGGATGAATGACACCATGTTCCACCAACTATTGCAACTATTTCTTCACCTCACTTTCTTCTATAATAGACTATAGGTACCGCCCAATATTTCAAAATGGCGAGTCTCGCAAAAGACGAATCTCATTTTCTATTTCTCCTTTAGGTGGTAACCCTTTGGGATCTCAAAACACATCCCTGTATGCCTGTAACAAGTCCTCTCGTTGTTGTTTCTTTTTCTTAGTACACCCCTCTAGGGATGAATTTTCTCCTATTGAATCCTCTTCATAGCAACTTTCTCTTGAAAATAATAAAACATATTTCATGCTAGAAGTGATCAATTTCTTGGCTTGGTTGGCACTTAATAATGAATTTGTCTATCTTCCTTTGCACGCGTTGATGATGAAATATTTTCCATCCTTGACAAGGTGGTACTGATTGGCTCTCCTATGATTATTTCATCTCACATGTACATGTATCGACTCCAAAACATTACTCAACATACATCAAGGGGAACCAAATATAGATCTACTTCATCAATAAAATCAACAGTAATAACAAATCTAATTTTTCATTGTTTTGTTACCTTTAGCTCTACATCCTTATTTACCCAACCCAGTGGATATGGATTTGGATGATCACAAAATTCGAGCCCCAACTTCTTGACTAACTCCACTCCAATGAGATTTTCTTGTGATCTATATTCAAACATAGCATCAATCTTTTTCTTCTTGACATGCATCTTTATATGGAAGTGTTTAGTCATTTCTTTTTCTTCCTATTGCAGAAGGATACTCAGATTCACCTCCTTTTCTACTAACATACCAATGATCTTCTCATCCACGTCCGATCGACTTTAAACTTGGTTGCTTGAATCAGTGGCCATGTGGTTATTCTTCCTATTACCTTTCTTCTTCTTCTTAGGGTTTAGCTCTGGATGCAACTTCCAACATTTTTCCTTTGTATGACCATCGATGTTGCAATGGTTGCAGTCGTTTTTAGGATATTTTCACATGACTTTCCCATTTTTATATTTTCGCTCATTTTGCTTTTTCTTCCCATCCTTACAAGCTTCATGTTTCTCTTTTTGATTCGATCAACTTAATTTCGCTCACTTCAGATATATGTTCTCTAGGTATTGTGCCTATAAATAAGCCTCATCCACCTATTTAGGCTTGAACAACATCAATTTCTCACACAGATGGTGATGGAGACCCACCAAATACTTGAGGAGTGCATCTGGGTTCTTTCGAGATATACCCCACATTATAGCCATCTTCTTGAATTTTGCGGTATACTCCTCCACGCTTTGGCCTGAATTTTGTCTGAAGTAATGCCACATGATCCACTGGTCCTATATGTACCCAATGGGATAAAAAATTAATTTAATGATGGTTTTGAAATATTCCCACTTAGTCATTCGAGGTTGACCCTCAAACATTGGGGTTTCGATGTGGCTCTCCCACCAAGTTAGTGCATGGCCCTCCAATTTCAATCGTGCAAATGAGATTTTTTGTCCTTCCTTAATCTGATGGACGTTGAAATAAACCTCCAATTAATACAACCAATGGTTCAACTTTAGAGCATCGATTTTTCCGTTATATGGATTGATGTTGATTGTTTCTTCCACTTTAAACACTCACTAATTCACAACACTTGAACCGAGTTGATGTTTTCTAGATTCTTTCCTCGATTGTTTCTACACTTCTCCCTGGTCTTTTGATCATCGTTGAGATTTTTCCTTTGGTTTAGAACCCCCATCTTCTCTAAATATACCCAAATTTCTATTCGAGGCTGCAATGAGGAGTTTTACATTGCGGTTGATATCTGTGACTTGTTGTTCGAGTCGAGTAAACCTCATCTCTGCAGGATCACAGGGTTCATCTACATATTTTTCGTCCATGATTATCATTTTATGTTTTTTGGCACGGAAATCTAGATTACTACAATATCGACAAAATATCCAAAGAAATGTGGTCTGATACCAAATTATAAATAAAATACCATGTATATTCGACTAGATAGTTCGTCACAACATATCTAATAATAATAGATTAAAATTCTAAATTTTTACACTATTATAGCTTTATTAGACTTCTAGATATGTAAATTTAATTGTAATTAGTGCATGCATGCAAATGGAAATTATGAAAAAAATTAGAGAATGAAAAAATAAGCTCACACGCACACATAAGACATAATATGTGCTTCGGGAAACCCTTTTGAGAGAAAGCGCAACTGGAATGCCAGGTTTCTTTACTCTATTTCTCTTTCTAGAAAATAAGGTTACAGGCACAAAGAAGTAATTCCTATGGCCCGTACGCTGCTATAGTGCTTATATCCATTCTGTGTTATCTACCTCCTATCTCTCCTAGCTATATTTTCTCAGCTATGGAACCAAATTCTCTTGAAAGAAAGGAATGTGTATTCCTCCTACTCGCTAAGTTATAACAAAACCTGGAAGCCTATTAGTGGTTAATTTTTACTAAATCAACTCTTAACTAGGGTTACAATATATAATATTCTAGAATATTTTACATTACAAACATGTGTCTAGCCTCAATTTCATGAATAATTGGGTTTGACGTGGTATCCTCCCAGATTATAGGTGTGAAAATAGGAAGGTCAACTTCTTAGTGGCATAAGTTTTGCATACAGACTGTTATTGACGTGATTCTTGCATCAGTGGAAATATCTATCTATATAATAGCATGAAAAGATGTTGTGTTAAAGCAGAAAATTTTTACCCTCAAAAAATGTCATTTGATGCCACAAAAAATTCTCAGAAGGTTTCATACCCTATTTCTCCAAACTGGGGCTCTTCGGTAAAAACAGTCCCTTGAGACCTTTCTACACTCCAAATGCATCGACATGGATGAAAAAATATATAATGATCCAATCCAGATCATTGGGTCTACATTAACCAATTTTTGCCACTATCGACTTGGGTTATTTTTCTTTTGTTTGACCGAGATTTTCTCTCTAGTTGGGTGTCGAAAATTACATAGGGTTTAATCTTTGTTTGAAAATTGAATTCAATCTATGTTTTGGGTCATTGAATGAGATTAAACACAAGTTCTATATAAGGTTTGACTGTAGACACTTTGACCAAAGATTTTGGATATGTTTTGACTTTGTTTGATTAATGAAGGAGGGCTAAGTATTTTATTCAGTTGACCAATCTTTTTGGGCAATTTTTGACCATTTAATTTTGAAAAAAAATTATACTATTGACTATTTTTTACTATACCTCCATAGGCTGAAAAATTTCAAACCTATATGTTGGATTATATTCTAATTTCTCTCTCTATTGACATGTTTTGGATTGGTTGATTTGGGAAGTCAAAGCCCTGACTTTGACTAATTGATGGGTGTCCTAGTTGGACTATGTACCTCATGCTAAAAATTAATTTACTAATATAAGAAGAAGAATTTAATAAGGGATTCCCCCTTGTGGTTTTTTTCCTTGGTCTTTGACGAAATCTCTGTGTCTCATTGTGCTTGGCTATCTTCTATTGTGATTTTACTAATTATTATTCTATCTATAAATTAATATTTGTTTCTAGGGTGATTGGAATTGAAAAAAATGCTTTAAGTGATTATAACAACATAGAACAATGTGAAAAATTAACATGGTATCAGAGCTAAGATGAAAGTTAGCGTAAGGAGGCTAGAGAGCATCGCTTTGCTAGACTCTTTTTGTTCACTGGTGATCAAATCTTGGGCAAGATTATTATCTCCTACTTAAATATTAAGGAGAGGTTGAATGGTTCCTTCAACTTTGCATCACATAGGGCTATATTGGATCTTACTCTTGAGGATAATGATGTGATGGAATATGTGTAGGGACAAGTACTTGAGACTCCTAGGAAAGCCATTGTCAGTGCCAAGTCTAAGTACATGAATGGTGAGATCAAGGCTAGAAATATAATTATTGATTCTCTCTGGGATCATCTCATCACTTATGTGTCCAAGATGAAGAAGTGAAAAGAGATGTATGAAAAGTTATTTGGGATGTATGAGGTCCACAAGCTATGTGAGATCATCTTTTTGAAGATTCAACTTCATGATATCAATATGAATAGGTTTGAATCTATTACAACCTAATTCATGAGGATATCAACTTATTTCCATTGGAGAATTGATATACGATATTGAGCTTGTAAAAACGACACTTCGTGGGCTCCCCATGCCTTGGGCGACATTCATTACAAGCATTAGTTGTAGGGAATACCTACCTACATTTGAAGAGATTTTGGGAAATTACACTCATGATGAATTAAGACTCATTTCTAGAGGAAGAATGTAGAAATAAGAAGAAGGAGAGGCTATAGCCTTTGTAACCAATTTCAAGAAAGGAAAATGGAAACGAATACCTCCCAATTGGAAGCTAAAGAATGTATCCCCACCATTCAACAATAATAGAATGATTTTTCAAAATTCCAATGTTGCAAGTGTCATAGATTTGGTGATGTAGCCCAATATTTTCCTGATAAACTAAATAAATGCTCGAAGACCCAACAAGAGCAACAATAATGGCAAAAACAACAACTTCAACCATAGAAGGGAAGGAGGAGGTCCCACTTCTCATGCAAGTTTTGAAGGCTCCCAACGCCCTCAAAATAGGACCATAAATGCAAGGTATGCTAATAATGTTTCAATTTATCAATGAATATGTTCTTACTATGGCTCTTTCTAGTTCATCTTCAAATATCATTGGTATATAGTTGGTGGATAATGTGACATCTACATATTTTACTAGGTATCACGAATTCGTCTCAATTTTGGTTGAGAGGGAGACCAATATGAAAACTTTACTTGGTGATAAATATTCTCATCCTATAAAAGGGTTTTATTATATTTATTTTAATTTTGAAACTGTTTAGGTCATTGTTGGGACTCAAAAATGTCATATTTTTATCCACCTTTTCCTTCACTATTCCTTACATTTCATCATCCCATTAACCTTTCATTACATCATTTTCATAAATATATTTGGGTTTCACCTTCTTATTTTCCATTTTATTCATTTTTGTATTATAATTGAATTTATGATTAAATATTAGAAAATATACATATTTTTTATATAAATCTCAAGAATATGTGAGCTTTGTAATGTGTAGGAAATATGTGGAGGATTAATTCCAAGATACGTCTCAAATATCTCCTCCACCATATTAAGGAGATAATTATTCAAGTCTATTCCTAAGGAGAGGATCATGGAGGATTTGGTTGGCATATATTATCCAAGATATGTGAGAGATGTGTGGAGAATTCAAAGGGATAATATCTTGTAATAATGGGAAATTAGTTGAGAGTGCTTGAGAGAATATTGGATATGTAATTATGAGATGGTTATCTTCCTCATGTATATAAGAGAGTGCTCTCTCTTCATTTTGATAATAATGGAGAAATAGTTTTGTAATTAGGAGAAGAGAATTCTTAGCTTTCATTCATATTCTTTGTTATGTTTTCATGATTTGTAATTTGATTCTTGTAATATAATTTGAGATAGCTTTATTGTTGTGAGCTCACATATGTTGTTTTTCATTCAATTCTTCACATGTTGTATTGCTTTTCCTTTATGCAATTTCCTGCTTTCCTAGTTAGTGTTTCAATGCTTTTCTAGATTAATTTGATTTCAGTAATTTAGATTAGATTAGTTCCACTTCAGTCCTGCATATATAGTGCATGTGTCTCATAAGTCTACGAACCTCGGATTGACAAATTAAATAGTTGGGTAAAAACTACAACAAAATTAAACAAACATATTTTCACCCAAACAGTCATTCTCCTACAATATGTGTTGTGTGTACCAAGCATGAAGAATAATATTGTCTCCCTCATTTGCATGGAAGACAATGGGCTCAGAGTTGCATTCATTGATCGAAAATTATTTTCTTGGCCAAGGAATTATAACATGAGGGTATCCTTCACACTTGGTGTAAGAAATGAAGGCCTTTAAAGAGTTTCTAGATGATCAATTCAAGCATTGGTCCATGACCACTAATCAATGTGAGCCTTATCATTGGAGATTTGTTCGGTTTCATTAAATTATTTTCTTGACTTGAGTAGGATGGATACATGGACACCTAGGATTAAGGTTGATCATGAAGGTGTATACGAAGGATGTCCCAATGGGAAGAATACCAAGGCACCATTCCCTTCTAGTAGCAACATATCTAAGGAAATTTTTCATCGTATTCACTCTAACCTTTGTGGACAATGTTCAAAAACTCTCTTGGAAGATAATTATACTAAGAAATATTTGGCAATGACTTCTCTCGTAAAACTTGGATATTCTACTTGAAGAGAAAGGATTAGTTTTCAATGCATTTAAGGATTTTAAGGCTCTTATGGACAATGAAATAGGGAAGAAGGTCACGATCGTGAGGACTGACAATCGAGGTGAATACACCTCAAATTAATTTAAATACTTTTGCAGAGATATTGGGATTAAGAGGGAGGTGACTATTCCATACAACCCTCAACAAAATGGAGTTGTTGAAAGGAAGAACATGTCCACCTTGGAAGCATCCAAAGTGATGATTCATGATAAAAAAAATCTATTTGTCTATGGGGAGAAGCTACAAATATTTCTTTATATGTCTAAAATAGGAGTCTTCATCAATCCTTGGGAGACAAGACTCATGAAGAAGTTTTTATCGGTGTAAAACCGTAATTTAGACACTTGAGAATATTTGGCTACCATTTATACTTTCATTTTCCAAATGAAAAGGGGTTCAAACTAGAAGCTTCTGGAAATAAAGGTACGTTTGTTGTTTATTATGAAAATTATAAATCTTACAGGATATATGTGTCAGGCCGTAAGAGCATTGATTTCGATCGAGATGTGAATTTTAATGAATATGTTTCCCTTGAAAAATAAAGGGACTCTCTTGTCCTTACCACCACTCAAATAAGAGATGATATTGTGGATTAAGATGCAGAGCCATCCACGGCCAAGCCAGACCTTGCAAATGAGCCCATAGAAGCCACAAATCCTTTGAATTATCCTACCTAATGATCCTCCCATGAACAAGAGGCATTTGTGGCTTTGTGATACATTACAGGATGCAGAGAGACACTTATCCCCAAGAGCCACCTTGAGAGAGAGGAAGCAACCTCAAATATATCAGTGATATTCTACATTGATGAGTGGAATCATATATTATGAACCTTGTAGTTTTGAAGAAATAGTGAAGGAATAGGTTTAGAGAGATTCCATGGTCCAGGAATATGAATTCATTATGAAAAATGATATATGAGAGGTTTTTATAATACCTGGGGGGATGTTTGTTGTGACTTCCAAGTGGTTATAAAAAAATTAAACATGCAGTTGATGGTAGAATTTGATAATTTCAAGGGAAGTTTCGTGGGCAAAGGATTCTGCTAGAAAGTGGGAGAAGATTATAATGAAATAATTGCACCCATTGCCCAATACACTACCATATATTCCATCATTTCTCTTGTTTTTAATCGGGGTTGGAGCCTTCATCAAATGGATGTAAATATAGCCTTTCTTTATGGAATACGTAAGGAATATTTGTGCATATAACAACCACAAATATTTGAGTAACATGATAGGGAATACCATGTTTGAAAAATAAATAAATCCCTCTATAGATTGAATCAATCCCCTAGGGCTTAGCATGCTCAGATTAATAGATACCTGATAAAGTTGGGATTCACCAGAATCAGTGTTGTTTTGAACTTCTACTTTAAGGTTGTCGAACGTATTCCTTCTATTTTAGTTTCTTATGTTGAAAACTTATTCTTGACAAGAGAAAATATTATGATCATTCAGTGTAAGAGGGAGCTGGCCTCCAAATTTCAAATGAAATATATAGTGTTGATGCACTATTTCGTGGGCTTAGAGGTGTGGAAAAAACTTGGTGGGATTTTCCTTAGCCATGGAAAATATGTTGTCAAAATATCGGAGAGGATTTGGATGGTGTATTGCAAATACATGGGCACTTCGATGGAGGAAAAACTTAAAAATTCATGTGGTGAAGTTGTACGACTAGATCTAGAAAATCCTTCTCTATATCGATAACTGATTGGGGCTTTGATATTCTTGGTGAAAATGAGACAGATATATGTTTTTCTATCATCACCTTGAGGAAGTTCATGGTGGAACCTTTGCATGTTCAATGGGTGGTTTCAAAACATGTGTTGAGATACCTACATGGGATGAGCAACTATGGACTGAGATATACCTCCAACGATGAGTTGAGACTACATAGATATACATATGAAGATTGGGATGGGAGAGTTACTGATAGGAAGAACACATGAGGGTGCTAGTTTAGCTTGGGGTTTTCCATGACTTTTTGGATGAGAAGGAAGCAAAAATTTGTCATTCTCAGCAAATTTGAGGGCCATATTGAAATGGTTAAGCTTTCCAATATCACAACCCATATCACTAGTGCGTGGGAATACTTAGGTGTGTGTGATCTTTACCAAATTCGGATGTGAATTTCAGGGACTTTTTTAAGGTAAATTTATCCCCTTAAGTATTGGATGCATGTGTTTTACTAGGTGATTACCGAGGATCGAGCTAGGTGAGGGTTAGTCAATCGACATAGGGTTTGGATGATCTTTACTAAGGTCATTTTACGACTGCCATGGACTTGGTTGTGGTAAATTGATCTCCCCTATTGTCATGTCGATCATTCTTATTCTTCTATGGATTGAGTAATCATTGCTCAACTAAGATGAGATGAGACAAGAAGATATGGTATGAGCTTCTCTTATGTTGATACACATACATCCAAGATGAGATTTATGGTGCAAATAGAAATTCCTCCCTAGCTGAGAGGGAGTGTTAAAAATTGAGAAGCTAAGGTTGAAATTTCATCAGAAAAACCTTGGAAAAAGTCACATTTGCAGGTTTGATAGGTTTGCCTCATAACCATTCAGGTCAGACCCACATGTGATAAATGGTCCTCCTAAAGCTCATATAAATATGGATTCATTAACCTGATTTGGAACACACATCACACCTGAGCTCGATATGAAAATTGCAGGAAGATTCCATACATGAGAAAGAGGAGAAACAGAGTTTAGACATGTGTTGACCTTTATGTTTTGAGTCTAATTTGACCAATGTTGAAAACCATTGACTTGGATTGTTCTTCTTCTATTTTACCGAGATTTTGTTTATGGTTGCAGGTTGAAAACTATAGAAGGGTTTGACTTTGTTCGACCACTGAATTTCATCTCTGTTTTGGGTCGTTGACTAAGATTTACCATAGGTTCTTTCTAGGGTTTAACCACATGCATTTTGACTGAAACTTTTGGATTTTATTTTATTTAATTTGTCTGAGGAAGGAAGGTCAAGTTTTTTGTTGGGTTGACCAATTTTTTCACGGAATTTTTTACCATTAGGTTTTACCAAATTAATGCTAAGTGGACTATTAAAAAATCATGAGAAATTGGTTAGTTACTACTACCTCTCATGGAAATGGTCATAGATGAATGACTTAACTTTGTTGAATCCCAAAAATGACCAAATTACATATCTATTGAATATTGTTGATTGTACATCCAATGGCCAAAAAAATTCACACTGATATGTTGGATCATATTTGACTTTCTCTTTATTTATTGACTAGTTTTGGATTGGTTAATTTGGGAAGTTAAAGCTTTGACTTTAACTGATCGATATATGTGGTATTTGGACAATGTAAGCCATGTTGAACATTGATTGACTAATAGAATAAGAAAAATTGATTAAGGGTTTCGCCTCTTATGGGATTTTTCCCTAGCCTTTGACAAAATCTATGGTCTCACGATGGCTAACTATCTTGTATTATGAATTTACTAATTAATATTCTATCTATAATTACTTATAATTCACGTGATTGGAATTGGAAAAAAATGTTTTAAGTAATTATAACAACATAGAACACTATAAAATTTAATAATGAATAAATTAATATGGTGAATGTGAATGTTTCTTATTTTTTTAATAATAAAACTAATTTTTAATAGATATTTATTTTTATTTTTATTTATTTTACTTAAAAAATATTTTTTACACATTTTATTTTGTTTCCACACATTTTTGTATTAATCTACCCATCTATACCAAATATTTAATAATGTATTTTTAATTAATTTAAGTTTTTCATTATATTAAGCCTAACAAAAGTTTTCACTATTCTTTTCTAAACCATCTTCGTAAAATTCGCTAAAATTTTATTATTTCTTTAAAATAATACAAATTCACTATTCACTATTAAGTTGTTGAAATTTTATTATTTCTTTCGATAAATAAATTTTCTAACATAGTTTTACTTTCAAAAACTAAACAAGTTTTCCCTTAAAACAAAAAAAAATTACACTCATTAAAAAATGTAATCCACCATCATGGATAACAAAACTAAAATTCACAGTTAAAAAAAATAACGCACCATGACTGATCAAAAACTAAATCATATATATATATATATATATATATATATATATTTCATCAACATAGTATGTCTACTTTATATGCATACATTAAAAACTCACCAAAATTACGTTTCCGTTTGTCAAAACTTCGAAATGTGTGCATAAGAAGGGTATGTTCTGATATGTTTGAAAATTTTAAGTAACAAACAACTATGAAAATTTTTCCTTGATGAATGCAGATCAAAGGGCATAGCGGTCATTGGCGCTAAACCTATATTGAAGTTTCCTGTCTCACCGTACAAAAATGCAGAATGAAACGATACAAAGAAGAAAACTACATTCTTCCCTTGAATCCTACCCTGCTTCGATCGAATCCGGAAAGACGTAGATAGATCATGTTCGAAAATATTAAACAATTAAAGAAACGCCCGGAAACACCGCTTCTTCTGTGATCCATTTAGCCCTACCCTCCTTCCGAAGACGTTGTGTCTAGATTTGTCCCACAGATTTAGATATTTGATGATTGAACGCCTCCGCCTGGTCCAGGATTCACCCAATAAGGTCTGGACTCTGATTATCCGTAGATTGAAAGATGGCTAACAAGGTCCAAACCCTAACAGCTTGTTTCGACGCAAACAATAGTATGTTTACAGCCCATGGATAGCTTCCACCCTCGTGCTAATCGGTGTCAAATATGACTGTATGTTGATGTTCCCACTCTCTTCACAAGGTCAAAACCCTAACAGCTACTTTCAATGCAAATAATAATATGTTTAACATGATGCCCATCGAACCCTAATTAACAGCTTCGACCCTGGTCCCACTACTTCAATTCAATTTCTCACCGCGGGCTAGCTGACGCTTCGCAAACGCGAAATGTACTAGAATTTTATCGCAATCAGGCTTCCCCGGAGAAGACCGCGTTCAGCATTGAGGCACTTCTTCTAATCTCGATTAGTCAACAAGAAACCCTAGTTCACATCATATCCGCCTTACAACCCAAAATCCCTATTTGAATGACAACGACCGTACCGAGTGTACAACAAGATTTTTCGAAATGACTTTTCTGTTACGGATCCAGTTGGGAATTATGTGACTGTTGCAGGTCTGTTCGATGCACAGATTTTTATCGAATTACAAGACGTCAAACCTTCTTCGGATACTTACCATCATTGGGCTGACACCAAAGTAGCAATGCCTTCAGCAATCCAAAAGGCAAAGGCTTCTTGTCAGACACCACTTTTTTATTAATACATCTTAACTTTTTATTTTGATTCCAAACTCGTAAACATGATCGCCAATCATATTCCATATTATTTCGTCTTATGCTCATTTTTGGTACGATTTTTATGTTACTTTGTTGTGTATCAAATCTAAAACAACGAAAAAGAAATTCTCTTTTTCCCCTCTGAAGATTAGGTTAATAAACTGGAAAAACCAAAAAGAAGAGGACAACTCAAAGGATGAAAACACAGTTTCTTAGCCATTTGAGTTTCACCGTTGTAGAGGTTTGTCGTTACACCAAAACTCGCAAGTGTTGGTAAACTTCCAAACCGGCAACTAGGATCCCCAAGGTGGAAATTATGGATTCCATAGAGGTGTGGTGATTACTCCAACACCCCCCCTCAAACGCAGCTCGGGGAATCAATACACCCCTGAAACACAGCTCGGGGGAATCGAAACTGGGTCCAGGCTTTGATACCACGTAGAGGTTTGCCGTTACACCAAAACTCGCAAGTGTTGGTAAACTTCCAAACCGGTAACTAGGATCCCGAGGGTGGAAATTATGGATTCCATAGAGGTGTGGTGATTACTCCAACACCCCCCCTCAAACGCAGCTCGGGGAATCAATACACCCCTCAAACGCAGCTCGGGGGAATCGAACCTGGGTCCAGGCTTTGATACCATGTAGAGGTTTGCCGTTACACCAAAACTCGCAAGTGTTGGTAAACTTCCAAACCGGTAACTAGGATCCCCAGGGTGGAAATTATGGATTCCATAGAGGTGTGGTGATTACTCCAACACCCCCCCTCAAACGCAGCTTGGGGAATCAATACACCCCTCAAACACAAGTCCCAAGATCGAAACTTGGCTCTGATACCATGTAGAGGTTTGCCGTTACACCAAAACTCGCAAGTGTTGGTAAACTTCCAAACCGGTAACTAGGATCCCCAGGGTGGAAATTATGGATTCCATAGAGGTGTGGTGATTACTCCAACACCCCCCCTCGAACGCAGCTCGGGGAATCAATACACCCCTCAAATGCAGCTCGGGGGAATAGAACCTGGGTCTAGGCTTTGATACCATGTAGAGGTTTGTCGTTACACCAAAACTCGCAAGTGTTGGTAAACTTCCAAACCGGTAACTAGGATCCCCAGGGTGGAAATTATGGATTCCACAGAGGTGTGGTGATTATTCCAACATGCATACATGAAGTGGGGAACAAGAGATGAACAACTACAAATGGCCCACTACCAAGGGATACTTAGTTATCAGAGCTACCACTACCATTGTTGTTCCCAACTAACACATTGTTACACAAAATGTTACGCTATGCCACTTACATTGCTATAGCCAGATAGCTACGCTACCTAACCCTCTTAGCTGTTTGGGATACGTCGATCACTCCACTTTTTGATGGTTCATCCTCCAATTTTTTATATAATCAAATTCAATGTCAGAAAATTTTCCAAAGAGACACCTTTAAAAAGGTTCGGTTATCAACGCAATCAAATTCGAGGACAATCTTCTTGTCAAGGAATTAACGTTCAACATTTCAACTTATCACCAAAAATGTGATGGTAATTTCTTTGCAGGGACTTACAATACTTCTAGTTATCAATGCAATAAAATTCCACGCCAAAGTACTTTTCAAGGGATTGGCCTTCAATTTATCACCATAAATGTGATCGTAGTTTCTTTATAAGGCATCAGGTAATACATTCCTTTGCATTTTCATAATACAGGTAATACATGCCTTTGCATTTTCATAATAAATTTAATAGTCAATGTGAATTTTATTAACTCGTCAAAATATTTTTCGAAATTATCTTTCTGTTTTCCAATAAGAAATATCATTTGTAAAGATAAAAAAAAAATATCAAAATATCGCCTCCAGCATTGATATTCCTCTCCCTCTGCCAACAATCAATTTTTTTTTTAATTCTTATAAAGAAACTAAATAAGGTCTCTCCCTATAATCTATTTTTTCTAAATGTTTATAAAGAAACGAAATAACGTTACCAGCTTTAGAAAAATCCACAAAGTAAAGATAGCTATTATTACCTTTCACTTAAAAAAAAAATCTCAAATTTTGAAGTATTAAGTGTTCAGTTTTTAGATGATTAAGTCTAAAAACATCTAGACAAATAGACCTGAATTTATTTAGGTATTCTCCATTTGCCTATCTCTTTTTCGAATGATGCCAAACGATTTATTAAAAGAATTGATTCTTAGTTTCTCATATATAACCATATTTATAAATAAATATCACTATCATGTAACTTACTTGAATATAAATTCGATATTTAACAAAATTCTTAATATTTAAGATTTTCTTTCTTTCTTATTAGGATTTATTAGGATTGTGCTTACTTAGTTTGGATTGGGTTTGTTGAGGAAGTTGAGAGATTCTCTCAACTTCTCTCAATAAGATTAGAATTAGTTCAACTATATATATTTGATGTATCTCTGTTTATTGTAATATAGAAATTGATTATTGTGTGTTATTCCTTGTTCAATGTCTGCTCTCATGATTTTTAATATGATATCAGAGCCTCTACTGGCTTAAATCCCTCATGGGATGGCCAGGAAGATGTGAGAGCAATGATTGTCAAACTGCTGCTGTAGAATAGTAGATAGTTTAGTGAATTTATTTTCTGGGTGATTTTTTTTTTTGTTTTTCATGTGTTTGGTGCAGTGGCATTTTCAGTCTTTTCTGCATTACCAATATTTGGAGGGCAAGGATTTTCCAGAATTCGTGAGAGAAAAAGGAGCCGTGATAGCCAAGTTTGCTTCTCTGGTTGCTAGTGCTGATGGCATTAGAATGGTGATGACGCTCTTCTGCTCAAATCCATATTCCTCCTTCGCTGCCTTCAGCAGTTTCTGGAACAAAGGATGGTTTACATAAACTGCCAACAAAAGTGAATGGGGCATTATTAAATGAGGGTGATCAATATGAATGTGATGATGGTTCCCTGCAACGCAACAATGGTAGGGTTAATCTTGTATATATACATGGAATAATCTGTTGGAATGAATAGAGAGCTTTTGCAGATTAAAGAGTTTAATTCCTATCGTTTCAAGTAACCATTGTAGCTTGTTGAAATCGGCAATCAGCTCTTCCAGCGAACGACAATTTTGAATGCTTTCTGGCAATTTGGCAAAGAAATTTCTAGAAATGTTGAGGATTTTAAGATTCTGCAATTTTCCCATGGATTGCAGCAGCGTTGTGAGCTAGTTCGAATGGACATCCAGAGTTCTCAAATTCACCACACTTGTCACAGATTCGGTCAAAGACTTCATATTTTTATTTGAAAGGTCGAGTTTACTGAAGTCCACATTTAGCATCACAAATATGTACCATACATGTCTATTCAATCACACCACGTTTTCTACCAAACCTTCAATGAGATTCTTCGGTTGTCGTCGTCGCGCTGGATTTTTAAGTCTGTGGTTTTGGTTGCAGATAGTTAAAAAAAAAGACTCTGCAACCTCAATTAAATTGTAATTAATTTCAGCAATTCCATTACACAGGCGGTATCCTTTTTTGAAATCTTTGAAGAAGCGGCCCAGGTTCAAAACTCTGCAACAATGGCGTTTACTGTGGAGGATGTTGTCGCTATGAAGGAAGCTGTGAGGAGAAGCCGCCATGATGTGTAAAGAGCAGAGTCACTGATTCCGTCATATAATGCAGAGGAAGAAAGTTTTTGTTTTTATGTGAGGAATTTGTAATTTTCTTTTTGCATTATTGAAGATTTGTATAATTATATAAATTATGAAGAACCGATTATTGAATAGATTTACACAATTTAAAATAGCGGTTCTCAACGTCCTTCGTTTCCTAGAGAATGTATCGCTAATTTGATTGTGAGAATCTGTTATATGTTGTAGATTCTTGTTGTACTTCGGTGCTCCAGGATCGATAATTACAGGTTATTTTTTGTAATTTTGTAAGTGTGTAAAGGTCACTTTGTAGGATTGATCTCTGATCATATTCTGTACCTAGAATATTTTCCTATAGACTGTTGAAATTTATTCTTCGAGGTTATTTCACAGATGGAAATATTTCAATAGGGTAGTTCAGTGTCGAGACTCTTCTTTGGGGGTGTCAAGAATCTTTAATCTTACAAATTCAGCATTGATGGTCAAAATCAGGTGTACTTTAAATGGGTTGAAAGGTAAGCTCGAAGATGTGGAGAAAGAAAGAGCGAAGTCCAGAAGACTACAAAGTGGGTAGAGTTGTTGATGAAGACCAGATCAGACAAAGAGACGAAAGTTAAAAGTGTTGTGATTGTGATTAAGTATTATATGTTTTGTAAAGTAAGCATTAAGGGAGGGTATTAGGATTTATTAGGATTATGCTTACTTAGTTTGGATTGGGTTTGTTGAGGAAGTTGAGAGATTCTCTCAACTTCTCTCTCTAAAATTTGAATTAGTTCGACTATATATATTTGATGTATCTTTGTTTATTGTAATATAGAAATTAATTATTGTGTGTTATTCCTGTGTGTAATGTCTGCTCTAATGATTTGTAATATTTTTTCCCTTGTTTTCTTAGACGAGACAATGTCTGTTGTATTCTTCTAATAACTTTTACATAAATCTCAACTTAGTTGAATATAAATTTGATCCTTGGAAAAATGCTTAATATTGAACATTTTCTTTCCTTCTTTTCTTAGACGAAACAATGTCTATTGTACTCTCCTAATAAATTTTTCATAAATATCAAGAAAATAAATTAATAATGAGTATAAATTAATAATGAGCGTGAACGTTTTCAATTTTTCATATCGTAATTAAGCTATTGTTTAATGGTTTTTCTTTTTAACACTTTTATTTTACTTAAAAAAAAGTTACACAAATTTCTTATTTTTTTAGTCCACATTATTTAATTAATATATCCATTGAACCAAAATTTAAAACTTTATTTTTAATCAATTTTCATTTTTCCTTATATCAATCATTACAAAGGTTTTCATTAATTTTTGAAACAATCATCTTTTATGAAGAAAAACATTGTTAAAGTTTTATTGTTTCTCTTTTTATAAATAAATCATATAACATTGTATGTTACACCTTTAACAAAGGAAATAGTTGCAACTCAACTTAGTCTCTTCTTCTACCATTAATTTATTCATTAAATTTTGTGCGGAGTGCAGAGAAAATTCCACACAATGAAATATCTCCACACAAAACACTCCAAACAATAAAATCTCTCTACACAAAGTTTTCCACATAGTGAAAGTGATCTGCATAATAAAATCTCTCTGCATAGTCAATTCTCTACACACAAATCTATCCTCACAGTGAAATATCTCTGCACAAAGCTCTCCACAGAATGAAAGCTCTCTGCACAAAGCTATTCACACAGTGAAAGCTATCCATGCAAAGATTTTCGCATAGTGAAATCTCTCTGCACAAAGCACTTTGCATAATGGAAATCTCTCCGCACAAAACCCTTTGCATAATGGAAAGCTCTCGGATACCTTATTATAATTCCAACATATTTAATCATCATGTTGTCTAGTCAGAGTCACAAAACAAACAACGATGTGAAGAAAGTAAAAAAATTAAGCGAGGAAGGAGCATCGTCTACATCTGGGCATCGTTTAGGGAAGAGCTTGTTGTTGATATTGGCGCTCCACTTCCACTCGATGTTTGAGGGCATAGTGATCGATGTTGTCGAGAGTGAGGGAAGCACATGGAAATCCTTGTGGATGGTTTTCCTACACAATATTTTTGATGTGATTTCCATCGGAATATCTCTACTCGGGATTATGCCAAAACACATGTTCCTTTCATAAACTTAAAATGGTGGATCAATATGCCATATCCATGGGTATCACCACTGGTGTATTCATATTTGTAGCCATCAACCACCAGAACATCAATATCTTACAATGAAAGTCTTCTTCCTCCATAATGAAAGAGTGATTTGCATGCATTCTTTATTTACACACATTCCTGCTGCACAAAGAGGAACGTAAAATAATAGTGGAAGAAGCTTTCATTGTGAAAAGTGTAGAGGTTCCTTCCCTATCTTTGCATTCTAAATTGTTATGTCGCTATGTTCCGTATTTTTTCATGCATTCTCACTCTGCACAAATATTTTGCACACTGTCCTTGTGCACAATACTAGTTTTTGACTACATATTCCATACCATCCAATTTGCAAACTACAAAATAGTCAACGAATGCAAGTACAAGCATGTTACTTGTTAAAATTTCGCTAGGTTATCCATGTTAATTTTCATCTGTATTCATGAAATATTCACAAAAATTATATTTTTTTGATAATTTATGAATTAAACACTCATTGCCCAACATTAGATGATTTTTTTTTTTAATTTATGATACAGGTGGCAAAACAAATGTGCGCAATAAAAAATATAAGTGTGGCACGATGTCGACACTTCTGTATGCATTCTCTCTCTGCATATTTCTGCCACATACCTTAGTCAAGGACTCTTTGATTTTTCCAAAGTGTGGAGGTTTCCTTATAGACGTGGTGCTCTAGCTCTTACATAACACATCAATATTGCACAATGAATGCTATCTTCCTCCATAATGCAAGCTTTATCCATACCTTCGTATTTAGAATTGTTATTCCAAAATGTTTTGTACTTCTACATGCATTCTCCCTCCGCACAGTTCTCTTGCACAGCTTCCTTCCCCACAATACTAGTTTTTAAATGATAGAAGCCAAAGAAAATACATCTCAGTTAAAAACACGTTACTAAACCTCTCAAAGTGAATATTGTTGAGATAAAGAACTCTAATATTCTCACGTTTCATTTGTATAAAGATATTCACATTATTAATTACACTAAATGCTACAAAATTAGATAACATTTGTTTTTTAAATTATGTTTTTTGCAACAGAAAAAGTGAGCGCAATAACAAATACAAGTGTATCGCGATATCCCACACTTTTGAATACATTCTCTCTCCACACTATTCTCTGGAATACCTGAGTGAAAGAACCTTTCGTTATGAGAAGTGTAGAGGTTTCCTTATAAACGTGGTGCTCTAGCTCTTACAAAACAAATAAATCTCGTACAGTGAAAGCCATATTGCTCGGAATTAGAGAAAGTTTAGCCTAAAAGTGGCCTCCTAAGAAAAAATAATAAAATGATAAAATAATAGTTATGAATTTTGGAGGGAAGAGAGGAAAGCTACTTTATGTAAGTATATTTTTGGCTTATATCCCTATAGTTCTACTCAAATTTAAAATGTAGACACTCGTTGGATGTGGAATTAAATTATGCGCCCAACGATTACCCATCATGCATACTTTTGAGATGACCCACATTTATAAAAATTGACAATACATTAAAAAAAAATGTTGAACAAGTTTTTTTAATGTATCTTTAATTTTTATCATTGAGGGTCTTCTCAAAAGTATGCATGATTGATAGTCGTTGGATCTATAATTTAAATCTTCGTCCAACAAGTGTGCACACATGAAATTTGAGTAAAAATGTAAGGAGATAAACAAAAAATACTATTACAAAAAGTAGTTTTTCTTCTTTTCCTTCCAAAATATTTACATGTACCTCTTTTTAAATTTAAATAAATTTGATTAGTTTACATATTATGATATGTAAATTATGTGAAAATTTCATGGGCACTTTTAGACTAAAATTTCCTCTAACACATAATTAACACTTGATCCGTATCTTCATATTTTGAAAAGTTTTTCCATAACGTTACATACTTAGGCATGTATTTTCCCTATGCACAATTCTCCCGCACATATTCCTTGTGAACAATACTTGTTTTTAAATAGTTGAATCTAGAAAAACCAAATCTTATTTCAAAACACATTAGCACAATTCTTAAAGAAAAGATGCATGCATCCTCTCTTCGCACAGTTCTCCCAGATACCTTATTGAAAGACGCTTTCATTGTGCAAAGTGTTGAGGTTTTATTATGGATGCGTTACTCTAGCTCTTACATAGCAAATCAATCTTGCACAATCAAATCCATCCTCCTTCGCAATGGAAACCTCGTCCATATCTCTATATTCTGAAATTTTATGTCGTAATGTTTTGTACTTCCACATCAATCCTCCCTATGCATAGTTCTCCCACACACTTTCCCTTTACATAATATTAGTTTTTAAACTACTAGAGTGAATGAAACTGCATCTTACTTAAAAAAAAATTAGAGAATCTCTCAAAGAAAATATTATTGAGACAAAGAACTCGAGTAATATCACTTTACAATTGTATAAGGCTCTTCACATTATCAAATCCACTAAACAATAGAAATCGTACTCATGTCCAATGTGTTATTAAGGCTATGTCTCTTTATTAATAGACTTGAATTAGTGTAGAAGAAAGGATTACAAGTAAACATTAGTTTTTATATCATATTATATTACATAATTAGTCTAATGATAACGGGTAACATAAAAAATATTGAAATCATTTAGTAATAGAGCATGTGAGAAAGGGAAAGTGTGTATTGTAGCCATATATGGAAAAATTGTGTCAAATAGGAAATTCTTGCAAATGCGGAAACTTGGAGTGATAAAATATTGATTACGGTACAAACAAGTTAGCAGTTAACATTGAGGAATTAATAAGTTCTTAGAAGTACTTTTAATATCTATGCAGAAAATCAATACACAATCACGTTATCACTCAAGTGCTTAATAGCATTTTCTCTTATACATTATGTAATGATTACTCATTGCAAACATATCAATAAAATTGTATCTATTGATATTATGAAACAATCTTTTCGGAATTTATTGACTGAATCAATGTGTAATCAACACATCGTTCAAGTGCTTAATAGGATTTACTATTTGTAAACTATTCAAGAACATGCATAGGTTTTTTCAGCGAGTATGCCTCACAACAAATTCAAGCAATGTGTGGATGTCCTTTGTACACATCTATTGGCATATTTTGTTTGCACAATGGAATATTTCTTTGCATCTTCACATTCGTCACATATATAATGATTATTGATCATAAGCATATCAAGAAGAAAATATTTATCGATATTATAAAATAGTATTTTCGCCATTTGTTTGGTCAATTGACGCGTATTCAATATAATCGTTTTCTTCATACACTTCTTGCGTAGATTTCCTTGTTTATAGCTTATGCACATTCAATTCTATTAAATTTTGGTATTGGCTTTTGTTCATTGATTCTTGTTTAATCGTTTTATAGGATTGTTGTGTTTTTATGTCGTTTAGAGCAAGAAGAAACTGTAAAGGATAACTCTAAGCTATTTATATATGAAATGTGCTTTGCGAAACAATGTAACCATGCCTCGACTAAATCACATTGAATTTAATAAATAATCTACTATTATTTGTGTAAATTGCATGAATTATGGACTTTGTTCTCATTGCATATATTCTAGTTCCTGCTTACTAATTTTACTATTAACGAAAAAACGCAAATGCCTGAATGTTTTAATCAATTAATCCTACATTTCTACACCAAAAATTACAATGCGAGGCATAAAAATTTAATTATTATTATTAATTAAGTTTTTAATATTCAGTAATATACACTCTAGAAAATTGGTATGTGCAGATGTGTAACATATACAAAAGTGTAAAAAAGAATGAATGAAGTTTCTGCCACACATATTTCTTTTTGCACATCCTCCTAGTCTGCTATAACAGAAACTGGTTGTGGAGCAATATTTTTACATGCATTCGTTTAATAAATTTTGAAAAATACTATTTTATAATATCAATCTATTTGTTAAAAAAAAATATCCATTATATAGTGTCCAGTTACCAAATAAATGATTACATTAACCATAAAGGGAAGTATAACAATATGCAAATTAAATTACAAAAATATTTTAAAATTAGGGAAATAATTTTTTGTTTACAAAAATATTGGGAAAATAATATTTTACACCAAATCAAAGTAATGGCTAAATAAACTTCAATATACATTGAAATAAGATATAGCCAATGAATTAAAGAGAGGAACAGAGATAAATATCACACATTGAAATTAAACATTGCTTATTTCAAAAATATCATTATATCATGTTTTGTTAGTTTTGAATTCGATAACAAATTAAGGTGAAACACTTCTATGCCATGTTTTTGCCATGATATGATCAGGAGTGCCAACAAGAAGAAACAATATGATACTAAAAAAATTATAACGTCAATGAACACTCATTACAAAATTAAACACCACTACTGCTGCAAATAAATTACTGCAAATAGTGATTCATACTTATGCAGGAACACAAAAAAATATAGATATAAACATAAACACAGAGATGCAATAGAAATAAATCCTCATTTCAACAGTATCAAGGAATTGAAATATGCCTACATACAATATGGAAATAAACTAGCTCATGTGATGGTATCTTATCTCTAAGACCAAATGTGGTGGCTACATGCCTTTGAACTGTGTTACAATGAGGCTCAAATGCTTATTTATTATTTAGAAATAATGGAAAAATTTAAAAATCCAAAAACCCAACCCGAGGAGATGAAGTGCCAAAATTGTGGGCCCCGTTGGGGTAATTGATACAACAACTTCCCAGGGTCATAAATTTTACATATGAGCTCTGTTTCACATGCACGATACCTCATTAGAAACATTTATTTGATGGTAAATTTTCATGTCAAATTTTAGAAAAGGACTTATGTTTTCACGTTTTCCAAAAAAAACATGTAGGGCCTCAAAACGGCTTCATAAGTTCATGAACCAAAAAAATCCAAAAATAATAAAATGTGCTAGAATTATAGAAACTGAAAAACTGAAAAAAAACAATGATTGGGGCCCAAGTGGAATAGGCAAGTAGCCACTAGTATCCACCTAGATGAAATAGAAGGACAAGGAAACTACTGCAAAGAAAACTAACAACAAGATATACGAACACACTACATCACATCACATAGTTCCAAATAAAATAAAATATATTGCGGCCATAATCACATAACACTATGATGTACGGTAACCCATATTCCATTTTCCATTAACATGGAATAGAAGTTTACATAGTTTGTAGGCCTCCCTACCATGGTGACAAGTATGTTGTGTTGCCTTGATAAATCCTCACATACACTCCAAGCCTACAAAAACTTCTGAAGACCCAAACAAATAGGCTCGATACCCAATGAATGCCCTTATATATCAATAAATCTAAGGCTAGGAGAGGATTATACCCTAAAACTAGGTTTTTGGCTTCCCTTGGCTTGTATAAAAAGTTATAGGACTTTTTGCTAGGCACTAGGAAAATTCTTGTGAATGTAGATATTTTTAGAATATGACAATAATATTAAAAAAATGTAAAACAATTTATTGATATAAATATTGTTGCATTTATAGTTTACAAACCAAAATATAGTAACTAAAACTATTATAACAATACCTACTTCATATGTTGATTCTAGAAGTTGAGGGGGTTCAGCCTGCCTTAGTGTAATATTTCTCCCATAATAAAATAATATTTTTCCTTTTTGTGCCATTTTTCTTATGAATGATTATATGTATTGGCTTTGAAATAAAAAGTAATATTATCTCAAGACTTTTGATATCATAAATTATATATATTTGTTCTAGTTTGGTACACTTCCCTATTATTCTTCTTGTTTGAGGTTTTGAAAAGTATTATTCACATCAAAAATAAAAAATATATAGATTAATTTATATCTGTTTCAATCAAAATTTAATAATGATTTATTAAATATTTATTCAAAAATAAAAAATATATAAAAAAGTATATAGATTAATCTATATCTATTTTTATCAAAATTTAATAATAATTTATTAAATGTTTGTTCAAAATTTATGGGATTCCAATAATTATTAAGGAAAAATAGCAAATCATCTAATATTAAGATTTGTCTTCTTATTTTTCATTCACTATATCTTTTATTATTCCAAAACTTATATTAATCCATTAAACACTAAATTAAATATATGACACTAAAATAAATATGTGACACTAAATTAAATATATGAAGAACAATGTATTGTATTAATTTTTTTTATTAAATCAATTTCTTAAATTTTCTTTTAATAATTATAATTATTTTTTATTATTAATGTGATTGGTTTCCCTTTTATTTTATTATTATTACTTAATTTATTAATACTATCAATTATACGTAATAAATGAGTTGATAGTATAGGATATCCTACATTTACCTTAACCTATAGGATATCCTACAATTTTCTATAAAATGAGTTGATAAAATTTAATTTCGTTAATTTTGATTTTTCTATATTAATTTTTTATTTTGATAATGAATTGATAGTTTATTAAAGTTAATGTCGATGTTGTTATATCTAGCTATATTTATAGATTGATTTATACACATGTCTAATTTATTTGAAGGGATAACATTTCGTATATCAATTTTGATTTTTATAAATTATTTTGTATGTTGATAATGGATTGATAAATTAGTGAATAATGTTAATGTGGTTAGTTATATATGTGTGTCTAACTTAATTTTTTAAATACAATGATATCTCAATTATATTATAAACAATTCTAGATAAATGTGTCACGTGTCAAATAGGTTTTTGTACATATTTAAGATTAACTAAAAACTATTTGAGTTTATTACCATTAAGAAAACATGTTAAATCTAGCTAATCTTAATATGTAGCTACGTTGGTTGAATCTCTATGTCAAGTTTTTTATATTTTGTTAGGAGTCATGGGTTTAATTTTCTTTGGGTCCATCAAGGTCAGGTTTAAGGCACCTTAAGAGAAAAAAGGAAAAAAAAACATTAAAGACAGCTAGAACTTGATTAAGCCTTTAAATCATGACTACTCGGAATAGCTTTCAAATTACTAAAATTGGCAAGGTCTAAACGTCCCTACAAGTTTGTGGCTGGGGTCAAGTCAAAGCCAAATTCCTAAATAGGACTCACCAGAATGCCCGTAGTGGCTTATGTGTGGGGCCACAACCCCTGAATTATGGTTCCAATGCTTGAAAAGGCATATAAGTACTCTCATACCATACCTTAGAAGTATCGTCCAAAATCAATGTATCCAATGAGTTGATAACATTTTTTTCTCTATTTTTCAAGTCAATGTTGTGAATCAAATCAATGAAAAATGTTTTAATGGCAATAATGATATTGAAGTGACAAGTGAAATGGTTGGGTCATTTTTTTCCACCCTATAATACAATTATTCAATACTCTACTTTCAAGCACACTGTCCGATGGATGGAATTCATCTGTTCAAGATCTACGCTATAAGGAGATGTCATAGCTCCGCATATATTGTAGTGTTAAGAACAACTTGCGGCTACTTGAGTTCTGGGCTACACATACACTCATTGTTATCTTGATTACAACTTCTTCAATATATTTTTTTAGTGTTATGTGGAAACCATAACTTCAACATAAAAATACTAAAATGTGATATCAACAATAAGAAAATGAAAACATGTTCCAATAGATTTCAAGAAAATTCTCTTTTATTATTTTCTAAGATATTGTATATTAATTAAAGAACGTAAGTACTCCCTCTTCATGTTGCTCCCAACTCTAGTGGTTATGAGGTCCAAAATTCTATCTAAAAGTAATTTTTATCGATCTACGATAAAGGATGGTCCTCTCGGTGGCACTGCTCTCTCTGGATCATCTCCATCATGTCTTCCCTTTTTCAGTTGAGTGACATGGAACACCAAATGTTTTGAACACATATCGTTCTGTAGCTCAAGAGTCATAATCAATCTATCCAATCATTCGCTCCACTCTAAATGGTCCTTCGTACTTCCTTGTTAAAGTATTTGTTTTCCCCTTCAGGGGTTGAAACTGGTCTCTCCATATTCAGAAAAAAACATAACTCCAACTTCGAAGTGCACATCCCTTCTATCCATTTCTACCCATCCCTTCATTTTGTCTGCTTCCTCCATCAAGTGAAATCGTGTTAAATCCAAGGACTCCTCCCATGCTATAAAGAACCTCTTCGAATGTATACTCTTCACATATCCTCTAGGTAACATTGTGTGTTATGTAATAGAAATCCACCAATTGACCAACTAGAATGGACTATAACCTATCATTGAATTCTTCTACAAATTATAGCTGAACTATGCTATGTCTAACAACTCCAACCAATTTTTCTAATCAACCCTCACATAATGTCTCAAGTAGTCCTCCAACAATTAGTTAATGCATTCGATTTCCCCATCTTTCTATAGATGGTAACTCAAACTATGAAACAACTGCATCCCTAACAATTTGAGAAATGTCATCCAAAACTTTCCCATGAACCTCATATCTCTATCTGACACAATACTCAATGACATTCCCCATTACTACACCACATTCTTGAAGAAAAAATCATTTGGCTTCTCTAATCCACACAACATCATCATCGGAATGAAGATGACATACTAGGAAAAAAAATCAACAATGGCCATGATCCCATTATACCCTTGTACATGTGTCAATTAAGTGATGAATTCCATATAAACACTCATCAAAGGTCTTTTCGGTGTCAGAAAAGGTTAAAACACCCCTCCTTGTCTCCTGGTGTGTGATTTTTCTTGTTGAAAAATGATGCAAGTCCTCACATACTCCTCCACATCCTCTCTGATCTTCTTCCAAAAATACTCTCTCTCCAACGATGTGAAAGTGCAACGCTTCCCTAAGTGGCTAAATCAAGGAGAATTGTGGCACTCCTTCAAGAGGTACCTCTCTAATCCACACAACATCATCATCGGAATGAAGATGACATACTAGGAAAAAAAATCAACAATGGCCATGATCCCATTATACCCTTGTACATGTGTCAATTAAGTGACGAATTCGATATAAACACTCATCAAAGGTATTTTCAGTGTCAGAAAAGGTTAAAACACCCCTCCTTGTCTCCTGGTGTGTGATTTTTCTTGTTGAAAAATGATGCAAGTCCTCACATACTCCTCCACATCCTCTCTGATCTTCTTCCAAAAATACTCTCTCTCCAACGATGTGAAAGTGCAACGCTTCCCTAAGTGGCTAAATCAAGGAGAATTGTGGCACTCGTTCAAGAGGTACCTCCTAATTCCTTATCACTTAGGAATGTAGAGATGGTCACCATAGAACACAAGTCCATCTCGCATGAAAAACATTATTGTCTTTCCTTCCTTCACCTTCTTCGCAATAATTTTGACTTGAATATCTATTTCTAGGCTTTCTCAAGGTCTAATTTGCAACTCCTCACTCATACAAACTTGACTATCACTGAGTTCAACACGGTCTTCCTCCTCCTCAATCACAACCAATTGTGCCTTCATGTTGAGGGTATATTCTACAAAGTTAATTCTACCTGACCTGTGATCAATAGCCATGCCTAATTTTGTGCAGAAGTCTTGCAAACGAGGCTTCTTCACTAACAACTTCAGTTGGGATGAAAAGTAAAAATTTGTAACATTGTCAATCTTGACCAAAAAAATGGCTTCCCTGTCAAGTAGTGTTGCCATACATGTAAACAATGGATGATTGCAGTCATCCCCTTCTCATGAACCATTTACCATTTCTCTCTATCCTATAACTTTCAACTCTCATATGCCACGAGATGTCCATCTTGCATGAGCATTCCCCCAATTGCAAAATCAGAAGCATCTGTGTGCACCTCAAATGGTCTCTCAAAGTTAGACAAATTAAGTTTTTCAAGCACTTCACAACATATTTCCGTCCAATTCCATCCCTTTTCCTTCTTCAACAAGTTTATGAGCGACACAATTACCTTGGAATAGCCCTCTAAAAACTTCCTTTGGCCATTTTCATCCTTAACAAAACTCCTGTATCATCGCAAAATGACATCACAATAGCTTCGTTTCCCTTCAAAAATTACCTCCCCAATATTATGTTAAACTCATTCATCTCCATCACCATGAAGTCTAAAATACCCTTCAAATCTGTAATTTGAACTGGCACATCGCTTTCCAATTGTGACACTCTAGCCTTCAAGTTAACTGCCTCGACCTCTATGCACTTGGGGGTGAGGTGCAACACAAATGATTTCGCTATAACTTTGTTCATAAATTAAATTATGAAAATATGGGATTCATATGTAGAATGTGCTTTCAAAAGGGACATATGTAGAACACATGCACATATGAAAAAAATATTCTAGAAAGGAAAAAGAGGCAAACCCATAAACCAAAAGGTTGATAGCCCTATGATCCTCACCTCTTAGAGGAAGAAGAGGAAGAAGCCAAGGATGACCAACCAAACCAAGCGGATGTGGATTCACAAGTTCAACATGGTACAATACCCCATATGTAGAATGAAATTAAACCAAAAGGGACCTAAGCACTAGAACAATAGGAAAACATTACATTAAAAAACATGGGATGGGGGATACAAAGAGATTTCTGGATTTTTAGAGCTCAAATTCAAAAAAAAGAATCTCATCTAAAGACAATCAGTTGTGACTTACCAATGGTTCCAAGAGGTCCAAACTCAAGGGGATGACAGAAAGTGCAAAAAATAAGGGAAATAAAGAGAAGTGAAGTGATTATTACCACACTTAACTTTGAAGTTTCATATGTATTTTCCGTGTGTGTTTTCTCTTTTAGATCATATGTAGAGAGTTTCAAATTTGATATTGTTTTTTAACATATGCATAATGTGATTTTGTTCCTTATTTCACAATGAATAAAAAATTTGGATTTTTTCCTTTTAGAAAAGAAAATCATTACAAATATTTTCTCTATTTTTTTAAACAATCTTCTAAGTGTATAGAAAAGAACTTTGTTAAAATTATATTTTTCCTTCAAATAAATCAATTTTATAACATTGCAAATACTCTTTTAATAAAAAAAAATTCACACACACACACACACACACACACACACACACACACACACACACACACATATATATATATATAATTGTGTTGGTATTCTACTCACCTTACCTCCACACCCAAGTCTAGGTCACACCCTAGACCACCTTACATAGACACTTCGGAGCAAATGATTCGAGACCATTTCAGCGTCTAACCTCCTTGCCATAACACTTATTTTGATGGACATCCCCAATTGAGTTGCCATGTAGACTTCAACATTTATAAATGGTTACCTTTAAAAAAATTTCTCTTAAATTACACAATAAAAAAATATAATACATCATTATAAATAAATAAATAAAAATACTAAAATCCACAATTTAAAAAAAAAAATAACTCAGCAATATCGATCAAAACCTAAAATCAATTGATGCTCCCCCATCTTGTGATACCTCTATCTATGGACGAACCATTGTTTCTTACGCTTTCTATATCAAGTTATCCCCTATATCAAGTGATTCCCATCAACATAGGATATCTTCCTTATATGGCACACAACGTATCGGTCATATTTAAGTTTCCTATGTTACCGTGCAAAAATGCAGAATAAAAAGATGCAAGGAAATAATGAAGAAACTTGCATTATTCACTTAAATCCGACCCTACTTTGATCGACTCCCAAATGACGTGGTTAGATCGTGTTCTAAAATATTAAACAATTAAAGAAACGCCTCAAAACACCGCTTCTTCCTTGAGCCCTTTCACCCCACCCTCGATCCGAAGATGTTGTGTGCAGATTTGTCTCACAGCTTCAGATATTTGAATGATTGAACGCGTACAGTCCATATACTATTTATCTAAGCTAGGTCCAAGACTCACCCACTCTGGTCTGGGCTTTGATTGTCGACAGATTAAAAGGGGCTCACAAGGTACAAACCCTAATAGCCTATTTCAAGGAAAACAAAAGTATGTTTAATATGAAGCCGTAGTTACAGCCCATGGACAGCTTCCACCCCGGTACCAATCGAGGTCAAATTGGTTTCTCTGTTAATGTTCCCACACGCTTGACAAGGTCAAAACCCTAAGTGCTCGTTTCAATACAAATAATAATCTGTTTGATATGATGCCCTAGTTACAGCCCGTCCAACCCTAATTACGATCTTCGACCCTGGTCCCAATCGAGGGGAAATTCGATTCCCTGTTAATGTTCCCACCACTTCAATTTAATTTTCACTGCGGGCTAGCTGAACTTTGCAAACGCGAAATGTAATACAATTGTGTCCAAGTCAGGAAACCGCGGAGGAGACCGCGTTCAGCATTGGGACACTTCTTCTAAGCTCCACTGGTCAACCAGAAACCTGAGTTCACATCCTCATCTGCCTTACGACCGAATATCATTAGTTCATGACAACGACCGTACCGATTATACAGGAATATTTTTCAAAATCACATTTCTGGTTCGGATCAGTGTCGGTAATTCTATCACAGTTGCATGTCCAAGAATCACCCACTCTCGTCTGGGCTTTGATTGTTGACAGATTAAAACGGGCTTACAAGGTACAAACCCTAATAGCCTATTTCAAGGCAAACAAAAGTATGTTTAATATGAAGCCATAGTTACAGCCCATGGACAGCTTCAACCCTGGTCCCAATCGAGGTCAAATTGGTTTCTCTGTTAACATTCCCACACGCTTGACAAGGTCAAAACCCTAAGTGCTCGTTTCAATACAAATAATAATATTTTTGATATAATGCCCTAGTTACAGCCTGTCCAACCCTAATTACGATCTTCGACCCTGGTCCCAATCGAGGGGAAATTGGATTCCCTGTTAATGTTCCCACCACTTAATTTTAATTTTCACTGCAGGCTAGCTGAACTTTGCAAACGCGAAATGTAATACAATTGTGTCCCAGTCAGGAAACCGTGGAGGAGACCACGTTCAGCATTGAGACACTTCTTTTAAGCTCAATTGGTCAACCGGAAACCCGAGTTCACATCCTCATCTGCCTTACGACCGAATATCCCTAGTTCATGACAACGACCATACCGATTATACAAGAAGATTTTTCAAAATCACATTTTTGGTTCGGATCAGTGTCGGTAATTCTGTCACAGTTGCATGTCTGTTCGATGCACAGATTTTGATCCGAATGACAACACGAAAAACATTCATACACTTCCCCATCAACAGTCTGACAGTGACACCAAAGTAGCAATGCCTTCATCAATCCCAAAACCAAAGGAATCCCATCCTAACTGGACACCACTTTTTTTTATTAATACATCTTAATTTTTTATTTTGATTTCAAGCTCTTAAGCCATGATTGCCAATCATATTCCATTTTATTCCCGATTATACTCGTTTTCCCACTATGATTTTTGTCACTATTTTTATGCTACTTTGTTGTGTATCGATTCTTCACAACGAAAAACAAATTATCTTTTTTGCTTGAATATTAAACTAATAAAATGGAGAAACCAAAAAACATAAGGACAACTCAAAAGATGAGAAAGACGGATTAGTCTCCTACTCTGGATCACTAATAAGCTCAACCATAAAATGAATGAAATGGTCTCAAGATAGATCCTTGGCGATTTGAGAGTTTAGTCATATCTTGGAATTGAGAGTAGTTAAGTGTTGTTTAAATGAAGTGGGAGAGGAAAAATATAAGAACAAGTACAAATGATTATTAATGGGGTGTGGTATATATTGCTCATTGCTAGATTTAAATTTGTTTAAATCTAATGGTGGGCAGTGGGGTTGGAATATGGATTTTTCTTTACTCTTAGTGAAAATTCTGGGTCATTATGCTTTCCTTTAAGAAACATTATGTTTAAAATTTTTCTCTTAATTAGTGATATTCTCATAATAAATTTCCCTTCAATAGTGATGTTTAAAAAGCGATGTTCATAATGGGCATTGTAAAACAGACTTGCTTATGCTATTTTTAATCGTAAAAATAAATCTGTTGTTGAAATGAAGGTTTTATATTCACATTAAAACTAAAACAAGTGATTTCTTAGTTGAAATGAAACAAAAACAGTAAAATCATAAAAAATTATCTACCAAAATTTTAAAAAGATTATGTGCATAATGAAATTTGTAAAACAATTTTTTTTTTTTTTAATGTTATTTTTAATCCTAAAAATCGATATGAAAACGGAAGTGTAAACACATATAGAATCAATCAAACTAAAACGAAATTAAAAAAGAAACCATTACATGCACCTTATTTCATCTGGATAATTAAATTTGAATGTAAAAAATAGAGATAGTCTACCTTTTCACTGTTGTGGTCCAGTAAGACTGAAAACTGCTTTGATAATGTAAAAGTTGGTGGTACAGGTTTGAGCCTTCGGACTATTTCATCAATTGTCCTCCTTGTCTCCTCAAGCGTTATTGATTGCAATATCTAATGCCCTTGAAAAATGCTCTGCAATTTTGTATCAAAGTATCTAAAGCCCTTGAACAAAGCTCTGCAATGTTGTATCAAAGATACATTTGAACCCTATGGCGATTAATGATTAAAAAAAGTAAAGATCTAATGTTCCTGCATTAAGGGTGTGAGATTGGAAGTTCCTGTTCTTTTTTTATTTTTTTGGGAAGGAAGGCCATGTACAGTTTCTCTAATTGGTAGCGGAAAACATATTTAATTACCAATTTTCAGTGAGCCAAAAAGATAACTTTCTTTTAATGTTTGAATATAGATTACAAATTTGCAAATTGCAGTTGCGCAAAGAAGTCAAGTTTAAGAAAAAACTACTAAATAAAAAAATTTAAGAAAAAATTGGTAAATAGAAAATAGAAGCATAATAACGTTTTCTAATTTTTTTTAAACCTCAAAATAACTTTTGACATAGCAACTAGCAAGTCTGAGAAAACCGCCATCCACAAATTCCAGCCTATAAATACGGAAAAAATGCCTGTCAAATTCCATCATTGGTGGGCACTGTATGCCACACCACAACATTAAATGACCAGTAACCCATAAAATAAGCTTTTGCCCACAACTAACCCATATTTATTTATCCCAACTACCACTACCATTGCGTTTCCCACCTAACGCAATGTTACACAAAGCTGGTTCTAATGATCCTACTTGTTTGGGATAACCGGATCACCTCACTTTTAAATGGTCCATCAGGAATTTTTTTATATTATTTTATATTAATGATTATTTTATGTTTTAATTAGTTTTATTTAATTTTTTTTAATAGAGTTGTGTGTATATGTTTTATTTTAATTAACACATTCATATTAATAAATTTTGATGATATAAACCAATAAATTTATATCAACTAAATTAATAATTATTAAATTTATAATAACTTTAATATTAGAATATAAATATTTTAAATTTTCATATTAAATATTAGATCTACATATTTAAACTTAAATGTTCAAATCTAAATTTTAAACTTATATTAACCTATACACTGTTGGAGTTAATGCTTACATTCTATATTTGAGAAGTTGGTTTGTGATGGTTGAGAAATTCTCTCAAAATTATGAATAAGTTAGATCTCATAAACTCTATTTAATAGAGTAATCTGAATGTAATGAGTGCATGTGAGTGTGTTTACAAATACACCATTTTTGTATAATAAATATGAGTGTTTTTTAGTAATTGTGTGATTTTAGTTATTTCTATCATGGTATCAGAGCACATGATCAAAGGCCTGTGTGTTGTGTTGTGAGGAAATTCCTCAAGCTGTGCGGTGTTTTGTTGAGTGGTAATTATTTATTTTTTTGAGCCCTTTCTGTAGTGGTATCGATTCCACAGAGGCCAAGACATTGTTCGCGTTGCTATGTTTAGCTGTGGCTGTGGAAGGAGCATGGCCTGGCGTGGAGAAGAGCCTGTGGATTGAAGACTAGTAATTGTTGTGGATCATTTAATGTGTTTGATCCATTTCTGCATTTCTCAGGATTTTTTGTGTTTGATCGATGAAGAGTTTGAGCGGACCATCCATCCATATCGCCTGGAATGTGATTTGTTGTGCTACGAATAATTTGATGCATGTAAATCCATTTTTTTGGATTTTGCGATTACACCATATCTTCTAGAAGTTTGCTAGAAAACTCTTGGCTGAAACATTCAGAAATCAAAGCTTCATGTACTCTGTCTCTGCGGTGGTTGAGGCTCCAACATGAGTCAACATTGAAATCTTGGCGTTGTGATTGGTTATTACAGTGGAGTGATCATTGATTGCGAGCGAGTTGATGAAATGTGACCATATAGGATTTATTGGCTTCGCACTGCTGTCAGATATGATATGCATGCTTGATAGGATCTTCGATGTCTACTGTCAGAGACGTTATGCGTGTTTAATAGGGTCGCATTTAAGATTAACCCTAGATTTGATCGCAAAGGTATTATCATTTTGGATGATCTTCCCCAATTTCCGCAAGCTAATACCTCTATTTCTTTAGTGGGCTAGCTGTGTTGTAGATGGCACTGAGCAAGAGAGGAGGAAGATTAGCAGTTTTCAAATCTGTTAGGTTACATTAAAGTGGGTCGCAGTGTCGCAAAAGGGTTGAGTGGTGTGTTAAATAGTAGTGTTATAAATTTTTTGTAAATTAATTGAGGATGAATTTTTTCAAACTAGATAAGAAGGTCATGATGTAATAGTTTTTTTTTTTTGGCTAAATTGCACTAATTCTATTATGAACATAAAATTACAAAACTGCCACGGTTCATCTGAAAGAGCCTGAAACCGGGCTTGATATCCAAGTTCTGTCTAGATATGGAACTGCCCATAGCGGGAAACCAGTTCCTTTAAAAGTAATTACACCGCCCATGAGATGGGAAACCGGCGAAGAGTCAACTACAGTCAGCATAACAAAGCTATAGAAAGACAAAATAGGCATGCAGCTGTAGCTGCTATGTATCATCATTGAAACCAAAATTCTTGCAAAAAAGTCTAGAGCAGAATTCATACTGTATCTGGACATATAGGAGAAAAAGAAATTAGCTTGGAGCAGGCTGCTCCTCTTCAATTCTGCAGCCATAGGGATCCTCTGGTTCTTCTTCAGCATTCTTGGCACCGTCTTCGCCAGACAGGTCCGCTCCCATCTGCAAAAGAATATGGTCCGAGGAGGAAGGAGCAGGAGCAAGGGGAACGTCGGGAGTGGGCACGAAAGGAGCAGGCACGGGACCAGAAGTCGGGTCGGGATTGGGCATGAAAGGAGCATGCACGGGACCAAAAGGCGGAGGAGGATGGAAGGAAGCTTCTTCGCACAGGGTAACCGTAATGAAGGTTGTGATAGATGGGCGATTAAAAGCACAGTCGAAACGAAGCTCAGCTCGTTGCGAAGACTGTCTCAGATAAAGGCTGCCGGGGAGAGGAGGGGCGGCGGAAACATGAGGCGGGGGCGTGGACAGAGGCGGAGCAGTGGTATGGCTGTTATGGTTAAGACCAGGAGAATCGAAATTGGCCTGAGCAGAGCGCCTTTCAGAAGGCTCCGAGGAGAAGTCATCACTGGAGCTGTGGGGAGGCCGTTCGCTCATGGACCTGCCCCGAGAGGCACCCCGCCTGCAAGTCATCCGCTGCCTAAGCCTAGGCATGGTGAGTTTCTCAGAAGGAGCTGACGAAACGCTGGAGGGAGCTGCAAGAATAGGAGCAAATTGACCAACAAAAACAGGAGAAACCTGAAAATTGAAATTAGCAGGGCAGAAGTTACTGGTGCATGTAGTGGAAGCCCGGAATGGTTTCCAGGCAACAATGGAAAGAACATTGACGTCGTGGCTATGCGTTCGCCTGGCGTAGCACAACCACCCGGGCAGAGAGAGTGCAATGGCAACAGAGGTCGGTTGACAGAGCCGAAATGATCCGGAGAGTTCGAGCAGGTGTCCATTTGATGCCGAATACACTGACCAAGGCAGGGACGGTGACGACGAGGTGATATTAATGCCCATCGCAGAGGCACATTGAAGGCTTCATTAAAGGTGCCATGGGGGGCCATGTGGCCACCCCAAGTGAATCACCTTGGGAGCAGAACCAGGCCAAGTGGCCCGTTAACACATTGAATCATCCGCATCCGGAGGGTCATGATGTAATAGTTGAATCTAGATACATTTCGTATTTAGACGACTCTTCTATACAACTAGCGAATACAATGGTTTGCACCCATGTATCACGATAGATGGGAGCTCGTCCATAAAATGACTAGCAGTTCAACTATGTGTCTGAAGCAAGTACTTAAAAGATCGAGTGGTAATAAGGCTCAACATGGATGGTTGTTGAGATAGTATGGCAGTTGCGGATCTAGGGAAGAATCCCTCATTAGTCGTAGACATTGAGTGGTCTCCTAATGAGGTTATGTCATAGATTGTGATGTTGTCCGGTAATTGACTTCGGGAGGTCATTGATTCGGGAGTTGAGGAAGCGAACTTGGGAATCCAACTTGCCGACTACACCTTTACGAGGGTTAGAGACAGCTTGATGGAGCCTATATTGAGAAGTTAAACAATGATTGTGTTTTCAATAAATTCATGTAATGTAATCATTAAGGGGAGATGTTGGAGTTAATGCTTACATTCTATATTTGAGAAGTTGGTTTGTGATAGTTGAGAAATTCTCTCAACCTCTCTCTCTAAATTAGGAATAAGTTGGATCTCAAAAAATCTATTTAATAGAGTAATCTGAATGTAATTAGTGTGTGTGAGTGTGTTTACATATACACCATTTGTGTATAATATATATGAGTGTTTTTTAATAATTATGTGATTTTAGTTATTTCTATCATACACCCATAACAAAAATAAAAAGTAAAACGTAAAACTAAATTTTAAACTTAAAGAATAAATCATTCCCATTTTAACTAAATATTTCTTAAATATTTTTTTAATGAATTTTATTTGAAATATATCACTGCATATTAAGCTGACAACCTATTATACCCAAAATGCTCTTGCTGAATACTAATACTTATTAAATAGCGTCGATGTCGTTTATCAATTGCAAGCGACATATATCACTGCGTATCATGTTGACAACATATTATGCTCAAAACGCTATTAAATGCCCAATCCTAGCAATAGTCTTCAGCGTTGGAAAAACTCTTCCGATAGTTGTTCAATGTGACTATATTATTTTCCTTTTATGGTATTGTTTTGGGCTGATCATATTATTCTTTTATTTTGCAAGTTTTATTTGTAAGTTTGTGGAAGTTTTTTTTTTTTTTTCAAGGGTTAAAACTAACTTTGTCGTACTATAAATATCTCTATTTATATCTCAAAATCTATCAAAATCATCATCAAATTTATAAAATTGATTACTCTTTTCTATAGTTTAAGACAATCACAGTTATGTTAAAATTCAAACTCAAACAAATTTTCCAGCTTTCAAAACATCAAACCCCGAAATTAAACAAGGTTATGATCATCACCATACAATTCTTATTAATTAATGTTAAATTTATGTTTTTAATGCCATAAAAATAAGACACCAACCACCGATGAGACGTGCCAGTTAGAACAACCAAAATCTTCGCTTCCGTGACACATAAAACTATTCTAAAGGTATATAATAAGATTATGAAAAGCCTTAGTCTAACTAGACTGCTTTTTTGTTCTAAAATTATGGAAATTTTTGTAAGATGTTAAGAAAATCTCGCAGAGATTTTTGTAAATCCACTTTATAACTATCAAACTTTAATATTTTTAGTACCTTAGAACTCTTTGATGGTGCTGAATTAATTTCTACCATCAAAATTATGATTCAAACACTATTATTGTAAGATTTCTTAAATTGTTTTGACCCAAATTCTGATCAATTTTAATAGCAATTCCTCAGACAACTCCTTATGAAAATTAATAGAAAATGAATTTAAAAATAAAAGAACATTGTAACCATACTTTCCCCATACTTTGAAAATTATACTTAAAAAGGAAAATCCTGTAATGATTTATGAGAAGCCGTCATGCAATCCTTTCAATTAAACTTAAATATGTACCAAAGAGGCATTTCACTTAGAACTTCGATCCGCAAAGCCTCTCCTGCGTTCCTACAATAATTAATTCAAAAGACATTAAGAAAATTGTATAAATCAGAGAAATTCAATTGGGAGGATTCCGACACCAGGTGGTTCCAAAATTGATTATGTATCAATTCGAACAATGAAAATTCATTTTTCTGCATTCAAAATAATAGTACAGTCGCAATATGTTCAATATAATGGTACACTGGTCCAGAAAAATAATATATATACATTGTAGCGATGGATCACGCGGTGAATTGATGTTGCAGCGATCCGTGGCAAATCCAATGTGTGGAGAACATTTTCTATACTCATAGTGATTCGAGATTAAGGTTTTTTCCACCCTTAATGCACTATAACCGGAGGCTGTAAGACGCTGTACCGAAATACGACAGCGAAGTAGTATTGTAAATGGAGGCTTGTAATGATAAAATCTGATACTCAATTAATTAGGTGGTTCTCGAGGTGAGTTATCTAGAGAATGCGTAATCACTCCACATAGTCTATTATTCATTTAGAAAAACCTCATACATATAGCTTTACACATTAACAAGATGGTCTGAATTACTTCTTGATCTCAGACCTAATTTCATAGCCTCAATCTTATCCTCATCACAACAAACAATTAAGTCTAAGTTTGTCTATTAATTTTAACACTCCCCTTTAATGGAAAAAGGGTAATGAAATAATAGCATATGCCTGTTGGTCTTAGTCTCAGCGAGGCTTACAATAGTAAAAAAAACTTAGTAACGAAGGTTTCATTTTAGTCTTCTTGCTTGAGAGTCCATACTTGTTCATTCCTAGGCGATGATTCGTCTTTACTTTTCTTTCCATGAGGTAGTGATAGATCTTCTCCTCATTTTTACGTTTTCTTCCCTAAATATGGAACGCTTGAACTCTTATCCTCCTCGATTGTGATTGCAGGTTGTCATTATTTTCATCTTGATTGCTGGTAATTGATAACACTTTAGAGGGTGCAAACTTTGTAGGAGAATTTTTTCTCTTAGTAGTTCCAGTGTTAAACATCTGAACATCATCCATGTTGTCCTCAACATTCATTGGTGCAACTTCTATGGAGACTTTATCAAAACATGGTGTTTCAATCAATGCTTTAAGAAGCTTTAATTCCTCTTCATATTTTGTTGCTTCTTCCTTGTTGTTATTGCTCACATCTATACACTGAGAAACATTCATGAGATCATAATTTGAGTTATTTTCAACTTTGTCTTCTTCTGCCAAGTCTTTGTAATTAGGTTCATGTTTACATCCTTCCTCAAGAACGACTAGTGGGTCTTCAATCTTAGGATCTTGCACGAAAGATTGTGCCTCGATACTCGTGGTCATCAATAAAACAACATTGTTTTTTTGTAACTTCTTCTGACTCGAAAATACTACCCATTCCAGTGATGTCTCCAAATGGCCACATGAAAAAGCCATCATCAATGTCAAATATGTTTAAAAATATAGACATATTGGAAAATTCCAGCTTATCTCACTTCCAAATTTCTTTCTCATTCCATTAGGTCCTCTCAACAGCTCCAACAACTCAGTTACCACGCTAGAGGTAAACTACTCCCTTTTGAAGCTCTTCAACCATAGAACCTTGTGGTGTAGACTTTGTCTTATAGATGCTCTGCAGGTCTCAGTGCTCTTGTCTCTTGTGACGAACATCACTCTGATCCCCAAATGACCTCTCAACAAGCTAGAAACGCCATCGAATCCAATTCTAGTGCATATAATTCACAATTTCTTATACGGCACATATTTTGTGAAGATGGGTTCGAATAAGGGAGATCGATTGTAATATCCGTAATTTACTACTTTTATTTGGAGAGTTGAAAATCCTAAAGGTTAAGTTGAACTAAAGGAAAACTATATGGGTGGAAATATTATTTTTTTAAATTAATAAATGTGGAATTTTAATTATTCTGCAAAGACTAGAGTAAATTTGATACCAGTATTTCAAGTCCACGAGGATGAAATTAAATCCAAGGACTTTTCCAAAATCTCCTAAAAGCCTTGGAGAAAATAAAATAAAATAAAAATATTAGATTGGAGATAAAAATCTAAAAGATACCTCAGTAAAGTGAAAAGTTATTGAGAAGAGGTGGAATAAAACTAGAAAGAGGAAAAAACTAGTTTTAAAGAGATTTTGTGAAGAAAACAAAATTAAAGCCTAAGCCAAAGGAAAACATCATCCTGATTCAACTCGATGCAGTTATGGAAACATGCTGAAGAGAAAGAAGGCTCAAATAAGCCATTCCTTAGTAAAGAAGAGGTTGTCTACAGTTTGGAGGAATTGGGCTCTGCTCGGGGGGAGGTGTGGATGAAAGCTCAAGGTTAGGTGGAAAATAGTCTTTACCATAATTTGTATGCACCGTTATTAAATTATGTCTTATTATTATGTTATTATAATAATGCTTGGATAATACTGAGTGTGTTTTAATTAGGAATATCAGTGAAAACTATGTCTCCTGAAATATAAATCTCTGTGATAAATTAATCTATTCTTTGAGGATAAAGTGTCTAATGTATTTAATAGAAAAAATAACTATAGTAGGTATAGTTAAAGTGTTTGTATAGTTACACAAAGTAGTTAAATAAAACAACCAAAAAACAAAATCTCTAAACCCAATTGGAAGGGTTCAAATCTGTTGTTAGGTTATGATAACTAATGTATTAGAGATACCAAATACATTCTTATGATTTCACCAAAGTAAAAAATATGTTAATAAAAATATAAACATTAACATTAGAAATGCCTAACTGATTCTGTCCACAAGATGAAGTGGAATTGTATATCATGGAAGTGAATTATTTATTTCATCCAGATAATAATCTTCTGTACAATTCAATAAATCTATACTCAAATTTTATAGATTCCTACAATATGAAAAATACATACAACTAGCTATAACATATGCATGAAAGATAATTATAACATCAATATACATAAAGATGTGTTATGTATATTAAAAATAGAACCATGAAACAAATAGACATATATATAAGTTTCATCTAAATCAAAGGGAAATGTCAAAATTGTTTAAGAGATGTATACCTCCTCTGATAGAGGGAATTAAATAATACAATTAGAGTGAAATCAAATAATAATATAACAGTCCCATGTACATGGACATAAGTCAACTTCTGTTATTTTTTATTACATAGCAAGCTAATACCTAACAGTGTGACACTGGGCATATCCAGAATGTTGAAGATCTATGCATAATGATGATCGGCCTGTAATTAAAGGAAACGGGTAGTCAAGTCTTTAAAACGGGAGGAGGAAGTAAATGCATTAGAAGTGGTGCAATGAAGTACATGTACAAAATTCATAAAGATATATGCATTAGATACATAGTAAAAAAAATAAGTATTAAAAGTAACTATTGTGAGAATAATTTATAAACCCAATTTTACCTGCGTAAATAGAGCTAGAGGCAGTAAGATCCTCCTGAATAGAATAGAGTAAAACTGTGAGTTCAGAAATTCAATAAGAGGGAAGCAAGTGATTTTTGTACTCTAAGTATAACATTAATATAATTAATTATCGAATTACACAACATAAATGTAATTAGATGAATTGAGGATGAACTAAGATACAGGGTAGTGATTGCAAAGTTGTGAAATTGAATGGGTTTGAAAAAGAGGGGTTCATGTACATGACGAGATCATCTAATGAAAAGAAAAATATATCAAATAAATTTAAAATTCAGGTCAGACATTATGATAATACCTTCAAGCTTGATGGTAAACCAGAGGGTTTACAATTAATCAATTTTAAACCCTGAAGTAGATAAAGCGAATAATTAAATATAAAATGAAACTAGAAGTTAATTTTTACCGAACAATTTAATATTCAGTCTTTAGGAAATATCTAAAGAGCCTTGAGTTATTAAATTGACTATATTGAAAAATGAAAATTATTAATAGAATATATGAAAAACAACATTGTAAATTTCATACCCTCGATAAACTGAGATCGATGTCAAAATCAATGAATTCATAGTGTTAATCAGTGGTTTAAAACAGAAGGGTAACATTGAGCTTAATAATTTAAGTGCAAACAGAAAATTGGAGATTCTAAGTGGACATAGAATTTTACATTGGTAACCCTGTACAAAATTAATAAAAACCAACTCGAGACATATATGTATTATATATCGAGAATGTTATAAATTCAAAATGGAAAATACTCTAAAACCCAATTATTAGAGAAGGTAAAAACGAGAAGCGGAGATTATAAATCGTAGACAAAGCGAGAAACAATATGATACACAATGGTTAATTATAAATCTCACAAACACTGCAAATTTCCAAAATGCTATAACAAGAACGAGAATTTATTTAATTAAATTCTCATAGGTAAAACGACTCAATATCCATTATAAGATGGGGCGTGAGGATTAAAAACGAGTTGAAAGAACTAGGAGAGCCATTCGTCTTTCACCATTTGTTAAAACTAGGTACTAATGAAAAATACACCTACAAATAATGTTTTTGGATGAATTCCTTAATCAAATTTGTATCGAAACCTTTCGGCCATTAAAAATGCAGAGAACTAAAAACTACAAGTTAGGATGTTTTAAGAACATAGAAAACGTATTATATAAAAAATATCATTATGTGTATATTAATATGGGGTTTACCTGTGTTAGCTGATCCAAATATCATAGTTTAAAACTAGGATGAAATATTTATCAAATTAGAACATTTAAATTAATATTAGAGACATTTGGAAATAAAATATTGTTACAAAAGATATGACGTTAGAATAGTGTCGTACCTTAAGCTCTAAAATAGGAATAAAGTTAGTATATTTTTCAGAAGCATATTTATTGTAAATGGACACTTGTTGTTTTATCAAGTGGTCCATAACTAAAATAAGTTAGGACATGTAGCTTATAAATAGGTTATTTTCCTAATTGCAAGTGTGTTGGAGTTTACATGAGTAAACTCTTACAATTTCTTCATGTAATTTATTTTCCTATTATCAATAAGATTACGTGTCTGTGGACACTTCTGTATTATTGTGGTATCGGAACTTCAGTAATACATCAGATGGGAGGAGGAGATTCCATCTCTAAAATATTATTATTATTTTTAAAGAAATTTAATTATTATGATTCTGGACTTTAAAATCTTAACATCATTTTTTTAAGATTCATTTTTTTCTGAAATCCTACGCTGCTCCAAACACTGTGTACTTTTTTTTGAAATCCTACGATGCCTACCATCCTACCCTCATTAGCCACTGCCATGAAATTCCCTACGCTAATCCTACTCCCCCTATGCTCATTAGCCTTGCATAATTTGATCCCAAATCAACTCCTACCTTTTTTCCTTGAACGTTCTCTATCCCATCACTGTGTACTACATTATTCCCTCCACGCTCTGCATTCATCTTTCTGCACTGACACTAACTCTATACATATTGTGAGCAACAACCTCTGTGTGATCCCACTGCAATGTCCTCTAATTATTCCCTCTCTTATTTTGACTAATGCCCCCAAACGCTGCCAATGTTCTCTTAAATAGTTACATGGCTATCAGATCTTCATGCTCTATCCTTGATTCCCTCAACAACACCGAAACTAATCATCAATAAGCCAAGAGTGTCGTTTACAAATTCTTGACAATGTGGAGTTCCTCTAAACATTGCGTTCTCCTTTGATTTATGAATTTGTTCGTGCATTATTAGAACTAGTAAAATTAGATGCAAAATTCAATATCCTCTGTCTAGGCCCTCTCGATGCTCACACTACTTCATACAGGTTAACACTACTAGGCCCTCTCCATGCTCACGCTACATCATACAAATATCCCTTCAAATTCTTCCATTCCTCACTGGATATTATGTCAATAATCTCAACAAAAAATGTCATTTCGTTTTGAATGAAAAACTCTTGAAATTAAAGGGTGGACAATTCTACATTGAGTTCGAAAATAATTGAACGCTAATGCAAGGAGTGATGTTCAAGACTCCTGTTCATTTGTTGGAAGATATGCTGATTTACGGAAACACACATGATGTGTGCATCCACATGCCAAGCCATCTGAGTTAGACCCTGATCAACAACGTAAGTGGCAATGACTGGAACAACAACAGGACATTGGAGATGTACTTTTTCTTCGAAATTAGCTTGAAACTCGAAAGTTATTTTTTAAGCATAAAGGCCAGATTTGAAGAATGCCACAATTGGTATTAATTTATTAAGAAGTGTTGTTTTGTTAAATTTTATTATTGTGGAGATATACGTTTGAAATTTTGTAACACGAGTGAGGTAAATTTTGGAGCGATTATTTTTTTATTTTTGTAAATTAGGAGTGATAAGGAGTTTGTAGTATCTGTGGAGAAATAAGGTGTAAATTTTTAATTTTCACTTTGAGGGAGGGGGGGAGTTACCATCATATATTTTTTTAAAGGAAATTTGTAAGGGCATTGTCAAGCTGTTAAATTTTGAAAATATTTCATTGTAAACACTCAAAGAGAAATTGATTACAGTCAAGTGCAAAGCTCAGTCATTTTTCTCCTTTTTCAACCACTATATGAGAGTCAAGTCCAAACCCCGATAGATCGTTTTATTTTTGTGTGGTGTGTTTCATGTGACGAGTTCCTCATTTTTTCTTGTGCTTGATTCTATTAGTGCATTGCTTCAACACTACAATGTCGAAGTTAATTAATTTGTTCTCTAATTCTGATAAGTTAGAAGGAGTGAAATCTTACAAGACATGGAAAAGTCTAATTGAAAGCACTCTCATATATAATTAATTTTGTCATGAAATATGTGATGGATACATTAAGCCTAGTAAACCAACAGATGCAGTTTTACTTGCAAAATGGGAAGTCAAAAATGCCAAGGCACTAGCTCTTATAAAGTCTTCAGTTAACAATGAAATGTACATTCATATTGAAAACACCCCAGATGTATGATATTCTTTGCATACATTTAGATATCTCTTTGATACACAAACAGAATAAAAAAAGTTTGATCTTCAATTAAAATTTCTCCAACAAAATTAACTGAAGGTGGTGATTTTCTTGAATATATTTCATGGCTTAAAAACATCAAGAAATAAATAATAAATGAAGTTTTTCAAGCTGTCTATGAAAATTTCTTGACTACGATTTTAATTGTTGGAATTCCATCATCTTACACACATTTTTTCGAAACTTTCCAAGTCACTGGAAAATTAGAGAAGATGAAGTTTGATGAGTTGAGTGTTATGTTAGCCCAACATGAAAAAACATTTGGGAAGAAGAAACATATTAGGGAAGTTGTCTTTTTCACATAGGTTAGCACAAGTAAATCCTCAACTGACAGTTCAAGAAGCATAGGATGGGGATATCTCAATTAAAATCAAACAACACATAGAGTGTACAAGTTCGTGGTCACAGCGAAAGGAGAGGAAACAATTTCAACAGAGGCTACGGTTTAGGTAGGAGAAATTTTCAAGGTAGAGGAAAAAATCCAGGCAAAGGATATAATCAAGGAAGAGGACAAAATCCAGGCAAAGGAAAAACTCCAAATAGAGGCTAAAGCAGAGGTAGAGGATAGTATCAAGGCAAAGGCAGAGATTTCTGTCAAATTCTTTGTAGGAGATGTAAGAAAGTTGGACATTATGATGAAGATTATAGAACTTCCATTGATAAAATTCCCGAGTTTCATCAAAACACTACACAATTTGCAAATGATAGACATGATCATGATGGTTCAAAATATGTCTTCACAAACACAGAATCAACAGATTTTCAGGTTTTAACTTTTCTAAGAAGTGAATATGAAGATGCATGGATTATGGATATAGGAGCAAATCAACACATGACTTTTCGACATGACTTCTTTTGGAACTTCCAACAATGCCATCTTAATTCAATCTATCCTGCTTATATAAAAAAAATACTCCTTATGGAAAATGTTTAGTTAATTTTTTTCTACCTGGCATTGGAGAAGAATGATTTCAAATATATGGTATGTACCAACATTCAAGCAAAATTTTCTACCTTTAGTCACGATTTGAAAAGCAGGAAATCTGGTGATTATGAAGGATGATTAGTTAAAATTAACTCAGTCCAACAGAACATGAAAACAATGATGGTAGGTTATGAATATGGAAAATTGTTCAGGATGAAAGGGATAGTTATTCCAAGAAATTATGACTTTGGAGGAGCATCAAGTACAAACATTTCACCGATCAAATTGTGGCATGTAAGGTATGGCCATCTTAGCTTTGAAATTCTCTCTCAGTTACAAAAATAGGGAATGGCTAAGGGACTTCCAAATTTCAAATGGGAAAATGAAAATTGTGAAGCTATCATTTATGAAAAACAACATTGAGATAATGTTTGCATAGGTTCATGGCGAGAAAATAGGAATTTTCAAGTGGTTCACAGTGATATTTTTTGACCCTTACAAACTTCTCTAGAAGGATGCAGATATTTCTTACTCTTTGTTGATGATTTTAGCAAGATGAATTGGGTATATTTTTTTTGAAGCAAAATTTAGAAGCATTTGAAAAGTTTAAAACTTTTCACCAAATTATTGAAAATGAAGTTAAGGATAAGATTGGCACTCTGAGAACAAACAATGTAGGAGAATTCACTTCAAATGAATTCAAAATTTATTACCTGGATAATGGCATAAAACGACATCTTACCAATGTCTACAATCCATAGAAAAATGGAGTATTAGAAATAATGAACAACACCTTGTTAGGAATGGTGAGATCTATGTTAACTTTCAAAAAGTTAACTCATCTATATTGGGCCGAGGAAATTCATAGAGTTGTCTACTTAAGGAACAGATATCCAACTAATTTTTTAGACAGAATCACACCTTATGAAGCATGGTTTTGTTTCTAACCTCAAGTTACACATCTCAGAGTTTTTGGATCAGTACATTATGCCTTAGTTCCGAAAGAAAAAATAACTAATATTGACTCATGAAGCATGAAGTGCACAATGATTGGGTATTTTGATGAGAAGAAAGGGTATCGAATTTTTTCCAATGGGAAATTTATTGTGAGCAGGGATGTGATTTTTGATGAAAATGAGAGTAAGAGTGCTAAATAAATTGAAAGTCTTCTTCAAAAGTTAGAAACAAAAGGTGATAAAATAAAAGGAAATATACAAAGTCAACCAAATTCACAAAATTGGTATGAAATTGAGTTTCCTTCATCTTAAAACGATTCATCTAGTCCATCTTCTTCACCAGCGTCGTCTAGGTCTTTTGATGGTTCATCCAAATCTCCTAGCAACAAAAATTCTTCTATAAAGTTCATCAGATGGATGTCAAAAGTGCTTTCCTCAACGAATATTTACAGGAAGAAGTGTATATGACACAACCAATAGGTTTTGAAATTGAATAACGGGAAGATAAAGTCTGCAAACTGATAAAGGCTTTATATGGATTAAACAAGCTCCCCGAGATTGGTATGCCAAAATGGACGAATACCTTCTGAAATTTTTGTTTCAACGAAGTGAATCTGATGATACCTTGTATGTACACCAACAAGGTAAAAATCTAGTGATTCTGGTTATGTATGTAGATGATTTGATTATCACTGGAAATAATGATGATCACATTGCACAGGTGAAAAAGCAGTTACATGCAGGTTTTAAGTTGACAGATTTGGGACTACTTCACTACTATCTTGGAATTGAAGTATTCCAAAGTCCACATCCTAAATTTCTTAGAGTAAATATGTAGCAAAAGTTCTTCAACGATTTGGATATGTAGCATGTTCTTATCCCCATGGAACACAACTTTAAACTTTCAAAATTTGAAGGGGGGGAAATGGTGGATAGCACTACTTATCACCAGTTGATTGGTAGCTTGATTTATCTGACAACTAATCGACCATATATTTCTTATTTCATCAGTATTCTTTCTCACTTTATGTAGGAACTAGGAGACAACCACCGAAATGCAGCCAAAAGAGTTCTTCGTAATATCCAAGGAACATAAGATTTTGGTATTCTTTAAAAAAAAGACTAAAAACTTTGTACTTGGTAGATTTTCAAATTCCGACTGTGTTGGTAGTATTGATGATAAGACATCAACCTCAGGTTATTTAATGAACATGGGGTCAACTGCAATCTCTTGGAGTTGCAATAAGCAAGCTACAATGGCCACTTCTTCAGCAAAAGTACAGTACATATCATCATGGGAAGCAACATGTGAGATTTTTTGGTTGTGTAGAGTTTTACAGGAATTGGGAATTCCTCCAACAGAAGCTACAATGTTATTCATTGAGAAATAGTCAGAAATAAAGCTTTCGAAGAACCTATTTTTTCATTCAAATAAAAAGCATGTAGACACAAAGTATCATCATATCATATCTCTCATTGCAAACGATGTCATCAAGATGATTTATTGTCTTTCATAAGATCAAATCTCCGATATCTTTACCAAACCTCTTGGCTGGATAAAATTTACTAAGTTCAGGGATGAACTTGGTATGTCTTGTAATGAATCTTTGGATCATGGGGGGGAATGTTAGACGATCCAAATATCATAGTTTAAATCTAGGATAAAATATTTATTAAATTATAATATTTAAATTAATATAAGAGATGTTTAGAAATAGAATATTGTTACAAAAGATATGACTCTATAATAGTGTCATATATTAGGCCCTAAAATAGGAATAAAGTTAGAAGATTTGTTAGAAGCATATTTATTATAAATGGACACTTTCTTTTTTATCAAGTGGTCCATAATTAAAATAAGTTAGGACATGTAGCTTATAAATAGGTTATTTTCCTAATTACAAGTGTGTTGGAGTTTACGTGTGTAAACTCTTGTAATTTCTTCATGTAATTTATTTTCCTATTACCAATAAAATTATGTGTCTAAGGACACTTCTGTATTTACTTGAAAATATCAAGTTTAATACCTCTGCATATATTTAATGAAGGTTGGGAAACAAAAAATTTTCACCGAGAAAACACCTGTGCATAAAACGAATGCAGAGAATTAGAAATTTCAAATGCACAATACGAAATGCTAAAGGAACGAGCAAAAAAATGTATAAATGAGTTCTTAAGACTAGAGAAAGGTCAAACATTTCTTAGAGGAAGGTAACCATCGACTTCATCTTAGCTATGTATTGAATTGAAATTGTATCATATTAGCATTGAGAGGTGTGCGAAAAAACACTAGTCTTAGTTCTATAGAAATGAATTGAGACTAGAGCCAAAAACCCTTGTAATGAAAATGCAAAATGAGGAGAAAATCACAAGAATTTGACTGAAATTAACCCTAGTCAAGATCAATGAAAGAAACAGATACGAGCTAATCTCAATCGTCGAATGACGAGAGATTCAACTGACACCTGTTAATGAATTTAATATAACCATGTGACCAACATAAGTCATGGTACATCCAATTAATCCATGATATCATCAAACCAAGGAAACCATAAAGAGTTGTAGGGTACTCTCTCATAAAACATTTGTTGTACATATGATGAAATCCATAGAGGTATTGTCGAATGTACATGATCTGGAAATGCATGACATTAAAAGCATTGCGTACACCATTAAAAGATTCACCATCTAAACTTATAACTCAATTTCTATAACATAAGGTCTATGTAATCATATTGTTAATATTTTTTTTTCTCTGTAAAACTAATTCTATTAAGAGAGCATATGTTACAATATGAAGTTATAATCAAGAGAAGGAAGATAACATGAAGCCGGAAAAGATAAACTATCCATCTCGACCCCTGAGAGAAGCCATGAAGAGAGCACTGAAATAAGCAAAAAGGAAACAAGGAGTAACAAGGAAACAAAGGCTAAACAAGGGATTCTACCTAGAATGGGTCGAATCTTCCATATGGCATTTTTTCCCTTTATTTTTACTGACTTTGACCAAGCCAATATGATGCAGCTGAGCCTTGACAGTCGAGCGTGCTTATGCACCCTCACCCATATGAATGAGTGAGCGACTCTGTCGATGGCAGCCTTTTAGTTCTTCGAGTTCGCTACCTCACCCTCCTTGGATCAGGCGAGCCCGCTTAGTGCTACCTCTCCTATTGTCGAGAGTTCAAGAACTATTTGCAGACTGATATGGGTTGTTGGTGAGGTCTCCTTGTCTGAATTCGATGGGGAATAATCATGAGTTCTTTTCTATGAGTTTGGTGGCACATTGGATTCCCTGGATATCCTATGATTGATTTGCTTCCTCCCCTTCCGGATCACCCTCCTCTTCATCAGAGCTGAAGGAATCAACGTCATCCATGCGGGGTGGATCACATGGTTTCCATATTTTGGATTTCATCTTGTGATTGAATTTCTTCTTTTGGCTGGGGAACGAGATGCAGGAATTCTAAAGGTGCCCTATTTTATGGAAGTGATGGCATCAGAAAGTTGTTTTCTCATAGTCCAGGGTCTGAGTCGAAAGGAAGTCCAAAATTTTAAGATTAATCTGATTGGGCAGACCTTTTCTCATGTCTATTTCTGCATAGATTTTGCCGAATGTTTATATGCCCTTCTCCCCCCGCGAGGGGTGTGTAGCTAGAAAATGGCCTAAAGTATTCCCAATCCCTTGGAAGACCTCAAAGTTCCATAGATGCGCTGGAAGGTTAGGAGTTTTGACCCAAATGGGAAGATTGGTGATGACTGTTGTGGATGGATCGAAATATGGGAACCACGGGGTGAGGAATAACCCTGTTGTTCCCCAAAACCATGGGCTCTCTGTTAAGGCTTTTTGGTAGTCTTCACTGAAAGAAAACACCACAATGAAGAAGCCCTTTGGGAAAAATAAAACCTTGTAGTTGTTGGTCCAGTTAGATTGGATCCATTGGTATAGATCTATAGTGTGCATCCATAGTCCATTAAACCTGCAAATGATGGCAAATTATGAATACTTTTGGAATTGATCATCCAGCGTTGGGTGCAATGTTTCCATGGAGGCTATTTCCTCCAGTTTTTCCACCAGAAAAGGCTTGGGATTTGTAGCTCATGGAGTTTATTTCTTGGGTATTTGAGCATGGACAACAACTTTGTAGGAAAAAGCAGGAGCTGTAGATGGCTCTCCAGCTGCACCCCCTCTTAAATGAAGGATTAATACAATAGATGCATTTCTTTTAATACTGCAAAAAGAGAGGGGAAAAGGTTCCTCAAGTTTTTTACCTTAATAGAGAAGTATTTGTAGTGCAAAAGGAATCCCCAGCGTGTGTTCAAGGTCTTTCATGAGATCCTGCACCAGATCCGAAGAGCTCACCCAATGCAGCATAGTTTTGCCAGAAAGGAGCAAGATCTAGATCTGAAAAGGAGAAGAGAGATCTACAGACCCTCGCTTACGTCTGTATATCTTAGAAGAGAGGAAACTGGTTCTCTGGTAATCAAGCTTTTCCAAGACTTGCTGATGGGGTTAGAGAGAAGTTGTAGAATGAGCCAGGCTGCCATGGAAATGGGTTTTTTTCCAGCCCATGAGGACTCCTCTGCGCCCCCAGCAGGCAGATCTAGAGAGCTGAGTAGGCATGAGAAAAAGGATAAAATAGAGTCTGTGAGTTTGTTGTATATGGCTGCATCTATGAAATGAGGAATGGCAAGACCAGGTCAGATCAGCGTCGTGTTACTGTGGCTGTGGAGTGCAGATGCTGGTGTTGTTGCATCTACAACAGTTCTCTTGGTAGCTATATAATCTTCCACGACGGTGGAGTTTGCATGGAGAGCGTCCTTTGTGCTGGTGGTAGCTGCAGATATTATGGAAACATATTTCAACTCGGGTAGGGGCATCCCTCGGCTGGGGTCAGTGACTGGTGCCATAATTGTTTCTTTAACGACCAGAATAACATACCTGGTTAATGCAGGCATTGGTGAGGGAGCCTCAGCGATGGTGGCGGCAGCATCAGATCGTCTCAAAGCCCTAACTCCAGCCATATCTCAGTTTTGTTAACACAATCATATTTTTAATATTAATTGTAATGTACCATATAAATATTTCAATTTCCATAATAGTGATAAATCAATGGTGGTCGAAATGAATTACTATGGACATGGCATAGAAAGGAAACCCTCAATGGGGACTTTTCGTATATGGCTATATTAAATTAATTCTCATATGAATATACATGTTTGAAATATTACCTAAGACTTAGGATATTTAATAGAATTGTTGTATAAGATGAGATGAATTCGATAATTACCTTACGAAATTATAGACCTATTGTAGCATCTAGGAAAATAATTATAAGACAAATTAGGATGCAGCGGTATATGTCCTAATAGGAAACTTTAATATTTGTTAAATTTCATAAAGTTCAATGATATAACTATAAGTGTAGATTTGTACAAAGGATATAGAATTGATAGGATAATAGTAATGGAAATTATTATCAAGTACGTTAATATACATTCACATAAATGTATGAAGGTCATGAAGACAAGGCGAAGTATTAATAAATTAAAGGAGGAAATATATGAATATGATTATGTTAGTATGGATGTAATTATATGTGTGGTTCTGAAAGTAATTATGTCTTAATGAAAATTCTAACGACAAAAATTAAAACCTTTAAGAAAATTCTATAAGCAGTTGTATAGTGACGTAATTAAATTAATTCAATAACAACAAAAGTAGTATAAGTTTATAAATAGAAAAAAAAATATTGGTAAGTAGAGTTGTTATAAATGGTATCATAGACCATGTTGAAAACACTTTGCCTATGTGTCCCCACATAGAAAAACCCGAAAATATGTTGTTGTAAATTATAAGAGAAAACAAATTTCTTTACAGAACATGATGTACTAATTAATTTCTGTGTAGAGTGATTTAACTGTAGAAACAATACAACTTCTATTATGAATGAAGAAGGAGAGCTATATGTGGATATTGGGGGTGCTTGAATCCACCAGATCAAAATGATCAATTGTTGGACATGATAAGAGATGTGCAACGAGAAATGGTTCAGCTAAGAACTCGCAATGAACAATTGTTGCAAGCCATTGAAAGGCAAGAGAGGTTGATCAAAGAGTTAACCTCAAGCTCTAATCATGAAAGTGAAGACCATGGAAGAAAGAGGAAAGACGTTGAAACCAACTTAGAAGGATGTGAGGGTGGGGAAGCATCTAGACATCATTCTAGAAAGAAAAAGGTATTGCAAGGAGAATTCTGAAAATTCAAGCCTCCCACTTTTGATGGTGAAAAGGAGGAGGATGCAAAAACTTGGCTTCTGAACATGGTTGAATACTTCCAGATATATGAATATGGAAGTAACCTAAAATCCAGTTTGATAATTTACCAACTGCAAGGTAAAGCCACCCTTTGGTGGGAAGAAACAAAAATGGTACATGTGCTGGATGAAAAAAGTGTTACCTGGGAAGACTTTCAAACCAAATTTAAGTCTAGGTACCTGTATGAGAGATATTATGATGATAAAGACAAATAATTTCATGAGATGAGATTGGGACAACTCACGATTGATGAGTTTGTTACAAAATTTACTAATTTACTTTGCTATGTGCTTTATATCAGAGAGGAAAAGATGAAAGTACAACAATTTTTAAACTTCCTCCCTACTATCTATAAAGAGAGAATTGAATTTGACAATCCAAAAGCCATGGATGAAGTTGTTCATAAAGCAATATTATGCTATCAACGGTTCAAAGGCATAAATGATCAACTAAAAATTTGGCAAAGGGGGAAGGGTGAATCAAAAAGAGTAAAACCAACCTATTTGAAAAATTTTGGGAAGAACCACCAAAGGATGAAATTTAATAAAAATGGAGAAAACCAACCAGCATAGTCACATATTGGGTCTAAGAAGATGGATGAAAACAACAAAAAAGAACATGTTGTAAAAATGAAAGAACCACTGAAGTGTTGGGGATGTGGAGAACCTCACTTGTTATGTGACTATCCTCATAGAATGGTTCAGAACATTCAAGTGTTATGAGAGGCAACTACTGTAAACGACATTGCTCGAAACATTCCTACGATCAGTGCTACACCTGAAGATTTCCATGTTGAACACCAATAAACCATGATATAAATCTAAGGCATAATTGTTGAACAAATTGTTTCTGTTTTGATAGATCGAGGAGAAAATTTAAGTTATGTCAGTCCACAGATTGTGGAAATGTGCGAGTTAAAATCAGAAAAATTTCAGCAAACATGGTTAGTACAGTTAGCTACAAGAACAAAAAAAAACATGACCCATAAACTTCCAAAAACTGTTGTAAATTTAAATGGGTATGAAAATGAAATTAAATTAAATATCTTGCCTATACGATCATATGACTTGTTAGTAGGAATGGATTGGTTAGAGAAGTAGAAATTAATAGTAAATTGGTTAGATAAAACCATTCATTGTATAGATGGTGAGAGAAGAGTGGTGATAGTGAAAGGTAAACCAAAACCAATATCTATCAGACAAATTTCTGCATTGAGACTGAAAATGACGGCAAGAAAGGGTTGTTAAGTGTATGCTCTACAAGTGGAATAATTTGGACAACAAACTGAAATGGAGGTTGTAGAAAAATTACTAGTAATCAAAGTGTTGAAGGATGTATTTCCAGTGGAAATCCCCCGTCTACCCCCTAAAAGAGACATTGATTTCTCAATTGAACTAGTACCATGAGCTCTCTAGAGCACCCTATCGAATGAGTGCTCCTAAACTATGAGAGATGAGACTGCAATTGCAAGAATTTTTAGACATAGGGTACATTAGACCAAGCATGTCTCCTTGGGGGGAACCAATACTGTTTGTTAAAAAGAAAGATGGCACATTCAGAATGTGCATAGATTACAGATAGCTAAATAAATTGACTATTAATAATAGATATCTTTTGCCAAGGATATATGACCTATTTGATCAAGTGAGAGGAGCCACTATCTTCTCAAAGATTGATTTACGAACAGGATATCACCAACTCAGAATTAAGGATGAGGACATCAATAAAACAACATTCAGGACTATATATGGATACTATGAATTTGTAATCTTACCTTTTGGACTTACTAATGCACCTGGTACATTCAAGTGTTTAATGAATAGTGTACTACAGAAGTATCTAGACAGGTTTATACTAGTGTTCATTGATGAAATATCGGTGTACTCCAAAAATGAAGAAGAATACAAAGAAAATCTCAGAATATTCCTACAAACACTCAGACAACATCAATTATATGAAAAACTCAACAAATGTGAATTTTACAATGATAAAATTGAGTTTTTGGGTCATGTGATTTCAAAGGATGGCTTAACTATAGACCCAAAGAAAATAAAAGAAATAATTAATTGGTTTGTACCCACAGATGTACCAGCCATACAACCCTTTATGGGCATTGTTAGATACTACCATAGATTTGTGGAAGGATTCTAAGCCTTAGCCTATCATATTAATTCTTTAAAGAAAAAAAGGAGTGAAGTTTGAATGGAAAACAAAGTGTTATAGTAGTTTTGAACAATTAAAACTAAAATTAACTACTGCACCGATAATGAAAATTGTTGATCAAAACAAGGTTTTGTAGTGTGTACAGATGCATCTGTGGAAGGGTTAGGATGAGTGTTGTTGCAATATAATTCAGTAATAACATATGAGTCAAGAAAATTGAAGAAGCATGAACATAATTATATTGTATATGACTTAGAACTAGCTATCGTGATACATACACTGAAGATGTGGAGACATTATTTGTTGGGAAATAAGTTCATACTAATGACAGATCACATAATTCTGAAATAATTCTTTACTCAACCAGATTTAAATGCTAGACAAGCTATATGGTTATCTTTCCTTAGTGAGTTCGTTATGGAAATCAATCACATTAAAGGGAAATAAAATAATGTTGTTGATGCTTTGAGTAGAAATGCTCATCAAATTTTGACCAATGCAGGAAGTAGTGTGATCCGGATTTATGCAAGAACGCAACAGAATAAACATATGACCATAAATACAGAGACGCAGCGGAAATAGCACTTCATTTCATTAATATCAAAGAACTGAAATTTGCTTACAGACAGAATGGAAATAAAACTAGCTAGGGCGCTGGTAGCTATCTTTGAGAAGAGATGTGGGGGCTACAGGCCTCTGAACTAAGTTAAAATAAGGCTCAAGGGCCTATTTATTATTTATAAATAATGGGAAATCCTAAACAGCCAAAAATCTAACCCCAGAAGATGAAGCGCCAAAACTATGGGTCTCGTTTGGGTAAATTGGTGTTTCAACTGCCCAGGGGCGTAACTTTGGCATACGATCTCTGTTTGATGCGTACCATACCTCGTTAGAAATATATATCCGAGGAATATAAATTTTGAATGAGAAACATCAGTTCGTGGACACATGTTTCTCTCTTTTTTCCCAAAAAACATCGTTTAGGGCCTCAAAACGGCTCCAGAAGTTCAAGACCCAAAAAACTGCTAAAAATAGTAAACTATGCCGAAATTGAAAAAATGAAAGAGACAATGGTGGAGCCCCAAGTGGAATAGGAGTGTGACCATAAATATCCACCTAGATCATTCCTCCCCCCTTAGGAAGCAAGGGTCCCCAATGCGTTAAGTTCCTCCATGAGATGAGGAAATTTCTGCTGAACTTGGTCCCTGGTGAACCAGTTTCCTTAGTGCAGGATTGGGCCAACTTTGACAACCCGATATAGTTGTATCTTTTGTTGGAGAGTGTTCTTGATTTTCATTTCCATGATACAATCTATGGTGGCCTGTTCCATGCAGTCTGGGTTTAACTCTGTTGGTGTGAGTTGTTCTGCAATGTCCGAGGTGTCTAGTAGAGGTGGGAAGTAAGGACAAAGGTAATCCACATTGAAGATTGGGTGCAGACCAAGGAATGGTGGAATACTGAGCTCGAAGGCATTTTTCCCTACAACCGTGGTGATGGTGTATGGCCCGTATCGGAGTGGGCGAAGCTTACGGTGGGGTCCAGTGAGGCGCTCCTTCTACAAATGTAGCGATACTTTGTCACCCACCTGGAAGTTGTGTGGCACCCAGTGTTGATCATGGCATTGCTTGTACTTGGCATTGGCTCTGTCCAATATATCATGAAATTATTGGAGGATGTGTTGAATGCGCTCGATGAAGCTACTTTCTTTGTCAACTTCAGACTGGACATGAGCTTAATTGGCCTAAGCAGCTGTAAATGGCATGGCTACATCAATGGGACATAGTGGCTGCAATCCCAAGCCCACCTGAAAGGGGCTATGGCTGATTGAACTATGGAGAGCTCGATTATAACTATGTTGTACATAGGGGAGGCTCTCGTCCCATGTGCGTGGATTATTTGAATTGTACATGCACAGAATGTGTACAATCATTCTATTGACGACCTCTGTCTGGCCATCTCTTTGGGGATGGAAAGATGTGGACTTGGTGAGATTGGTATCCAACATTGACTAGAGGCTGGACCAAAATGTGTTGAGGAACCTACTATCCCAATCTGATATGATAGACTGTGGGATCCCAAAGTGCACCCACACTTGTTCAAAGAAGAGTTTAGTAGTGGCTTCTGCTGTGATATTCTTCTTGCAGGCCACCATAATGGCCATCTTCGAGAATTTGTCGACGACCACGAAAACACAGTCATTTCCCTGCTTAGTAGAAGGAAGTCCCACCATGTAATCCATGGAGATGGATTCCCAAGGTCGACTAGGGGTAGGTAGAGGAGTATATACGCCTTGCTTCTTGATGGTCGATTTGGCAATGACACAAGCAGTGCAGGATCTGATGTGCTTCTCGACATCCTTTGAAAGGTTCGGCCAATAGAAATACTTCTGCAGGATTGCTACTGTTTTCTCGACCCTGAAATGCCCAACGACTCGACTGTAGTGTGCTTCCCATATCATCTTGGCATGCTTGGTTGAAGGAACACAAAGGTGTCCCATGTGACATAAAAGTGCATCTTGGAGGTGAAAATTTGGAGCTTGCGTACCCCCCAAGAGTGCCTTATAAGTGTGGCCGAATTCTGGGTCACTCTCATAGAGAAGCGTCCAATCAGAAGTCTCGTGCCCACAAGAGTTGAGCACGGTGGTGAGCGCCATGATTGGTGGTTGGCTGAGGCAGTCTGCAACATGATTGGTGCTACCCTTCTTTTACTTGATGTTCAAATGAAATTGTTGCAGATGTGTGGACCACTTCTGATGGCGATCATTATTCAACTTCCCTTGTGTCTGTATGAACTGCAGGGGCTGGTGGTCTATGTGGATGATTGTTTCCTTCCCCAAAATGTAATGCTTCCATTGTTGACAAGCTTGAAAAATGGAATACATTTCTTTGTCCTAAGTGGGATACTTGCGAACTGTGTCAGAAAATGTCTCACTGTGAAATGCCACTGGATTTCCCTCTTGAGTAAGAACTTCCCCAATAGCATAATCAGAGGCATCTGTCTCAATCTCAAATGGCTGTTGCAATTCTGTTAAAGTGAGCACTGGGGCAGAACAGAGGGGATTTTTCAATTCTGTGAACGCCTTCTTTTGAGGTTCCGACCAAAAGAATTTTTCTCTTGCTCCTCCCTTGGTGACTTGACTCAAGGGCCAAGTGATATGAGAGAATCCCAACACGAACCTCCGGTAGAAATTAGCAAGACTGAAAAAGCTGCGAAGCTCTGTTATAGTGGTTGGGGCTGGCCAATCCCGAATGACTTGGATCTTGGCTGGATCCACATGCACCCCCCTTTCATCAATAATGTATCCCAGATATTGAACCTGGGTCATGCCAAAATTTCACTTCTCCAAATTGGCACACAACTTGTGTTGCCGCAGTGTTTGGAGGACTTGTCGGATGTGGTGAAGGTGCTATTCCCAAGTTTGGCTGAAGATCATAATGTCATCCAAGTACACCACTACAAATGAGTTGGTGAATGGCTACAAGATGTTGTCCATCATCCTCATGAAGGTTGTGGGAGCATTCATTAACCTGAAAGGCATCACCAGCCATTCAAAAAGGCCTTCCTTGGCTTTAAAGGCAGTCTTCCACACATCGGAGGGTTCAATTGGTACCTGGTGATACCCAGACTTCAGGTCGATCTTGCTGAAATATTTTGCACCTTTTATTTGGTCCAGACGGTCATCAATCTGTGGGATTAGGTACCTATTTTGGACAATGATCTTGTTTAGTGCTCGATAGTCAATACAGAGTCTCCACGTCCCATCCTTATTCTGTACCAACATGATCGGGCTCCCACAGGGCGATGAACTTTGTCTGATGTGACCTTTCTACAACAGCTCCTGAATCTGCCTCTTGATTTCATCATTCTCCAGAACAGAGCGCCGATAGATCGGTCCATTAGATAGCGGCACACCTGGGGTCAGATCAATCGGGTGCTTGACTTGAAAGTGTAAAGGAACCCCTGTGGGTGAGGTGAATATGTCCCCGTACTCCTCCACAACCTTATCCATTTGTTTTTGTCGTGCAGAGGAGCCATGTCTGGAGATTGTGGCCACAGTCTTCTTCTTGCCCTGGGGGTGGATCATCAGGAAAACGAATTTCCTGGTTTGGGAAATGAGCTTACTGCATTTTTTTGTAGTAACCAAAGAAATAGCGGTAAGAGGTGGTACCTCTGGTATCCTGTACAACTTATTTCCCAAAGTAACAGTAACAACATGAGGTCGAGACTCATACATAGCATGATGCTTCCACAAGTATGGTTGTCCTAATAATAAATCAAAAACATCAATAGGAGCAACGTCACATAATACCTCATCCGTGAAGGGCTTGATGCTATAGGGAAGGCGGCACTGCTGGCTGACGTGGAGATCTCGTCCTTGGTGAAGCCACCCGATGGTGTATGGATGTGGGTGACCTGTGGTCGGCAAGCCCAACCACTTCACGGTGTCTATGGAAATGAGGTTCTTTTGGCTCCCATTTTCGACAATGAACTATACCAGGGAGCCCTTTACCCACATATGGGAGTGGAAGAGACGTTCCTCCTCCTCTGGATCTTCCAGTTCCTCCTTCTGGATCTTTGTAGTGGAAACATCGGCATTGGGCTCCGCATCAATAATCTATTCCCCTTTTTCATTCTCATTTTCAGGCTCTGATTCGGAGTCAGAGAATGCATCTGACTCAAAAGCCCTCATCTCGGCCACTAGCGACTGCTTGGCCCAACACTCACTTGTGTTGTGAGTGAAGCTCTTATGGAACTCACACCACTTTCCCGTGTCCTTCTTTGGCTTTGTGGTGTTGTTATTTTCTTGTGGCTTCGATGAGTTGTCTTTATCCGCCATGCCTTGGCTCTGTCCTTTGTTCTTCGGTTTGGAAGCACCTTTCCCTTGCTTTTGATTCGCAAATCCAAAGTCTCACTTCTTCTGTTTGAATTTCTGCTCAATCTTCGCAGCATACCAGTATGTCGTACCAAGCGAGGATATGTCGAGGAACTCCATTTCCTTCTAAATGTATCTATGCAGACAACTATGATACTTTGGCACTAGATGTTTCTCTAAATCTTTGATACCTAACTTTCTGTGTAGGGTATGGAATAGATTCGTTAGCTCATGCACATCTTGATCCCTTTGTTGTCGTAGTGTGGTCCATTGTATGTACTTGCCCTCATAGCTCCCCATGGGATAGTACTGTTCCTTTATGGCATCTTGGAAATAATTCCAAGTTGGTACGACCGAGAATAGAGAGGGTTTTGTCTGGTCCTTGTTCTCATAGTAGGTTTCCCACCAGTCCTTAACATGGGGGTTATCTTTGAGGAGTGCAAAAATAATCTTCTCCCGGTCTGAAAAGTCATGAACCGAGAAATATCCTTCTAACAGATTCAACCATCTATCTATGGCATCTACATCTATTTTACCCTCAAATATGGGAATGTAAAAATTTACTTGTACCTTAAAAGGAGTCGCGCCTCCAGAGTGGCTGCTGGATGCAGATGCACCACCGATGGGTAGCTGTTGAAGGATCTGAGCAAAGTTATCCATCATCGCATTCATTTGTTTTTCGAGGGCCTCCTCAAACAATATTTTGATAGGATTCCTGCTCCCTCATCTTTCTTTTCATCCCCCATGGGCGTTTGTCGAAGTTTGCGAGGTTGATCTTGCAAAGGTTCCACCAGATCGAGGCTTAGCTCCTTATGCCCCAACCTCGTTGGGGACATGCAAAGAAGGATCAAGAAAAAGCAGACCGCTCTAATACCACTAATCTAGATTTATGCAGGAACACAACAGAATAAAAATATAACCATAAATACAGAGATTTAGTGGAAATAACACTTCATTTCATTAATATCAAAGAACTGAAATTTGCTTACAGACAGAATGGAAATGAAACTAGCTAGGGCGCCGGTAGCTATCTCTGAGAAGAGATGTGGTGGCTACATGCCTCTGAACTGAGTTACAATGAGGCTCGACGGCCTATTTATTATTTAGAAACAATGGGAAATCCTAAACAGCTGAAACCCTAACCCTAGGAGATGAAGCGCCAAAACTATGGGCCCCATTTGGGTAAATTGGTGTTTCAACTTCCTACGGGCGTAACTTTGGCATACGATCTCTGTTTGATGTGTACCATACCTCGTTAGAAAGATCTATCCGAGGAATACAAATTTTGAATGAGCAACATCGGTCCATGGACCCATATTTCTCTTCGTTTTCCCAAAAAATGTCGTTTAGGGCCTCAAAACGGCTCCAGAAGTTCAGGACCCGAAAAACTGCTAAAAATAGTAAATTATGCCGAATCTGAAAAACTGAAAGAGACAATGGTGGAGCCCCAAGTGGAATAGGCGGGTGACCACCAATATCCACCTGGATCATAGTGTGAAATTTGAAATAGAAGAACTGATACAGAAAGTGTTGATGCAAGACCAACAATATGTGAAATTGCAAGATAAATTGTAGAAAACTATAGTTGTGGGATATACTAAAAACCAGAAAGGGTTGATTTATTATTAAAAAATATTGTATATTCCAAATTTTACATATTTAAAACAAAAAATTTTATATGAGTAATATAAAATACCTTATGCAGTTCATCTTGGTTATCAAAAACTGATTTTAGCACTAAGGAAGAACATGTTTTCGTCGGATATGTAAAAATATGTTGTTGATTATCTAGCTAGGTGTTTAGAATGTCAACAAGTGAAAGTAGAAAATAAAAAACCTGCAGAATTACTGAACCCTATACCTATTCCAAAATCGAAATAGGAAGTGGTTTCCATATATTTCATTAGTGGATTGCCTAGAACCAAGTATCAACACCATTATATAAGGGATTTTGTAGACACATTAACTAAGGAAACACACTTTATACTAGTACAATCTACTTTTGACACAACTCAAGTAGAAAATGTATTCGTGAAAGAAATTGTGAAATTACATGCCATTCCAAAAATGATTATATCTGACAGAGTTGAAAAAACTATTTCATCCTTTTGTAAAACTCTGTTCGGAGGAATGAGCACCAAATAAAACTTTAGTACTTCTTACCATCCTCAAACAGATGAGAAAATTGAAAGAACCAACCAGATTTTAGAAGACATGTTGCACATGTATGTGATGGACAAACCTACAAGATGGGAATATTTTATGCATCTGGTGGAATTTACTTATAATAATAGCTATCAAGCTTCAATTAATACTAATCCTTTTGAAGCATTGTATGGCAGGAAATTTCACACGTCGCTTAGTTGGAGTCAATGAGAAGATAAGTTAATTCTTGGCCCTGATGCATTGAAGGAGATGGAAAGAACTGTAAATAAAATTCAACAAAATATTAAAACAACTCAAGATCGAAAAAAGAGCTATGCAGACAAAAAGAGAGTTCATAGAGAATTCAAAGTGGGATATCATGTTTATTTGAGGATTAAGCCTAAAAATAGTACATTATATACGGGTAGTTGCACTAAGTTAGCACCACGCTACTGTGGACCATTTGAAGTTCTAGAAAGAGTCGGTCTCGTAGCTTATAAATTGGATCTACCTACTCATATTAAGGTTCACAATGTTTTTCATGTTTCCTTATTGAAAAAGTATGTACATGATCCTACTCATGTAATTGATTGGACTGTGATATAGGTGGAAACCGAAGGGGAATTTCTTTGAGAGCCACTTCGTATATAATAGGAAGAAATCGAGCTCCATAATGGGACCATAGCTAGGGTGAAAGTGAAGTGGAGGCACTGTACACCTGAGGAAGCTACTTGGGAGCGAGAAGAGGAAATGAAAGAAAAATATCCATCATTGTTTGAGAAGCGAACTGGTATTTTGCAACACTGAGGATGGTGTTTTGTTTTAAAGGGGGGATATGTAATATCCCTATTTTACTACTTTTATTTAGACAGTTGAAAATCCTAAAGTTTAAGTGGACCTAAACGAAAACTATATGTGTGGACAAATTTTTATTTTTAAATTAATAAATGTGGAATTTTAGTTATTGTGCAAAGACTAGAGTAATTGGAGAGTAGGATTTCAAGTCCATGAGGATGGAATTAAATCCAAAGGCTTTCCCAAAATCTCCAAAAATCCTGGGAGAAAAAAAATAAAAATAAAAATATTAGATTCAAGATAAAAATTTAAAATATACCTCAGTAAAGTGGAAAGTTACTATGAAGAGGTGAAATAAAACTAGAAAGAGGAAAAATCTAGTTTTAAAGATCTTTTATGGAAAAACCGAAAGTAAAGCCTACACTAAAGAAAAACAACATCTTGATTTAACTTGATCTAGTTATGGAAACATGCTGAAGGGAAAGCAGGCTTAAATAATCCATTCCTGGGTAGACAAGAGGTTGTCTATAACTTGGAGGAATTAGTTTCTACTTGGGGGGAGCTGTGGATGAAAGCTCAAGGTTGGGTGGAAAATAGTCTTTACCAGAATTGGTATGCACAATTATTAAATCATGTCTTATTATTCTGTTATTATGATGACATTTGGATAAGAGTTAATTTTCTTTAATTAGGAATATAAGTGAAAACTATGTCTCTTGAAATATAAATCTGTGTGATAAATTAATTTATTATTTGAGTATAAAGTGTGTAATGTATTTAACAGAAAAATAACTATAGCAGAAATATTTAAAGTTTCTATATAGTTACATAGACTAGTTAAATAAAAAAACCAACAAACAAAATCTGTAAACACAATTGGAAGGGTTTAAATCTCCTTTTAGGTTATGTTAAATATTGTATTACAAATACCAAATACATTCTTGGGATTTCACCATGGTAAAAAAGATGTTAATAAAAATATGGATATTAACATTAGAAATGCCTAACTGATTCTATCAATAAGCAGATGTGGAATTGTATATTGTGGAAGTGAATTATTTGTTTGTGCCAGCTAATAATATTTTGTATAATTAGATAAATCTATACTCGAATTTTATAGATTCCTACAATAGGAAAAATACATACAACTACCAATAATATATCTATGAAAAATAATTAGAACATCAATATACATAATGAGGTATTATGTATATTAAAAATAGAACCATGAAACAAATAGACATATATATAAGTTTCTTGTAAATCAAAGGGAAATGTCATAACTGTTTAAGAGATGTATAAATCCTCTAATAAAGGGAATTAAATAATACAAACAGAGTGAAATCCAATAATAATATAACAATCCCATATACATGACCATAAGTCAACTTCTGCTAATTTTTCTTACATAGAAAACTAATAGCTAAAAGTGTGACACTCGGCATATCTAGAATGTTGAAGATCTCTGCATGATGGCGACCGACCTGTAATCAAAGGAAATGGGTAGTCAAGTCTTTAGAATGGGAGGAGGAAGTAAATATAGAAGAAGTGGTGCAGTGAAGTACCTATAAAAAATTCATAAATATATATGCATTAGATACAGAGTAAATGCAATAAGTATTAAAAGTAACTACTATGAGAATAATTTATAAGCCAAAATTTACCTATGTAAATAAATCTGGAGGTAGTAAGATCCTCCTAAATAGAATAAAGTGAAACAGTTAGTTCAGAAATTCAATAAGGGGGAAGCAAGTGACTTCTGTACTCTAAGTATAATATTGATATAATTAATTATTGAATTAAAAAACATAAATGTAATTACCTGAATTGAGGATGAACTCCGATACAGGGTAGTAATTATGGAGTTATGAAGTTGAATAGGTCTCGAAAAGACAAGTTCCTATACATAAAGAGATCATGTTTTGAAAAGCCAAAGCTATCAAATCAGTTTAAAATTCATGACTGACATTAGGATAATACCTTCAAGCTTGACGGTAATCCAGAGGGTTTACAATTAATCAATTTTAAACCCTAAAGTAGACTGATGGAATAATTAAACAGGAAATGAATCTAGAAGTTAATTTTCACCAAACAATTTAATATTCAGTCTTTACCAAAAATCTAAAGAGCCTTGATTTATTAAATTGAATATATTGAGAAATGAAAAGTATTAATAAAATATACGAACAAAAACACTGTAAATTTCATACCCCCGATAAGCTTGGATCTATGTCAAAATCAGTAAATTCAAAGCGTTACTGATTGGTTTAAAACATAAGGTTAATGTTGAGCTTAATAATTTAAGTGTAGACAGAAAGCCAAAAATTCTAAGTGGATATAGAATTCTACATTGGTAACCCTGTACGAAATTAATAAAATCTAACTCAAGACATATATGTATTATATATTGATAATGTTATGAATTCAAAATGGAAAGTACTCTAAAACCTAGTTATTAGAGAAGGTAAAAACTAGAAGGAGAGATTATAAATCGTAGATAAATCAAAAGATAATAAGATAAGAAATGGTTAATTATATATCTCACAAACACTGCAAATTTCCAAAATGTTATAACAAGAACAATAATTAAATTCCTAGAGGGAAAACAGCTAAGTATCCATTATAAGATGGGGCATTAGGACTAAAAACAAGTTGAAAGAACCAGGATAGCCATTCGTCTTTCACCATTCGCTAAAACTAGGTCATAATGAAAAAATACACCTACAAATAACGATGTTGGATGAAAATCGAGTTAGGAATTCCACAAATAATTCATTCATCAAATTGGTACTAAAAACTTTCGGCCATTAAAAAACACAGAGAGCTAAAAGCTACTAAAAATGTAGAAAATGTATTATAAACAAAATTTCCTTATGTGTATATTAAGATGGGGTTTACCTGAACATATCAAGTTTAACACCTCTGCGTCTATTTCATGAAGGTTGGGAAATGAAAGATTCTCACTGAGAAGAAACCTGTGCATAAATCAAATGTAGAGAATTAGAAATTTCGAATGCACAAGATGAAATGTTAAAGGAACGAACATAAAAAAATGTATAAATGAGTTCTTAAGACCAACGAATGGTCAAACTGTTATCAAAGGAAGGGAATCATAGACTTCATATCACTTGTGTATATAATGGAAATTGTATCATGGCAGCGTTGAGAGGTGTGCAGAAAAACACCAGTCTAAGCTCGATAGAAATGAATTGAGACCAGAGCCAAAAACCCTTGTAATGAAAATTCGAAATGAGGAGAAAATCGAAAGAATTCGAATGAAGTTAACCCTAGTCAAGATTGATGAAAGAAATGATTACGAGCTGATCTCAACCTTCGAATGACAAGAGATCCAATCGACACCTGCTGACAAATTTAATATACCCATGTGACCAACATAAGTCGTGGTACATCTAATTAATCCATGATAGCATCAAACTAAGGAAACGTCAAATAGTTTCATGGTACTTTGTCATAAAACATTTATTGTAGATACAAAGAAATCCATAGAGGTATGGTTGAATGTACATCTGGAAACACATGACATTACAAGCATTGCGTACACCATTAAAAGATTCACCATCTAAACTTATAACTCAATTCCGATAACATCAGGTCTGTGAAATAATATTGTTAAGGTTAATGGTAACGTACCATATAAATATTTCAATTTCCATAATAGTGATAAATCAATGGTGGATGAAATGAAGTACTATGGACATGGCATAGAAAGGAAACCCTCAATGGGAACTTTTCGTATATGGCTATAGCAAATTCATTTTCGTATGACTATACATGTTCGAAATTTTAATAGAAGTCTTGTATAAGATGAAATGAATTCCCTAATATTTACCAATTTATAGACCTATGGTAGCATGTAGGAAAATAATTATAAGAAAAATTAGGATGTAGTGGTATATGTCCCAATAGGAAACCTAAAAATTTATTGAAGTTCATAAAATTCATTAATATATCTATAAGTGTAGAGTTGTGGAAATGATATAGAATTGATAGGATAATAGCAATGGAAACTATTATCAAGTACGTTCATATACATTGACATAAATATATGAAGGTCATCAAGACGAGGTGAAGTATTAACACATTAAAGGAGGAAATACCTTAATATGATTATGTTATTATGGATGTAATTATATGTATGGTTTTGAAAGTAATTATGTCTTAATGAATATTCTAACGATAGAAATTAAAACCTTTAAGAAAATTATGTAAGAGGTTACATAGTGACATAATTAAATTAATTCCATAACGAGAAAAGAAGTATAAAGTTCTAAATATTTTTTTTTGGGGTAAGTAGATTTGTTACACCAGTGTAGAATATACATTCTGCTTATGGAATGACACCAAAAAATCCAAATTGGTAGTTTTTCATTGGCTTTCATGAATGTTAGTGATTTATTGGGCCATAATAGAATGCACCATATTCGTCCAACTACAGCACAAGGTAGAAAATATAACTCAATACACGAATGAAACCCGAACGCTGCTCCTTGAGTCGACCACCAAAATTATGGGCTCCTCTGACACAGGTTTCCACTGCCTCACGCAAGGCGCAAATTTGCTTTTGATCTCTCATGTTTCTTTCTCCAACATGAAAATCTCAACAGATTAAAAAATAAAAATTCAGTGTCCTCTCCCATGCCACAGATCTCAGAAGATCTCACAAGTAGTAGATACAGACCACGGAGCCCCCATCGCATTTCCTTCACCTCCAAAAGAAAAGGATGGGCACACTTTCCACACGGGAAAAAAACTTTACAGAGAGGGCGATCTAAACCAGAGCTAACCTCCAGGTGATCAATAGAGTCACGTGAAATAACACCTATGAAGCTTTCAACAACCCAAATTACTACTTCTCTAGGCCTTTCGCAGACACTCTCAAATGGTTTATCCATGTGAAAGACATCTCCACTGAGCTTTATGACACATCCAAGCTATAAAACTCGGCAACTCATAAAAATTGTAGGCATGGGACTACGTGATAGCCTCGAACTATGTCACCTAAAGAATGTCAGACCAAAAATCCTTTTCTCACATTCTAAAAATTGCACTAACATGTCTCGTGACTCATTAGGATCCAATAAAACTTCTTCGTGCGGTCCCTAGGTAGGTATGAATATGCTTTAAGGGATCGAACCCTAAGTCAATTAATCAGATTGAAGCTAGAATGAAAGAAGAGGCACAATAATGTTGGTTGTCAAGCTCATTCATCATGTTGTAAAACTAACAATAAGGTTTCAATGCTTCACATAGCAAGAAAACACCTCGTGGCTCAATCTGCCAATCCACCATATCGACTCAATGTTCTAGCAAAGGCTACTACGTTATCTAGAAATCACCTCTTTTGTTGCTTAGACTTCTCTTGTTACGGTGGCATTGAGCTATTTGCCAGACATATTAGGGCCAATGGGACGATATGATAAAAACTTGGTAGACAATCGGCCACTAGATCGACTCCACGATCATCAGCAACGAATCAAGCGTAGGATATGATCCACGCAGACAAAAAAACACAAATTAAATTTGACATCCACTTCAGTGATATTGAATCCATGGTCACCGCACTTTCAATGAACAAACAAACTCACTGAGCTTCCTTGTGAAGCTCCGATACCATGATAAAATCTCATACTCAATTAATTAAGTGGCTCTCCAGGTGAGTTGCCTCGAGAGTGCCCAAGCACTCCACACATAGTCTCCTATTCATTAAGAAGAACCTCATACACATAGCCTTGCACACTAATAGGGTGGTTTTAACCCTTCCCTAGATAGTAGGAACTCAAACCTAATCTTAGAGTCTCAATCATATCCTTATCACAAAAAACAAGTCTAGGTTTCTCCATTAATTCTAACATGTAATTCAAATATTTGGCAATAGGAGAATTTATAAAGATAAATGGAAAAAATCTAATGGCATATAAAACATAAACGATTCGTTATAAAAATGATCCATGTGGCTCTAGACAACCTCAGGAGATTAAGAGGGCTCATAAATGGTGAAAATTAAAAGTGTTCGGATTGCTCTCAAACTAGGTTCAAGTTGAAGTACTCGTCACCCTCATTCCACCGGTGTGAACAAATCTCCCATTCGAGCCCTTATGGAGAAGTTATAGTGAGTCAAAGTTTTGGTCAATGTTGGGCAGTAGGCCAGGTTTAACTGTCCCCCAAATTCACCGTCAACCGGTTGGGAACCAAGCTCCTGATAACAAGCGAAATTATGCCTTTGTAAAATTTTCTAATGACCCTTATTTTCGTTAAAATAAAAAAAGACCATTTATGTTTTAAATAACAAAAAAATAATAAAAAAAGGGTGGCAGGACATGACCCCCACCACCCCCATCAATCCATATTCTAACAAAAATGTGAAAATTATGTGGCGGCGGGCCATGAACCCCGTCGCTCCCTCCACCCATGACAACTATATATATGGTGTATTATAACAAATATCATAGTTGGGATAGGGCCGCATGTAGCATACTCCCCTGACCACCGAGTGCCTAAAAAAATACATCGCCACCTTATATGCGGGGAAAATTTTAAGGATGGAAGATTATCTCAAAGTTTAGAAACCTTAGCAAATCTTACTAGTCCCTAATATGCAAAATTGTAAAAATTTTGGTGATGTTTGTGTAGAAATATTTATATTTTTCAGTGATTTTATATTAGTTGATATAATATTTTGGCGATTTTTAAGGTAAAATAATGGTGGACTATAAATTTTGGGCGAATCATTTCAGAAAAAAAATGGAAATTGGTGAATTTGTTTCTGGAAAAAAACATGGAAAGCTATCCCACCTACGAATATTAGCCCCCTAAAAATTTTCCGTGTTTATATGTCGAGACCATCGGGGCTCGAACTCGCCCGGCCCACGTGGCTAGCTCCCACCGGTTTTTCTCTCAACCACCCAACAATGATTCAATTCAAACCACATTTAAACCAAAAAAAATGTGATGGTGCTAAAATAATACATAACGCACCAAAATGGGTGGGTTCGGTGGGGTTGGAACCCTCGATCTCTGCCTTATCAACTACGCCCACAACCAATGCACTAAGGTGTCACTTTTTCAACTCCGCCCACTCAAACATATAAGAACCCTCATCGCAAATGTGCCAAGGTAGAGGAGAGCGTGGAGTTCAAGAAATACATTATTTTTTATTTCTAGGTGGAACCACGAGCCATGGAGGCAGTGAACCATGCCCTAGGTAATCTTGAGGGCATCAAGAAGATTCGTTGAGGCCTAGAACTTAAGAGTCCATTTTTGACAAAATTTATGTTGATTTTACACCTCTTGACGACAAGAATCCAATGGTGATGTATGTTTCAATAGCAGAGCTTCCCATCTTTCGACCATTTTCCAGATTAGAGTGACGGTGTTTGATTCTGAAGTGTGGACAATTGATTCTATGTCCCCCGATGCCATGAGTTCGACGATACAATAGTTGAGCATCCGCTTCTTCAACCAAGTCAATGGGTTGAGGTATATGTAGTTTAATCATGTTCCTTTTTTTGATGTGCTAGTATTATGATTTCTAGGTCCTTTCTTGATGCATGTTGGAAGATCTTGTTGTGCTTCATGTGAGACTATGTCATGCTAATAGGATGTCCATTGTGAGTGAGAGTTCCTGTAGTGGAATGTATCGTGGAGAGAGAAGACACTCATGTTGAGGGCACATCCTTGTATGAACATCATCCAGATACATCTTCCGATTTCCATCACTATATGAAGCAGTCTATCCCATTTTCACATTGGGCCCAGAGACGTAGCCCACACCAGGTGAACTCCGTTATCAACGTCTTGTGGTTTTATGTTGATGATGATTTTCTTGTATCCTCTTGCTTAAGCATGCATATGTGTTATTCTATTCTCTTTTACAATTCTAACAACATCACAGAAGTAAAACATCATGGGTGAATTCGGAAGCTAATGGACCCAGATCAACAACCTAACATTAACATGTGGCATTAAAGCTTTGCCAACGTAGATCATTCTTGAAGCTACTATAAATACTACAACTATTTGGATATTGGATAGGGTTGTGCTTAACATGACTAATTTGATTGATAAGTTGGAGTATCTAATAATTTGACATACTAGAAGATGAGGGAACAAGGTTGCATATATCTTGGACAAAATGGGGTACTGATTAAAGGCTTTAAATTTGGATGAACCCTGGCCTTGAACTACTTGGGCTAATGAAATGTGGACTATATATAATTTGTTAAAGAAGGAAAAACAAATCCTCAATGGGGGTGTGATATAGGGAGAGAATGAAATTCTCTTGAAAGGAGGGATGGTCATATAATTGTCGGTGTTTGGCCATGGTGTGGCACATATGAAGTAAGTTGAATTGGTTTTTTTAACACAATGTACCCTTCAATATAAATGCATGAGTGTGGATATGGGGTGGAAGAGGTACATTGCACAAAGCGATGAAGGTGAGGTGAAATCCTCACTCTCCAACTTCTGGTTTTATGGTGCAATGAGATTTGTCCACTCTCGATCGCTTGTTTCTCACTTTTCATTGCCTCGTGATAATTAAGCTCTAGTGGTAGAGAATTTTTCTAATTTGAGAGTATATGCATGTTGGTCAGAGTGTGGAGTCATTGTTTTTCATTATATATTTGTATGTCACAGAGCATGAGCCTACTTTTGAGTTGGTGTTTTTTTAATTCAAACTCGCTTCTTTTGGATCACAATTTCACATGAATTTCATATCGCTGAACAATTCTAGTTTGTGGTTATTACTATCCTAGTCATTTTTTTGGTGTGACTTTATAACTAGGGATTTTCTAATTGCTCGGTTGGAGGTTCACTATGCAATTTAGGTTTTGTGAAGATTTTTCCTTGTGTAAGGCTTTGCTTCTCCCTGTGCTAGTGAATTGGGGCTCTGTTTACCCAACTATGGACTTCAACCATTTCCTCATGTTTGCATTCACAAATTTTATGTTATTTGTCTTAGAATTAGGCTTGGGCTTGTGCCTTGTTTGAGTTTTATCAGTTGTCGAGTGGTGTCTTCTTGGAAGGGTTTTCCATGGTTTATATCTTTAGAGTGTGGTAAATTGAAAACTATCGTTGAATTTGGGCCCTTGTTATGGAATTTGTGGGATGGCCTTGTTGTATCTCAATAGGATTTAGATCCTTTTTCTATTTTTTCTGATCATGGCTCCCTCACTAATTGTTTTCCTTATTCTCTTGCTCTAGCTACCATGCCTCATCATCGGAAAATGGTGAGTAGAAGAGGTGACATAGGTAATGTAAGTGTTAAACATGGTCATCCAATTGCGTGGGACTCATTGGAATCTTATTTTTATTTAGTTCATTTTGAAGTGCATAGGGAAATTTTTTTGTTGGAATCAAGAAAGTATGTGGATCACCCCTACCATTGTGACTCAAATGTTTGATGACGTATTTTGAAATGGGTTCGTGACCCAAGAAGGTTTTAAAAAATTTGGCTGTATTTCTTGCATTGTCTATCTCTGCACCAACAAATGGAAACTCTCTTATGCTTCATATTCGAGGAAAAACAAGTTGACAATTATTATGTTTTTTTCTAAATTAGATAACAATAATGAAATTTTTAAGAATATCATGTATTGCCTCAATGAATATGACTCTCACTTGAGTTGTGTGGAGATCTATGTGGCATCAGATTTCACATCAAAGGATCTGACTGATCCTTTTGGAGTCCCAACTAATCCACCTATTGATAGTACTCCAGACCTATTAAGTATTATAATTTTGGCTCTCTTCCGTCAAGCTAGTTTTGAGGTTATTGACGATTTTATTGCACAAATGTAGAGGGATAAGTGAAGATAGTTGGTCGAATTGGGGGTGTTTATGGATGCACTATGGTTTAGTTTGAGTAGGGTTATGTAGTTCATATTATCGGTATTTTATATTTTCATTGATATTTGCGACTAGTATGGTATATCAACTCTATTATTTTCTTTCTCGATATTTTCTAGTGTTTCAGTCGTGACAATGGTGAACCTCTAGGTATGTTGGTAAAGTTCTTTGAGGAAGATAAATTACAAGGAGAATCCTTTTTTGGACGATGTGGCTAGCATGTTTTCAATTTTGTCTCATACTTTTGGTGTTTTACTATTTGTTGTTATGGTTGACTTTGGCGATGGGTCGTTAAGCCAATGGATAAACCCTTGGAATTATAGTTGTAGTTTTGTATTTGCTTTATGGGATGCTTATTGATCCTTATTGTTTATGCAATCATCTTATTTGTCTTACAACATCCTCAATGTTCAGATTTTGTTGATGTTGATTTCACTTCTCTAGAGCTATGTGAGTAAACAATCGACCTTATGTATCCTAAAAAATGCTCAACTCTCTCCTCATCTACACGACCTCAGAAAGCTCAGGATATGAATGTAATATCCATGTAATTTTTCCTTTTCAGAGTAATACAAAATGTTACTGTTTACCAAAAAAAAATCACATTTATATAGCTAATACTTATATTAATTAATTAGCTTTAAGATTTAAAAATAACTCTATTCCTCTTACAATATGGTTCATATATTAATTTTTATTTTTAATATCATATTTTGAAAATTAATTTTTTTTAATAAATTTACAATTACTAAATTTATTTTTATTTTTATTTTTTATTTTTTAAATATTTAATTATAATTTATTTATTTTTTAAATATTATAAATAAAAAATGCCAGTACTATTTCTATGCAAAATAAATGTTTTTCGAACCTCCTCCTCCTGTTATACGTCTTTCGATAGTTCTGATTATCTATATAATCAATTTAATATCAGAATATTTTCCAAGGGGCTATCTTTCCAATAATTCAACTTTGTCAATAGTTTGACCTTAATTTTATCACGATAACTTTAATTTTTTTTGGGTAACGATTACCTATAAAAAAAATGCCTTTTCATTTCATTTAATAGTAAACGAAAATTTTATCAACTTATCAAAATATTTTTAATTTTTTTTTACGTTTTTCAATGACAAAATTATTTGTAAAACTAAACAATAATAAAGTATAATTTCCTAGAATGATATTCATATTTCACACTTCCTAGTTTAATTTTTCAATACATTTATAAAGAAACTAAATAATGTTAGTGGTTTTAAAGGATTTAGATTAAGCAAAATCCACAAAGTAAAGATAGCTATTATAACTTTTCCCCTTATGCTTTGTCATCTACAATTTTAGGAAACAATTTTCAAGCTATGAATAATTTTTTGAATGATTAGGTCTAAATACATTTAGAAAAATATACCTAAATAAATTTAGATATTTTCTATTTACCTATCTTCTTTTTAAAATGATGCAAAATGTTTTAATAAAAAGACTTACAGGTTATGATGAATGTGTAGTTTTTCATATATAACAATTTCTATAAATATTTGATAGATAAATATCACTATCATGTGTCTTAATTAAATATTTCCCTTTCAAAATCTGTAATATATTTTTTCAATATATTTATAAAGGAACTAAATAATATTAAATGTTTTAAAGGCCTGAGAAAAAATCTCTAATCTATTTTTTCAATATATTTATAAAGAAACTAAATAATGTTAAATGTTTAACGACTTGAGAAAAATCCACAAAGTAAAAATAGCGATTATTACCTTTCTCTCATTCTTTTTTGCTAACAATTTTAGGAAAAAAGTTTCAAGTAATGAGGTGTTCAAGTGTTCGATTTTTTTAATGATTAAGTCTAAAATAATTTAGACAAATAGACCTAACTCTGTTTAGGTATTTTCCATTTACCTATCCTCCTTTTTAAATTATACCAAATAATTTAGTACAGAAGCTTATTAAATATGATGTATAGTTTTATATATATATATATATATATAACCATATTTATAAATCGTTATGACTGTCATGTGACTTCATTGAATATTAAATTGACAACGTTTATTTTCCTTACCAAAATTCTTATCCTAAAGAGTCAAAGCTCTCATCTTTCCTTTTTAATATTTTTTTCATAAATCTCAGTTAAATGCATCAATGTCGGTGGTGTGAATGCTTTAATTTTTTTTAACGATAAAGTTAGTTTTAACGAAAATTTTTTATTAATTCTTTTATTACTAAATTTCTAAATTCTTGAACTAACGCATGCTTTTCGTTTTTAATGTTAAATATATTTTATGGAAACTTTTATTAATTCCTTTGTTACTAAATTTGTAAATTGCTGAAGTCATACATGCTTCTGGGCAAGCCTTAACATTTTTACGGCGTTTTTGTGGGGCCTTCCAAAAGTCTCAAGAATAAGCTCCTGAACTTTACAACCAAAATGTAATTTTTATGGAAAGAATTGAATTTAAGACTTTTTTTTAATTGGAAAAAAAAAAATTGTTATTTAAAAACATTTTATTTTACATAAATTTATTTTATTACTTTCTTCCAAAATTTATTTTATTCATCTAGTTATCTATACTAATACTAACCTTTGATAAAAAAATTTCATTAATATTCATTTTTATTATATCATTACAAAATTTTATTGTTTCCTTCAAATAAATAGATCTTATAATATTGTAAATTACAGTTTTAATAAATAAATTTTATAACATTATTTATAAATGGAATGGAAACTTAACAAATGAGCTAGGCTCGTTCGTGATAATTCTACCACTATATATCCTTTCTTTTGGATAAGAGATATGAAATTATAACATATTTCACCTAACATTTTATTTTCTTGATCATCTTCAATTAAACTACCAAAAAAAACTACATCATTCAGTCATTCAGAAATAATTGCCTTTAAAATTAAATAAATTTTCACTTTACAGAAACTTTACCCATAAAAAATATATAATGCACCATTATAAATAAAAAACTAAAATCCACAACTAAAAAAAATCAATAATACACCATTACCGATCAAAACCTAAAATCAATAGACTTACACATATTGTGATACCTATATATATATATATATATATATATATATACACTACGAACCTTTGTCTCTTACGCTTCCTATATCAAGTTATTCCCTATTTCAGGTTATTCCCGGCAATATAGGATCTCTACCATATATGGCACACAACGTATCCTCACATTAAAAAAACGCATCAAAAATTACGCTCCGTTTGTGAAAACTTCGAAATATGTCCATAATAAAGGTATCTTGAGATATGCTTGAAAATTTAAAATAACAAACAACTATGAAAGGGCATAGCGGTCATTAGCGCTAAAGCTTTATTGAGGTTTCATGTCTCACCGTTCAAAAATGCAGAATGAAACAATACAGGGAAGAAAACTGCATTGTTCACTTACATCGGACCCTGCTTCGACCGAATGGCGAAAGACGTAGAAAGATCATGTTCTAAAATGTTAAACAACTAAAGAAACGTTGGAAAACACGTCTTCTTCCTCGATCCCTTTCCCGGGACACTCGTTCCGAAGACGTTGTGTGTAGATTTGTCTCTCAGCTTTAGATATTGGAATGATTGAACGCCTCAGGATGTTTATATAAGCCTGATCCAATATTGACCCACTATGGTCTGGGCTTTGATTGTGGATAGATGGAAAAAGGTCCAAGCCCTAACAGTTTGTTTCGATTGTGGATAGATGGAAAAATGTCTCACAAGGTCCAAGCCCTAATAGTTTGCTTCAACGCAAACAATAGTATGTTTAATGCGAAGTCTTAGTTACAGTCCATGGACAGCTTCGACCCTGGTGCCAACAAAGGTCAAATTGGATTCTCTGTTAATGTTCCCACTCGCTTCACAAGTTCAAAACCCTAACAAAGGTCAAATTGGATTCTCTGTTAATGTTTCCACTAGCTTCACATGTTCAAAACCTTAACAGCTACTTTCGTTGTAAATAATAATTGGTCTATTATATTTAAGATTTTTGTTATCTATAACGTAGATAAAAGAACTTTAAAATTAATTACATTATTAAGATTAGGTCGACTTTTCGAACCACCTTGTCTTAAGGATAAATCACATTAACTGGTTACAAACGTAGACCTAATCCTGATAATGTGATTAATCTGAAAATTCTTTTATCTACAAAATAATCTGTTTAATATGAAACCCTATTTACCGCCCATCTAACCCTAATTACTAGCTTCAACCCTGGTCCCAATGGAGGGGAATTTCGATTCCCTGTTAATGTTCCCACTACTTCAATTCAAATTTTCACTGCCGACTACCTGAAGGTAGGCAAACGCGAAATGTAATACAATTGTCTCGCTTTTGGGATTCAGCGGAGAAGACCGCGTTCAGAATTGAGGTACTTCTTCTAATCTCGACTGGTCAACTGGAAACCCTACTTCACATCCTCATCCGCCTTACAACCCAATATCCCTGGTTCATGACAACGACCATACAGAGTATACAACAAGATTTTTTCTGATTGGAATCTGGGTGGATAATTTCGTGAGAGTTGCATATCTGTTCGATGCACAGATGGTGATCCGAATTACAACGCGTCAAACCTTCATTCGATACTTCCCATCAACGGGCTGATACCAAAATAGTAATGCCTTCAGCAATCCCAAAACCAAAGGATTCAGCAATCGTAAACATGATTTCCAATCATATTTCATTTTATTTCGTGTTATACTCATTTTCCCACTATGATTTTTGCCACGGTTTTTATGTTACTTTGTTGTGTATCAATTCTACAACAACAAAAAAACAAATTCTCTTTTTTTACTTGAATATTAGGCTAATAAACTGTAAAAACGAAAAACAAGAGGAGAACTCAAAAGATGGGAAAGACCAATCAGTCCCCTACTCTGGGTTGCTAATAAGCTCAACCCTAAAATGATATGAAATGGTGTCAAGATAGATCATTAGCGATTTCAGTTCCACCGTCACCGTTTGCTGGAATTGAGAGTAGTTAAGCGCTGCGTACATGAAGTGGGAGAGGAAAAACATACGAACAACTACAAATGACCCACAACTAACAGATATCTAGCTATCGAAACTACTACTACCATTTCCCTTCCGAACTGACACATTGTTACGCCATGCTACTTGCATTGCTATCCCCCGATAGGTACGCTACGTAACGCTCTTACCTGTTTGGGATAACTCGATCACTCCACTTTTGTATGGTCCATCAAGCAGATTTTCATATTATTTGGTATTACTCACGACTCTCCCCTTGAATAGCTTTTTCACCAAATTTTCTTTAATATATATGTTTTATATGTTTTATTTATAGGTTATAAATTGATATATTCTTCATTTATGTGTATTTATATATATTTTTTAAACTAGCAATTGTCTCACTAAAAGAATATATGATTTGAGAAGATCATCTTGGAAAACTAAATCATTAAATATGAAAATTCTTATATAAAGATTGATATCAATATCCATCTAGATTTTTAAAAAAATGTTGAAAGCCTTTTAGTGTATTTAAAAGTAAGATAAAAAATGTTGAAAGCCTTTTAGTGTATTTAAAAGTAAGATAACACGTTATGCTTCATCATTGTTAGTGATTTGCTCTATTATTTAGTTTTATTTACATAGCTTGACAACATGTTTAATTTGATTGGAAAATTGATTTTCAATAATATACATTGAATTTTCATCTAGAATCATTTCTTTTTAAGGTTTTTTTTATGCTTTGACGTTGTTTCCTCAACTTCACCAACCTAAGTGACATCATATCCATTATATTGTTAAGGTTGGGGTCACTTCTAGTTTAGTAAAGGTGAAAGAAAACCACTCTCTTGGTGAATCATCATGTAAAGCCAATTAAATGCCAATAAAATTAAGCACTTCACCAAGTGACAATGAAACAAGTTGTATGAAAGTTCTTTCACAATATTTTAACTGAAAATTTCAAGTAGTTTAACACATCGAAATGAGCACCGAGAAAACATCTTTTCTCCATTGACAAGACGTATAAAGACATACATACTTCTACACATACGAAACTCAATTTTGAACACTCACACCAATTATTTAATATGGTTGGGAATGGAAGATGAGTGTCTCCACATCTCTGAATTTTTTCAGTCTATGGAAAAAATCTCTAAATTCATGGGTATAACCTTTATAACTCTTGCGTAAATCAACACAATAGTCTATCCGTCTGTTCTTCTTACACACGGGTAAGCATCGTCGGGCAAGCGATATAAATCGTTCCTCTTCCTTCAAAGTGATGACCACGCATTTCCCCGGGAAAAAGAAAAGGTGCCCAATGAGGCTTCAAATAATGACCATGCATTTCCCCAGGAGGATGAAGAGAATCATGAAGCTGAGTCCCCTCTTTCAATCTCAATCCACCGAAATGGCAACACTTTCCCATCCGTCCTTACGCGAACAATGGAGTACGCTACTGTGTTTCTTCTTTTCCATATCAAGTTCTAGCCATTACGCTTTCTCAATCTCCTAAGGTATGACGAATTCATTCTCGTTTTCCTTTTTCCACTTCTTCACTCCCATGCCCACCTTCAACTCCTTCATCACAAGTATTGAGTTGGAAAATTGGTTTGAATGTAGCAGCCAAGTTAACATGTGAATCTAACAACCTCAAATTTATCATGAAATTAATTATATCAAATATGCAACTAATAATCAACACAAATTTTTTTTAACTAATCATCATAGAAATTTCAAAAACATGAGCAAAGATGACTTACCTATAATGGCGATATTCCTCACTTGAGACTCCAAATTTCAACACTATTGGAATCCTGCTAACCGCAACAAATTTTTGGGGACAACTCTCCACCCAACCATAGGCTCAGCTGCGCATAATCTTTCCACAGCTAGCCAACCCCGATCCCTCAATCAACGTACTACTACCAGGGAATACCTTCCCTAAAAATACCTTTCTCTCTAGAGAATGGATGAAATAATTATCTTTGAATCTTCCTCAATGTATATTAAATATACCAAAGAATGGAATGAGAACCACATGCACATGTTCATTGTATCAACATGCAACTTAACTTTTACTTAATTTAGTGTTCTCTTAGTTTAACTTTATAGTTGTTACCTTTACTTACTTTTAGTGTTTCTCTTAGTTTAACTTACCTTTTTGTTACCTTTAATTATTTATATAGTTTCTTAGTTTAACTTTTTCTTAATTTATTCATTTTTACTTTTGTTAATTAACTCTTAACTTCACTTATTTATTTAGTGTTTAGGAATCGAGTATATTATTCACTACAACACAAAGGCGGGTTTTAAGACAATATTTAAGACAATTTCTCGGAAAATTGTCTTAAATTGAAAAAATAAAAATAAAATTGTATTGTCTTAAATATTGTCTTTAAGTGGGTGTCTCAAATTAAATTGTCTTACAATTAAATTGTCTTAAAATATTGTCTCTATAAAGATAATATATAACACACATTTTTGTCTCTCAAGAGATAGTTTCGTTTTTGTCTCTCTAGAGACAATAGTTGGGATCAAAGAAATATTGTCTTTAAAGAGACATTTTCTTTGACCCTAATTATTGTCTCTATAGATAGAATAAAAAATTGCATTCAAAGATAATACAACAACACTTTTTTCTCTTTAGAGATAATATAAAATATTAAATCTAGAAAATATCTCACCATTGAAATAAACCAATATTAAAAGTATTTAATTAAAAATAAAGTACAATATCAATGATTAATTCATATTAGGACACAATGGAATCGAACCACCGACATCCTTCTTATAAAGCAGGTGCTCTTCCAGTGAGGTAGCATCCTTTAAAGCTTTAAAGGTGAACACATGCAATACCTTCTGAGTAGAATCCAATGCAGAACCAGAATGAACCCATTTGCATGGTTGTCCCAGTGGCCATGTCCAATCTTGAATTGCTTTGAAACCTTCCTCGGCTTGATATATACCAGGTTTTTTGTCTCCTCTGAAAGTGTTGAAGGGGTGAAAAGACAGTAAGTGAAATCAAATATAGAATTGAGGTTTAAAATCAAATGCATAACTTAAAAGAAGGTTTACAATATAACCTAGCCAGTGTTCCCTTATAAGAAAAGTGTTGTCCCCTTCTTGGTAGGGAACTGCTGCACTTCAAGCTTATGGATGATCTCCTTTCATTTGGAAACTAGCGTGATGAATGAGCAGGGAAGAGCATTATAAATTATTCTGCAGAAAACATGGTAAACAAAAATTGAGAAACCCCTCTCAATTTTTGTCTATAATACCTAAATAATTTTCTTCAAGAGGACTTAAGAGTCCAATTTTTAAACTCTTACGAGACCCCATATGAATTCTATAGTAGAAAGGGTACATGGGAAATGAAAGCTCTTGTGACACATTGTGAAACAAAAACACATAGCAGCCCCCTTGAGTCCACAAAGAGTGCATTTGATTTTGGTAACTCTTGCTACCTCTGCTTCCATATTCATTACACAGTCATCCTTGAAATAGAGATCTAGTGCCCATAATTAATCAAATTTTTAATAGAATATAAAACCATGCTAAATTTGAAAGAAGGAATTAAACACAAGCAACATAGACTATGTAGACAATAACCATTTTGAAGGGTATTTTGGAATGGCTTCTCTATATTAAAATTTAACAATAAGGATAATTTTAATAGAATATAAATCCATGCTAAATTTGAAAGAAGCATTAAACATAAGCAATGTAGATTATGTAAACAATAATCATTCTAAAGGATATACTAGAATTTCTTTCCTATATTAAAATTTAATAGTAAAAAATGAACTAAACACTCAAAAAAAAGAAATAGCAAAAACAAATGGAACCTTATTTTCTAATTGCATACCATTCAAAGCACGGAGCTTATGCACATGTATAACTTTTGATGGAATTTATTTTTTTCTTTGTTACAGAACTCCCATTGTTGTAATGCATCATCTACCCTGCCGCCTAGAACATGCATTATTAATTAGCAACTTGGAGAAACACACAATTTCAAATCTATCCACACTTGAAAAAAAATTCAATATAAAATTGCCTTTGAGTTTCCAGAAACTTGACAAAAAGCACAGAAGAGGTCATCCTTTGATGTAATAGGTTCAGTTCTACAACAATTTCTAGGGTTCTATGGGTACATCTAAGAAATTCCAGCGTGTGTAGTTGGCTCAAGAGTACCACCATTGTTAATAGTTTGGATATAATGTTGATGCTTTTGTGTTAGGTCAACAGAAGACTCTATCATGTCACTATTTTGAATAGCTTTGTGAATATCCATAGGTTACTAGTGTTTCTTGTCTATTAATTCAGTATCAATTTGGGACTTCACTTCGTAGCACTGATTTTTCGCAGTTTTATTAGTAGCTAAGCCAAACATGGTACTAAATATATCAGTTCCTATGAAAATAATCTCCTTTTCTACGTCCTTGGGATTTGCATTTCTACTTTCACAACCAACAATAGTACCATTGGCAAGAGACAACATTTATCTGATCACTTTTTTCTTTGGACTTCATCCGTGTCTCCCTTTTGCAAACACTCTGTACATCCTTTGTTCCTCCTGTAGACTTGGGTGCCCTCTCTCTACATGGATTTCTTCCAAAAGGGTTAGATGGAATATCGAATCTAATGTCTAGATATAGCACCTTTCAAAGATAGCTCACTTATGTAGTAGATCTGATTGCATTTTGCTAAATCAATACAAATATACCAGTTCCCGTGAAAAAAATCATCTCCTCAAGACACTCGTCAAACATCCATGAGTCATTAGCTAAATATATAAATTTGGTTTATTTAAATGACTTTCTTTGTATGTAATTAGTAAATACACAAAGGGCAGTGCATGGCTATGGAAAGGCTCAATAACAATGTTTTAGGAAATCAACGATGCCATAGTTGTAACTACCATTCCTCGATTCCAATGCATTAATAAGAGTGTTGTAAGTCAACCATCAACATGTTCAAGGAGCCATACCGTAGCACTTCCATAGATCAATGAATTAGGCAAATGAAAAAAAAATTGGGTTCTCAGTGCACAAGAAATGAACACATTGAACATTATATGGGCACAATATTAATTCACCAACCCAAGAAAAATCATAAGTAAAAGTACCAATTGACTAACCAGTTAAAAGAGCAATTGAAATAAGAATTGTAGCTTCAAAAGCATCAATTCAATTAAAGATGGAACCAATCCAAACACTTAGGGAAATAATGGAAAAAGTTAAGAGAGTAGTCATGTGATTTGTATCGTGCGTGCTCTCATGACAGTTCAATGCATCATAAAAAATAGAATTCACCCAACAAAACCCAACTTAAAAAAACCAGCATTTGATGAATTCTATTCATGGTTGGGGATATACACTCTACATCAGAGATTTCATGTATTCTTACTCACTGGAAATATTTTGCAGGAAATGGCCTTGAGTCTTTGAGTGCGAGACAATCCTTGTTCACCATGGACAGGCCTGATTTTTTTTTCCCAAGCTTCAATTTTTCAATCTCTTGGGTTGTTATATATGAAACAAACATCCTATATTATAGAGATGACTTAAAATGGCAAACATCAAAAAAATTGTTTCATCTTCATGTGTCATTTGGCCTTTGATATTCAAGGTGACCATTGACTTCACACTTTCGCAAGAATTTTCCTTTTTTCTAAGTTTGAAGTTATTTAGATCCATTTCAGATAACAGATGTCAAACAAAGGAATTATGTTTATGGATAAATGATATTTCATCTACCAATGAATGTACAAAATAAATACAACAACCACTCTTGAAACCATTTTAGAGAGCCCATTTCAACCATAGCAAAGGAAGGCATGCATACTAAAAATCCATTCATGGGAAGGCTTATGTAGACATATAGCACATTCGAAGGCATACAATCAAGGTTGAATAATATTACCAACCGGAAAACACAAAAAACACATTAATAATGAGGTATCAACTTCTAGCTATAGAATATGCAGTAATACTTCTTGCAAAACAAGAAATATCAAATCAGAAGACCAACCAATAATTAAATGGGCTAGTACTTAAATGCATATAATATGAAAAGCTAACTATAAATCTTGCAATAATTGGGTCTATCCCACATCTACTTCCAGTAATCAGTAATTTTTCTTCCTACCTTGTGTTAATAACTTAACACAATGTTCCATTTACAGACATTGAAAATATGGCATGAACACGCTCACTGAGAAACATTGCTTGGTCAACTTCCACAACACCCAATAAAAATCTTAGTGATTCCATATGCCATATTTTTCAACAGAATATATTTAGCCTCTGTAGCACCATTTGAGAACTTTGAATGGCCTCCAAGGAAATAAAACATCAAATTAGCATTGGTAAGGAAATGCATTTCAATATTCTTCTCTTTATGGAAAATCATATTGACTTATCCATCATTGCTGGAAATGAAAGAAAATATTTTCTTACCACTGTTAGAAACATTTAACTCAACGACATTAGTGAAATATATAATTGAATGTGTTCTTTATGAAAATTTAACTCGTTTCATAAATGCATTGGAAAATACAGAACTGGCATGTTAACTAAGATATTAAGACTATGGCTACAAGCATTTTCCTCAAAAAAAGAACTAATATCACCTTAGTAAATTATTTTGTACGTGACAAACCTCAGAGCTGTAGGGACTTCTTCTCAACAATATCCTTGTCAGCTGCACAATGAGACACATCCACTTCAAGAAATGACTGTATGTGAATGGAATGGCGACCATCTGATACCTAGAGCTTTTGTGATGCTGAAACAGTTTCTTCAAAATATAAGTGATGGTACTAGTATGTTATCGCTAGATTTGATGGAAAGGGTAACTGTAGTAGCACATACCAAATGATGACACCTCCAGAAAAACTGCAAGCATATTAAATTTCATGGGGCACTTTAAATGTCTCAAACAACCAACATCATGATCATGTTCTTTCTGACCCTCCCAGGTAGATAAGAGATTTTGTAGGCTCACAATATGTATGTCTCCCATTGAATACAATACCACAAACCTCATTTGGCTCAGAGAATGTATGGAGACTTCCCTTAATGGTAGGGAAAATTTTAAGGATGGAAATTTATCTTAATGTTTAGAAACCTTGGTGAATCCCACTACTCCATAATATGTAATATATAAAATATTTGGAGATATTTTTGTAAATATAATAAAATTTCTAATAATTTTATATAGTCTCTATATATTTTTTTGGCGATTTTTAGGGTAAAATAATTTCATACTATAAAATATAGGCGAATCAGTTTTAGAAAAAAATGGAAATTGGCGAATATTTTTTTTGGAAATAATATGGAAAATTATCCCACCCACGAATATTAGCCCCTAAAATTTCCCTGATTAATGGGTTCCTTAATTTTTGGGATGACATGTCACCTTCCCTGTTTGTATCCTTGAAAGGCACAAAAAAAGAACTTCCCTTTCTTGAAGTATCCCTCACTTTTAAGGAGGAACTACTCTTAGTGGGCAAAGAGGAGAGGGGAGAATAAATAGTCCCTTATATGGGCCGGCTGCTTCCCATAACTCGATGGAAAATTACTAAATGGGGGAAGTGAAGCAGAACCTGACATTGAAAGAGAAGCAAGTGGCCCAGATAATGATGATGATACTAAGGAGGATTAGAGTGACATATATGATAGTTGTGAAAGTAGTTGCTCAACATACCACTCATCTAAGTCAAGCCTACCATGACATATTTGGTCATTCCTCCTTTTAGATGCAAGCAACTTTGCTTCACACTCATGTAAAGAACTATTAACGAGGTTTCCTTCTTAAGAACATCATATATCAAAACTATTTACTCACAATACAACTATTCCTAGCACTGAACTATGAGCTGATATGAAAGAAATCAACAAAGTCGTATTTCCTTTGGGATTTAAGGGATGAAAATACAAAGAGAAATATCTAAATTTTCGTGAGACTCGCATCATCATAAATCTTAAGGTAAGTCGAAAAATTATACAAAACATACAGGAAATATTTATTGTAACTTTTCTTTTGGTTGAATCTTTATAAAAATAAAGTGATTAGGGATCAAGTAAATCATATACTAATATGACAAAAAAATTTACAGTGTAGTGATTAGGGATAAGGTAGTTCATGCACTAATTGAATAAAAATATTTTACATGGTTTGCAACAAAATCACCATAGCTAAGAATATTGTGTGGAAATACAGGATTGAAAAGTTCTTTGAGCATGGGTTGATGTTGATAGAATATCCTATCTGTTTCCCCACCTTGTTAGAAAGGCATTTTTCCTAAAATGGCTGATCCAATAAGCAGGAAGGAATGTCAGGCATTATAAGGAAAAGATGGTGCATAGAAAACATTCACAAGGTTGTCGCTAATCCATTCCAATTGTGAGAAATAATAACATTTTAGATCAAATTTGGCTATGCATATCTTAGCCATAATGGCTATCTTTAGGAGAGATAGATTCCCTTAAGACCAGAGCCAAATTAGGAATGATTGTCTTCCTCACTTACATACATAAGGGGGACCATTTTATTTCCTTGTGGCTCCACGATTTCTAAGAATGCACTACCCAAATGTTCATTTTCATCAAGCTCCATTTAGATATTAAAGGAAAAAAGAAATGACAAAAGAATTTAATAAATTAATATAGATATATCCAACAAACAATGAAGATTAACTAAATTCTAATTGAATTTGAACAATTTTTGACCTTGGAAAATACAAGACAAAATTGGAGATCGAGTTGATAACCATAAACATAACAATTCACAAGAAGGCTTATGCAAACATAGAGCACATTCGAAGGCATACAGTCAAGGCTTAACAATCTTCCCAACCAAAAAAAACAGAAAGCACATTAATAATGAGATATCAACTTCCAACTACAAAATATGCAGTAATACTTCCTGCAATAACCAACCAATAATTAAATATAGCCAGTATTTAAATGCATATAATATGAAAATCTAAATATAACTCTTGCAATAATTGGGTCTATCCTACATCTACTGCCAATAATCAGTAATTTTTCCTCCTACCTTATGTTAATGACTTAATACCAATGTTTCATTTACAGATATTGTAGATAAAGCATGAACGAGCTCACTGAGAAACATTTCTTGGTCAACTGCCAAAACACCCAATAAAAATCTTATTGAATACATATGCCGTCTTTTTCAACATAATATATTTAGCCTTTGTAGCACCATTCAAGAACTTTGAATGACCTCCAAAGAAATAAAACATCAAATTAGCATTGTTATGTAAATGCATTTCAATCTTCTTCTCTCTATTGAAAATCATATTGTCTTGTCCATCATTGCTGGAAATGAAATAAAATGTTTTCTTACCGTTGTCCCAAACATTTAGCTCAATGGAATCAGTTAACTCTATAAATGAATTTTTTCTCTATGAAAATTTAACTCGTTTCATAGATGCATTGAAAAATACAAAACTGGCATGTTAATTAAGATTTTAAGAATGTGGCTACAAGCATTTTCCTCAAAACATTAACCAACATCACCTTATTCAATAAGTTTGTATAGAAAAACCTGAGATCTATAGAAGCTTCTTGTCAGCAATATCTTTGTTAGCCTCACAATGAGATGCATCCACTTTAGGAAATGGTAGTAAATGAATGGAATGGTGACCGTCCGATACCCGGAGATTTTGTGATGTCGAAACGAGCTTTCATCAAAATATAAGTTATGGTACTAGTATGTTATCACTAGATTTGATGGAAAGGGTAACATTAGTAGACTTTACAAAATTATCACACCTTCACTAAAACTGCAAGCATATTAACTTTCATGGGGCGCTTTAAATGTCTCAAATAAATATCAACAACAACCTTACAATCTTGTTCTTTAGACCCCTTTCCCCCCCAGTAGATACCAGATTGTGCAGGCTCAAAATATGCATGTCTCCCATTGAATCTAATACCGCAAACCTCGTTTGCCTTAGATTATGTATGGAGGCTTCCCTTAACAACTTCCTTAATTTTTGGGATGACATGTCACCTTCCCTATTTTCATCTTTGAAAGGCACAAAAAAATAACTTCCCTTTCCCAAAGTATCCCTCACTTTTAAGGAGGATCTACTCTTAGTGGGAAAAGAGGAGAGGGGATGATAAATAGTCCCTTCTATGGGTTGGTTTCTTCCCATAACTGATGTAAAATTACTAAATGAGGAAGTTGAAGAAGAACTTGACACTAAAATAGGAGCGAGTTGCCCGTGATAATGATGATGATGCCAAGGAGAATGAGAGTGACACATATGACAGCTTGTGAAAGTTTGTTTATTCAGCATACCACTCTATCTAAAGGCTAGCCTACCTTGACATATTTGGCCATTCCTCCTTTTGATGCAAGAAAATTTACTTCACACTCATGCAAAGAACTATTTATGAGGTTTCCTTCTCAAAAACATCAACTATTTACTGACAATACAACTATTCCCAACACTGAACTCTGAGATGATATGAAAGAAATGAACAAGGTTGTATTTCCTTTGGGATTTAAGGGATGAAAATACAAAGAGATATATTTAAATGGTTGTGATACTGCATCGTCATAAATCTTAAGGTAAGCCGAAAAATTGTACAAAACATACAGGAAATATTTCTTGTAACTCTTCTTTTGGTTGAATCTTTATAACCTTCTAGTGATTAGGGATGAAGTAAATCATATACTAGTCCGAAAAAAAAAATTGCATTGTAGTGATTATAGATAAGTTAATTCGTGCCCTAATTAAATAAAAATATTTTGCATGGTTTGCCACAAAATCACCATAGCTAAGAATATTGTGTGGAAATACAAAGATTGCAGTAGTTCTTTGAGCATGGGTTGATGTTCATAGAATATCTTATCTATTTCCCCGCCTTGTCGGAAAGGCAACTTTTCCTAAAATGGCCAATCCAACAGCTACAAAGGAATGTCTGGGCAAGTCTAAGGAAAATATGGTGCATAGAAAATGTTCACAAGGATGCCGCTAATCCATTCCAATTCTGGATACTAATAAATTTTTAGATCAAAGTTGGCTATGAAGATCTTAGCTAGAATGATTATCTTTAGGAGAGATAGATTCCCTTTAGATGAGATCCAAACCAGGCATGATTGTCTTCCTCAATTATGTACATAATGGGGACCATTTGATTGTCTTGTGGTCCATGATTTCTGAGAATGCACTGCCCAAATATGTATTTTCGTCAAGCTTCCATTTAGACATTAAAAAGAACAAAGAAACATGATAGAAGAATTTAATAAATGAATATATCCATATCCATCCATGTTGAATAATCATACACCATTTACACACATAAAAATACATAGATTTATACCCAACCGCAGCCATGGCGGAAAGGCTTTAGCATCACAGCTTCCTCACATATTCTCTCATTATTAAAAGAATGTAACATTACAATTAAATAGATGAGGAGACTGTGTCTCAAGATAGTGCGTTCTACCTTGGAAACTTTGGTTGAGACAATTTCTCAACCATACACACACCAATATAGGAGCTACCTAAACTAACTCCTAACTCAGAGGAACAACCCAATCTATAGAGTTACACATAAATTCCTAACTTTTAATATTCAATTTATTAATTTATTTTGGATTTATAATTGTATTATGACAGATGCTTACAATCCAACAATCAAGATAAACTAAATTTTAATTGAATTTGAACAATACAAGACAAAATTGCAGATCCATTTGGTCACCAGAAATAGAACAATTCCATAGAAAACAACTTCAATTCATGTCCAGATTGGAAATGAACTAAGACAATATTAAATATTTGACAGCAAAATAAAGAAATATGTAGGTAAATTCGATATCCACAAAAGGAGCAATCTTACACTTACCGATTTCAATTCCCCTTTCTACGGTTCCAGTGGTGTGCATATTAGGAAAGGCCTCTGTTGCTTGGACCAAACATATACACACAATTTTAGAAAGACCTCTCGTTCCTTGGACCAAACCCAGCATACGAAAATTTTAGAAATGCCCTTTTTTCCTTGGACCAAACCTATTGAATCTACTACCATCCACCCAATTGACTACAACATATATAGATCATTTACCACTAGATGCCAAGATCCCCCATTGTATTCACTCCTGATGTAAAACACCAAGTGTTTTCCCATGGAAACGAGACCCTACGTAATTTGACCATATTTTGTTGTTGTTTTTTAAAGCAATGCTTCCATTGACACTCCTTATCACTCCATTTCTAGGAAGCCCCTTGAAATGTGGCCCTCTTTCACCATAATCTAGTCCTGTCGCCAAAATTTTCTTTGGATGATCTGCAGACGTTGAACTGCTAATCTGTTTTTTGTAGGATTTGCTAAAGTCTATGCCTTTTACAATATCATCAACAGCCATTTCACCACCATTCTATCGGCCACTCGACAAAATTGTATCATCCCAGACACTATGCACTTTTTTTAGAACAAATTCCACTTGCAATTCAGTAGCTTTGGTCTCGATCTTGATGCTCTTTGTCATAATTTCCATAGAAATCAACTGAGAGTTTCTTTGAACCAAATCCCAAACTCTTCCCGCATTCATCGATACTTCATTTACGATTCGTTCACACATGGCAACTCTATCATGTATAGTTTTCTTCTGCTTTCCCTTGACTAGAGGCCACATGGGCCAAACCGTGACCCCATTTTCCCACCCCAACAACATATGTTGAAGCGAGAGCCAAATTGAGTAAACGAGGCCATTGCAATGAACAACACAACACTTAATCAAACTAATACACACCAGATTCTTAGGTTTAAAACCCTTTCCCTTAAATTTTGAAGTCCCTTGCTCGTCCTTGAGCTTGGCAACCATGTCCCTTATTTTGTCTTCAGAAGCCGAGTACAGAGACAACACAATCACCGATGCTGCATTATTCACCGAAAGTCTGTGTACCAATTCCATAATCCCATGTTTTTTCAAAACCTCAGAGCCTTTCTAAGACCTCACCTCGATACCTGCATGGCTAAAACCCAAACTTGAACTCGGATTTGAAGCCGAGCTCTATCGCACCAGCCCAGCCCCCTAAGAACCGTGGAGGATCCGGTGCGATAGGGCATTGTGGATATAAAAATGATGGCTACCATGGATTTTTTTTGGCTTGTTAGATGGTCGGGGCTTTATCGAGCGCAAAAAAACACACGTCCGATGTTGGAGCCGGGATTTGAGTTGTTGTAGAGGACGAGACACTTCAAAGAATACAAAAAGGCATCATGAATCCGAAAGCATCAAGGCTAGGCATTCCGAGTTGGGATCTAACAACACCTTGACCACCCCGTGATGGGTGGGCAAGGCTTAACATTGTCACATGGATCAATAGTCATAGGAACAACCTTTGTGAATTGAACCAAGAGCTAATCATGGGAATCATATAGTCAAACACCGAGAATCATCATCTCATCCAATCGTTACCTAACCCAATAAGTTAGGCTGTCACCTCTACCTCTTAACTATGGGGTATGGGTCCACTGTGCTCATTCCTACTCAACTTTATGAAGGCCACAGATGTAAGGCCTATCATGCCTTCAATATCTAAAGGAATGCTCTAACCAAATGGTTTCTAGAGATATTGAGAATCCCAATCTTGTTTATCTTTGGGGCTATGGGTTATTGTGCTCACTCCTAATCAAATATATGAAGGCCAGGAGCTTAGAGTAACTTATCTCTTGAGGTATCACTCTAGAGAATTTGCTACTACTGAAATCCATCTTGGAAAACAACTTCAAACAACCAAACTATTGATGAAGATTTTCGGTGAACTCATTGCCACTAAGAAGAAGGATTTTCAATTTGCAGAAGTTTGCTATGGATTCCGATGGTGTAACAGGCCCTATGGAGTCCTCAATTTCACCCCACTTATTAAAAAAAATTCTGATTGAACCCCTAAACATAAAAATATTTGCATTAACCATATCAATATTTGCATTAAACAAGATAATTTTGGTTTCTTGCTTCATGATATCAAGTGCAGGACCATTCAACAAGCAAGCCTAAATAACTCGGTATATCAAATGTTGAAGTGAGGTTCCAAAAATTTGTCACAATAATTTGTGTGCATTTCTAATATTTTTAGACCATAGGTTTTAAAGACTATGGACTAATTTGGATTACAAAATCAAATTAAAAAATACAAGGAGAAACTTTTGCAACGCCCTCACCTCCTTTTATTTTTGGTTCTAAATAATTGTCTCAAGTAAGACAAAAAGGATAATATAGTCAGACATTGAGAATCATCATCTCTATGAATTAACAAGGCAATAAAAATGGAAAATATAAAACAAAATGCTGAATTGTGTCAATAATTAACTAATCCTTTCATTTACACATGTATATAGGATTTCCACAATCATAATAGACCCCAAAGAAACCACTGATAATTTAGAAGGTAAATGATCCAGCGCTTTCACAAAATCTACCACAATACAAATTTACAAACATTAAGTGGTTAAAGCTAGTGCATTCAGAGGGTTCTTCAAATTATATTTATTAATTTTCAATAACTATTGGGATACATTAAAATAATTTAAAAGAGTGTCCAAGTTCTTCAATGGCTTATAGTTTTGTTATAGTACATAGATATATAACATTTTGGTATCTGTTTATTTCCATCACTTAATAGACATAGCCTATATATTCGTAGTGCACCCCCTTGATATATGACACTTCACATTACTTAAAATCCCATTACCCACCTTTGGTCATTGTAAAAGCTCTAATATCTAAAATAGTGCATTTTTAGTGTTGTCAAAAAGAGTATCTAGCCATGATTTAGTTAAAATATCTTGAGATATACTTAAAGTAATTTCTTTATATACATAATAGTAGATACCTTATGAACATAACCAACAGGTGCTTACACATATTCATATTAATTATTTAGATGACAAAAATACAAGTTCAGTGCAATGCATCTCATATCCAAAACTTCTTGACAGCCATTGGCATAAAATTTATCTTAAACTTGTGAATCTTCTACTATTTCTGATGATTATTTGTTGTCATCCTTGGATGAATTCCAGATGGTGGAACTCAAATTCAACTCTCCTTTTGTCATTTAGAACAACCTTTCCATCTCAAAGTTGACATCCTTTTGAAGGAGTTGTTGTTACTGTCAGAGTTCTTGTAGAATTATCTAGATTTTTGGTAAATTGACATATGTTCCCAACCTTCATACTTTTTCATTGAGAAAAGAGGGGAATATTCCACTGTAGGTATATTTTCCTTTCTTGATGTTTAAAATTGACATCACTCGTAGAATCTTCTATGTACTTCACTTCCCTATATAGTTTTTTCAACCACTCAAATGATACTAGTTCCAAAGTAGTGTTATAAAATCCAAATTTCTCTCGCCCTTGATTCAAGAATTTGCAGAAATTGTCATTGAAATTAAAATTAGATATCATGGATTCATTGATTGTATTATTATTTGGGAAGATGTAACTAATCCCATGGTTTCATTTAGAAAAAATCCACTTGTTATATGAGAATGAATTCTAATGAAAGAGAAGAATTGATCATTTTGCTCCAAGCATGTTTCAGTTCTATCTAAATTGATTAGGATAAGTTCTATCAATGTAATGTTTTATTTATACCATATATGCCCCCAAATGAATTACCTTGTACCCTAGATGTTATGGTTGTTTATTAGATGGATAAATATGATGCTTCACATTTCCTATTCGAAATGGGTAGTTTTGCATTTATTTTCCATTTTACAATTTTTTTATGATAAGCAATAATGAGGATTTCAATATATTTTTGATTCATCCCCCCCAATATTACTCTAAACTTAAAAAATCAACAAGGGTTTTCGAAACTAATTCTTGATAATAGGAAATAATCATTTTACCATTAACTGTTATGAAACAAGCTCCAAAAAGAGAAGAAAAGAGATATCAATGCCTTAGAAGGAAGCCACTTCGAGGGGGCAACCTCCAATACATTACATGAATGAACAATTCTTGGATGGTTCAAATTACAAAACCTCCTTTCTATGTATAGGAGTCCATGGGGCCACAATGTAATCCTAGGGGACCTAACAATAATAATTTAAGGGCACAATAATAACAATATGGGGGTTACAAGGGTATAATATTAACAATAAGGGAGTTACACTAACAACAACAAGGGACTATACTAGTAATATAGGGACCTAACATGCCCCTCTCCTTCAAAAAATTGTTTTCCTCAACGCTTGAGTAGCTCTGGGTGCTTCTGTATAAAATTCTCATCCTCCCATGTAGAATCTTCAGTGGGTAAGTTCTTCCACTTGATGAGATACTTTGAAATTGATCGATTCCGTAGATGTCAAGTTCTTGTTTCCGTGACCGCTTCAGGTTCTAATATGATTTTTCCTTCCTCATCAATTTCTTGCAATATTGTTTGAACTGGGAGATTTTCACCTATAACCTTCTTTAAGCCTGAAACATGGAAAACTGGATGCACTCGCGAAGAAGCAGGAAGCTCCAATTTGTATGCCATAGTACCAATCTTTTACAACACCTTGTAAGGACCATAGTACTTTGGCGATAATTTATAATCCTTCTTAGATTGCTTGAGGGACATTTTTTTTTGTATGGTTGTAGCCATAAAAAATACCCTGACCTCCTACATCAAAACTTCTCTCACTGCGATGTTGATCTGCCTGTTGTTTCATTCGATTTTGTGCCAAATTTAGGTTGTCCTTTAAGAGTTGGACAACTTCTTGTTGATGCTCGATGTGATACTCCACTACTTTAACCTTTTAATTTTCTCTTAAAGATGATATGATGGATGGTGGATGATATCCATAAAGTGCCATAAATGGGGTCATTTTTGCTGCAGTATGGAAGGAAGTGTTATACCACCATTTAGCTAGAGGTAACCACTTGACCCATTGTGTTTGTTTATCATATACAAAGCAACAAATATATCCTTCAAAAAATTAATTTACTATCTCAGTTTGACCATCGGATTGAGGATGATAAGATGAGCTATGAGCTAATTGAGTACCCAAGCAAGAAAATAACTCCGTCCAGAAATTTCCAGTAAAAACGGGATCTCTATCGCTCACAATAACCATTGGGTTTCCATGTAGCTTTTGAATTGTGTCCATAAATGTAGTAGCAACTCTACTTGCTTTAAATGGATGAGATAATTCACAAAAGTGTGCATACTTGGTAAGTCTATCAACTACCACCATGATGACACTCTTCTCTTCGGACTTAGGTAAACTAGTGATAAAATCCATTAAAATCTCCTCCCAACATTGACTTGGAATGGATAAAGGTTGTAGAAGACTCAAGGTCTTAATTTTCTCAACTTTATTCTTCTAGCAAACCAAACATTCCGCCACAAACTTTTGAATATTAGATTTAAGGCCATCCCAAAAAAATTCTTTCTTCACCCTGTGGTAAGTTTTTAAAAATACTGAGTGTCCTCCTAAAGGAGAAGTGTGCAATTCCAAAAGAATCTTTTGTTTTAGTTGGGTATTCTTATAAAGATATAAGCGATCTTTGTACCATAAGGAATAATGTTTCCATCTAAATGTATCAGATGCACTAGGATCTTGCTGCAACTTTTGAATGAGTGTCCACACTTCTTCATCCTTCTTTCAGTCATTTCTTGCTTCGGTTATCAAATCTGGTTGGATAATAGAAATGGCATAAAGCAATGATTCCACCTCTTCATTCTTTCTTGAGAGTGCATATGCAACATCATTTAGCTTCCATTTTTTGTATATTATTTGAAAGTCATAACCCAACATATTTGTGACCCATTTTTGCTGCTCTTCTGAAGATAGTCTTTGTTCCAAAAAGTGTTTAAGACTATCATGATCAGTTTTTACCTCAAACTGTCTTCCCATTAGTTAAGTTCTCCATTTCTTTAGTGCATGTAGTATTTCTAAAATTTCCTTCTCATAAATAGGTTTCTGTAAATACTTTCCTTTGAGTGGATGACTTTCAAAAGCAATGGGTCTTCCTTCTTGCATTAAAACATCATCAATTCCATTTCGTGAGGCATCACATTCTACAATAAAGGATTTTGTGAAGTCTGGCATAGCTAAGGCTGGTCCTAGGCACATTGATCCTTTAAGATGTTGAAAGGCCTTAGTTGCTTCAGGAGTCCATGAAAAATGCATATTTTTTCAATAATGTTGTTAGAGGTGTTGCTATTCTACTATAATCCTTAACAAAATTCCTATAATACCTTGTTAACCCGAGAAATCCTCACAACTTCTTTATGGTTGTGGGGAATTTCCATTCCTTAATGGCTTTAATTTTTTTAGGGTCTACCTTAACACCCTCGTGAGATACAATAGGACCCAGATATTCCACCTCTTGTACTCCAAAGAAATATTTGGATGTTTTTGCATATAATTGTTTCTCGTGCAATATTTTGAGCACCCTGTCAACATGTTGAACATGATCCTTCCAAGACCTGCTATAGATTAGTATATCATAAAAAAATAATAGCACAAATTTTCTAAGGAAGGGTTTGAAAATGGAATTCATCAACCCTCGAAATGTAGAAGGTGCATTGGTAAGGCCAAAAGCCATGACCAAAAATTCATAATGACCCTCATGAGTTTGAATGCTATTTTTGGAATATCTTTAGTCTTCATTTTAATTTGATGATACCCTGAACGAAGATCCAATTTGGTAAAATAAATTGCTCCATGTAATTCATCTAATAGTTCATCAATCACAAGAATGAGAAATTTATCTTTAATGGTGAGCTTATCGAGCTCCCTATAATCCGAACACATGCACCATGATCCATCCTTCTCATGTAACAATACTACAAGAGCAGAGAAAGAACTTTAACTAGGTTGAATTATACCCGCCTCTAACATTTCTACAATCATATGTTTAGTTTCTCTCTTTTGGACATAATGATATCTATAAGTCATTATGTTTGGAGGAACACTTCCTGGAATCAAATGAATAGCATGATCATGATCACGGATAGGTGGGAGTCCTTTTCGAGTTTAAAAAACCTTGGAATGATTGTCGAAGAATTTTTGGAGATCTGCAGAAATAGTTGATTTTGATGTTGGAACTTATATTGATCATAATTGTGCAATTATTCCTCGTTGTTATTTAATTAGAAGCTTTTTCATGACATTAGAGCTTATTATCTTTCCCGGCTTCCCTACAATACCCCGTAATTCAACTTCCTTTACTTCTGAAAAGAAATTCAAGAAAATTTCTTGAAAATTAAAAGCTACCATCCCCAAAGATTGTGACCATTGTACTCCTAGTACAACATCAATACCTCCCATAGGAATGGAAGTCATTGGACTATTCAATACATATTCACCCATGGTTAGCTTGATATTATGGAATTTTCCAGAGAAATTTATAGTTCCTCCATTTGCAACCATCATTGACATTCTAGCGCTAGGTATATGAAACAATTCAATTCCTTGGCTATCTTACAATGAATAAAATTATGGGTACTACTTGAATCAATCAACACTATTACCTTTTTCTTCTTGATATGTCCTTCTATCTTGAGAGTTTGAGGAGTGGTAATTCCTGCCAATGCATTACACGATATGGTCGGACTCATTTCTTCCTCTTCTTAGGTTGGTTCCTGGTGTATATCCTCTTCTTGTTCATTTTCTTCTTCCTCTTCACAATCTATGTAAAATAATTTCTTCTCAGCACACTTATGACCTTTAGTGTATTTGCTATCACAACTGTAGCAAAGCCCCTTTGCTCTTTTTTCTTCCAATTGTTGTGGTGTCAACCTTGTAGGTTGTGGAAATCTAGGCGTAGCAACACTTCCTTCTTTATATAAGTGAGTGGTAGGCTTCCTTGTCGCCATAATTTTACATTCAATTTTTCTTGCCAACCTGAATGCCTTCTCCAATGAATCAGGTTCCAAAACGCGAACTTCATGTTGGATGTTATACTTTAAAGTACCTATGAAGAGATCAATCCTGTGTTCCTCTGGAATATCAGTTACCCTTATATTCAATTTTTGGAAGTCCTCAATGTGCTCCCCCATTAAACCCTTTTGTTTGAGATTTATCAATTAGCTAAAGAAGGTGTTGCTCTTTGTATCCTCATAATGTGCTATCATTTCCTCCGTAAAAATTGACCAAGTGAAAATTTTTTTATGGGAGCAAAGCCATCGATACCATACAAATGTATTTTGTTCTAAATGTAAAGTTGCAATGCGTACCTTTTGTGTGTTTTGCACATTATGGAGATCAAAATATTGCTCCATCCGTAGTATCCATGTTACAGGATCCTTTCCATCAAACTTCCTCATATCCATTTTTGGAATATGGTGGTTCTTCCCTCCAACATTAGAGTTTATGAAATCACGATTAACATTTATTTTGTTCTCATCATGAGTTTCCTCTACTATATTTTTACCATTAGGAAACATTTCTTGTATCAACTTTGTCAAACCTTCCATTTCTGCTTTTAGATCATTCTTCATGTTTTCCATTTTAGATTCCATGCCAGCTTCCATGCCATCTATCTTATATTCCATATCATTCTTCGAACCATCCATCTTAGATTACATGCCTTTCTTAAAACCATCCATATTATTTTCCACGCCTTTCTTCAGAACTTCCATTTCATTTTTGTTTCTCTTTGAAAGAGCGAAATTTGTTGCACTTGCTCTTGTAATTTTGATATGTCTGTTGCCATTCTTCGTCTTCATAAGTCATAGTAGATATTTCTAAAGGCTTAATGAGTGTTGAATTATTTTCAGGGGCCATTTTAGAATCCAATACTGATATATATTCTACAATATTCCCTTGGAATCAATTCAGCTTGATTCTTCAAACACGACTTATGCAATTCGGAAAAATAATACACACCTTTTACTTTATTTTGAGGAGCTCGATATTGAAATTGAATTATATCTATAATTTCGGATCCCCAATATCTAAAATTCATCCTTTTAGTATCCCTCTAAAGCTTCTTTCAAATGCCATAGGTCTGATCTGATTTGGATTCTTCAAGCCAAAGTTATGTCCAATCTCCCACAATGACCCAATTTTGGACTGGTTCAGTAGAGTGAACTTGTACGACTTGCCATGTGTCATTGTTTCGTCCATTGGCTTTGAAATTGATAGAAAAAAAACTACAGTCCATGCACTTACGGCTACTTTTTACAGCATTCCAATCTGATGCTCAGAGAGAGAGCTATGAAACTTTTCCCACGATCACCTCTTTGAGATGAAATTCCAAAGCCTTAGAAAGCCCTAACTTCTACAGATCCTATCTCCGAAAATATTGTGAACCAATGTCTGAAATTTTTTAACAATGTTCCTCAAGATTGTGGCCTAACACTCTAAAAATTTCAGCTTCTTAACCTTCGTAGAAAAAACTTTATTACGAAAATACCACGATGACCTGTTTAGGTTAAATTCAAGAGCCTGCAAACTGACCTAACTTGCACAGATTATATCTCCAAAAAATTTCCAAACCAAGCTCTAAAATTTTTTGAAAATTTTCCTCAGGATTGTGGCTTCGCACTCTAAAAATTTCAGATTCTTAACCTTCGTAGAAAAAAAATTATATAGAAAATTCCACGCTGACCTATTTGGAGCAGCGAAACCCTAGAATCTCAAACCTCTGATACCAAATGTTGTGAAACCAGATCCAAAAATAGAAGAAAAGAGATTTTAGTGCCTTAGAAATAACCCACTTCGAGGGGTAACCTCCAATACATTACATGAATGAACAATTCTTGGATGATTCAAATTACAAAACCTCCTTTCTATATATAGGAGTCCATGGGGCCACAATGTAATCCTAGCCGACCTAACAATAATAATTTTGGGGCACAATAATAACAATATGGGGGTTACAAGGGTACAATATTAACAATAAGGGGGTTACACTAACAACAATAAGGGACTATACTAGTAATATAGGGACCTAACATTAACTCTTACATGTGCGACCCAACTTGGAAAATTATTCTCTAGTGAAATTTGAAACAAGAAACTCCATTAGCTATGCACTGATAAAACGATTCATTGGCTAGTTACTCTACTGCTTCGATAACTAAAGAACTACCTAGAAAATACAAAATCTATGGTACCAATGAAATATTTCAAAAAGTATATAACCAAGCCTTTCAATTCGAAATATGATAAAATGAACTATCTAATATCTTATAATGTATTCCATACCTATGCCAAAACTAAAATTTAGGTTTTTGAGATATGTAACTAACTAAGCTATGATCATCTCTAAAAATTCTGCACTTTCTAATGCATTAGAAAGTACACCCAAAAGATTTTCACCAACTACAATATCATCAAGTTATGTGTAAAGATCAATATACATGTTAGTATTTTGTACTTTGTTGAAAATAATTTTGAAGCATGGAATTCAACAGTTAACAATACAAGGAGATCAAAGTGTCAATTCACATAGGAAAGGAGAAATGGACTTCTTGGAACTCATAAGTGAAGTGGAATGCTTGACAACTGTAAAAGTCTTACATGAAATTCAGATTGTGTTAGCCGTGAGCACTACTTACACTTATAATTTCACACAAGGAACATTTCTTCCACTTATTCAAATCCCTTAAGACATGTAGCATCTTCAAACAGGAAATAAATACCGAAAAAAGAGAAAGAAAAACAGAAAGGAAAAAAGAAAAAGAAAAAAAAAGACTATGGGGAGAAAAACAACATCAAAGAAAAGTGGAATAGAAAGAAAATATAAGTGAAGCAATGGAAAGAGGAAGGCGAAAAATATAGGTATTGAAAAACCATATATTGGAAAGATAAAAATGAAAGGGGAAAACATAACTAATCTACAAAGAGGAACAAAGAAACAAATGAGAAGAAGGTATAAGCTAAACCAATTTTGCTAAGAAAACATGAGCAGTGGGGAAATAAAAAACACGTCCACTGATCAGTGGTAGCAAAAATTAATGCACAAAAATAAGTTCAAACTTTTGGACTCACACCATTCAAAAAATGCACCATGGGTAGCTTTGTCACCTTCAAGCAAGCATGCTAGAAAAACAAGAAAATATAGGTTTCAACCATCTTGACCTACTCTAGTTTATAATGGCTCTGATCGTTGATGATTCAAATCTTGAAAGGTGTAATGATAGGAACATTATACAAAGAGTGTTCCTAAGGTGAAAAAATGAGAAGAAGATAAAGGATAAACCAATTCTGGTAAGAAAACATAAGCAGTGGGAAAATTAAAAACATGTCCATTGATCGATGGTAGAAATCATCAATGCACAAAAACAAGTTCAAATTTTTGGATTCACACCATTAAAAAAATTAACCACTTGTAGCTTTGTCACCTTAAAGTAGCAGGCATGCTACAAAAATAAGAAAATGAAGGTTTCAAACAACTTGACCTACTCCAGTTTACAGGAGCTCCAATCCTTGATTATTCAAAACCTAAAAGGAGTAATGATAGGCACATTATGCAAAGAGTGTCCCCAAAATGAACTAAAATAGTCTGTCTTACTTTTCATTTCTCTTCAAAATCTATTTAGATATTGAATCTTATACAAATTACATAATATTTTTTTCCCAAACAAAAATAGAGAAAATCCATCTTATCAAGACATCATTCGAGACTATGATGTTTATTTCTACAATTTTTTGCGAAGTAGGGGCCAAAAAAAAAGGGTTTATCTATCTGTCAGAATGACTTCCCATGGATCTATTATTAGAAGTGAGAACTCTTAAATATATAAGGAATTGTTAGTTTCATAGTTTTATGCGTCAAGTTCTGGAAATCAAAGTTTCTAGCTTACCAAAACCCCTTTCCCACCAGAAGGCCATTTGAATACAAGATCCACCAATTTCCTTATGTCAACTTCCTTTGCAATAGCAACCTGAGCAAAAGAAAACAAACATCAGCTTCATGTGTTATTTGGAAAGGAGGAATAAAACTTCTTATTATTTGGATGATAGCAAAATGAATAATTATCTAGTCAAACACCCTATTTTTTCCATTCAATATTGATGCCTATAATTTACATTGCGCTTCCAATTTATACAATGAGCAGGAAGCACCACCAACATGCACAATGAAGGTGAGGTGCTATATAAAAGGAATATAAGCATTCAATTTTTCATTTTTATTTTTTATATTAAAAAATAAAGAAATATAATATAGTTAACACCTTATGCTCTTCCCCTATAGATATGTTTGACAGTCCTCCGCAGCCCCCTCAATAACCCCTCTATTAGGGGACCTAGGAAGGGCTATGAAAATTATAATTCCCTATTAGGGGACCTAGCAAGGGATATGAAAACAATAATTCCCCCTTCAATAGAAAAATATTTGGTAACATCTGCATTGACTGATAGGATACTTTGTGCTGCTAAAACTCATAAGGTGTCAAAGGCATCTACGAGTTAATAACCATAAGGTCTATGAATTAAAATTACAAGGAAAAACCTCTTAGGATGTATCCATTAAGGATTTTCCCTTCATCAACTAGGGTCCATACATAGCATACAAGAATAACATAATAGCTATCTAGATATAGTTACACATTCGGGTAATGATCAAACATCACCTCGTTTGATTCTGATTTATATTACTAGCTGAGATTGTTGTATGTGGTCATGGTTGAGAACAGAGTAGAATAATGAAGACCTCGATGATAAAACTTAATCAAAACAATAAATACAAAGGGCCATGACAAAATTCCATGGAAATCGCTACCATTAGAGGGTAATTTGGAAGTATTAAGGAGCTACGTACAAGACTACATAGTGTAGTCAAGGTCTGAGAAGTAGAACAAGCAGGAAAACTTGAGGATTTTCCGGCTATAAATTGGGCTTAGATTTTACAAACCCTATTTAAGGCCTTAATACCCAAATCCTGCAAATTCAGTATGGAAGTGGCAACATCCTCCAACAAAGTAAATTTATTCACAAACCGTACAAACCCTAGATTTTAAGTACATTCTTCTGGTTGGTCAGGGTTCCCTAACTAGGTTTTTAAGGGATTTGGAGGCACTGGAGATCTCATTCCTACAACTGATCCATTCATTTAGAAATATTTAAGTGTTTGATGTGTTTAAAAAGTGAAAAAGGAGAGAAAGGAGGAGATCACAGGACCTGAGCTTTGAATTTTTTTGCATAAGCACTTCATTCCAGACTCTGCACATCATGGATGTTGAGAGAAAATCCTGCGGTCGCAGTAGCTATGTCAAGATGACGAGGGACAACAGTTACTGTAGCTCCTGGAAATCTCCATGCTGCTTAGGCCAAAAGTTACTGTGGCTTATGACAATCCACAACGTACTCTCAAGTTTTTCCCCTTTGGTTATGGACTCGAGCTGGACACCAGTTACCGTGGTTTACAGAAATCTCCACGCTACTCTCCAATTTTCACCTTTAGTTATGGGCTCCAGCCATAGAAATCTCCACAATGCTCTCTAGTTTCCCCCCTTTGATTATGGGCTCCCACCAGACAACATTTACTGTGGCTTATGGAAATCTCCACGCTGCTCTCCAGTTTTTGCCCTTGTTTATTGGCTCCCACTAGATCAATTGAGCGAGTTAGCAATGAGTTTTTGGGCTCCCACTGGATCAATTGACCGAGTAGCAACCAGTTTTTGGGCTCTCTCTGGATCAACTGAGCAAGTTAGCAACCATTTTTTTGGTTCATGCTGTATCAGTCGAACAAGTTAGCAACAAGTTTTTAGGCTCCCACCAGATCAATTGAGCGATAGAATTTTTCCAAAGGGATATGGGAAAATTGAGTGTATTTCACAAATTAAAGAAAAAATATAAGAAAATACATGTAAACGACTTGAAAAATAGTTTAAAATGAAACAAATTTTTATCATGCAAAATATATAAAGGTTTTTAGAGTTTTAATGAATTAGATTTTTTCATGTTGCAATTTTTATATTCATTACTGTTGTTGTGGATTCGACGCACATGTGTACGAAATTGCACGAGCTTAGAGAGTGTGGTCTACTCTCTAAAATATTGGTAATAGGCAGAATGTGGGGGGAGATCAAAATCATAAAACTTAATGGAAATAATATGTTGAAGTATGCTCTGGCTAAAATAAAACTAAAAACACAAAAGAAGCTATATATAGAGTTCCAAACAGTAATAATGCAAATGATGGCTCGATGGCCTCTTCTTATTAAATATTCGAAATAAAAGGAAAACTTACCCAGTTGCCAAAGGGCCCCTAGGCAATGGCTCTAGGTCCCAATGCAAGGATGTTTGCCTTCCAAGTTCTGCCTCTGATGTAGTCTAACTCTCTCTCTCTCTGGTGTGGTGGACTAAGATGTTGGGTGGCTAACTATCGAGTCCTCTTTAGCTCCAGCTCCGGGTCACACATAATGCTGGTGTTGGTTGGGAAACTTTGGCCAGCATAACCTTGTGATCACCATTTTTTCATCTCTTGGTGCGTTTATATAGGTGAGCTTCAAATCCTCCTTCCCTCCCTTCGTACATGATGGATGGTGACCCAAGGGAGAGGTGTGATTCCATTGTGTGCTCAAATATTCTTTTTTGTGCTCACATAATGTCTAAGGAGGTGTTGGTGGATGTCCTTAGGTGGCTTTCACATAAGGATTAATTGTCCTTTTCTTGTTGTGGTCTTAGAAACCAACTCTTTTTCCTTTTCCATGAATGCGTGCTTATCGGGAAAAAAGGTGCACAGAAGGCGCTATTCTCGAAGGAAAAAGCGCGCATTTGAGCATTTATGACTAGCTCAAATCTGATTTTCTCAAAACCTTAGATATCTTAAATACTTCTTGATTCCATAATGTATTCCTGTCCTGTAAATCCTTGGGCTCGACATTAATTTATGTCATCATCTGCTATATGATTTTATAGTGTTAACAGTTGCCCCCTAATGTGTGAGGTCTAGGAAGAACTGTATAGCTGAAATACATTATAGTTTCTTTTTTGTATCGTACAGAGAGAGAGAGAGAGAGAGAGAGAGAGAGAGAGAGAGAGAGAGAGAGAGAGAGGGCTGCGTGTATTTTTGGAATTGACAACACCTTGCACTGTTTCTGAGATAACCATGGCCTAAGCGACCCCCTCCAAGTAGACAAAATATACAACATATTTACAAAATTTCAACGAGGCGGGCATGTCCCATTCTCGTGATGGTATGGCTAGTTAAACAAAATTGATAGATACATGTGATGTGTGTGCCACTATAATGGTAGTGATGGTGGTGGTTGTTGACGATGACTGCTGACACCCTGAGGGGTGTTTCTTCTTTGAATATAGGCGGAATGTGGTACCCATATGCGTAATCTTGGTATGGCATATCACTGTGCCATGTACACATATGTACTGGCTGGGACCTTCCCATATAAGCATTGTTTCTAGAGACGCTTATGAAGGCATGGGTCTTCGACAGATCTGTATCAAAGTGCTATGGTTGTAAGGTATGATACCATCGTGACATGAAAGCTTTTGTTGTAGTCAAATGTCAAGAGAATCGATGACATCTATGGAAAATGATGTCTCCCACAGTGCCACCTGAGGATACCCCTTTGCATGGGGAGGGGTCATCCAAGGTATCGCTTCCTTTTTGGAAAAGAGGTGTTGAGGTCGACAAAAAGGAAGCCTTAACCGAACCATGATGGGTTTGACATAGGCATGTTGGTGAGCGGTGGTTGAAAATGGATGATGAGGATTCAGTGGCCTGAGGTGGAAGTATACTTGAGCAGCTTGGTGGTAGTCATAGGTATTTCTAAAGGAAAAGTCCCTAGAGTCGGTAGAATTTCTAGGGCAGGTGAACCGGCTATGATTGTTGTAATGGTGCATGCTTGGGGGGGTGAAATAGTTCGACCAAGGGAGATGGGGGACTGCTGCCATGGTAGAAAAGGTTAAATATGAGGGCAAAGTGGGGAAGGGCATTGTTTGCGGTCTTTGTGCACTTACCAAAAGAATAAAATAATGGGGTTTGGTTTGTACAAAACAAAGATACGCGTACCCCAAAACATGAAAGAGGGTCGCTCACTGAAGGTGTGAGGACAGTGTTTTTATGGGGGTAGGGGTCCCATTGGTTGGTCTCATGTGTAGGTTTGATGATGCGGAAGATGTCGTAGATGGGATTATGCTAATGGAGGTATGGTGGGCCAAATGCAGTGCATGGAGGCGCGCTTTCAATCTGCTTATACAACCTGATCGTTCGGGAAAGGGGTTGAGTTTGAATGGTGAACTTGGCCTTATGCATGATATATGGATGGGCATGAGGTGCTTCCTGGACTAAAATGGTATGGCCATGGCGTCACTTGTGGGGTGATGTATGGTCTACTTTGGATGACGATCGCCATGGAGGGGAGGCTCTACCGGCCATCGCAGATGTTTATCATATGTAGGGTGAGGTGACGATAAACATGGTCGGGTATGAAGACCCTATGGTTTATTTCTAATGGAGAAATGATGTCAAGATTGCATAGTTTTGTGGGACTCCATCACGCTGAGGGAAGAATGATACCTGCTTCGGAATTTTCAGTGGGTGGTACTATGAATGGTTTGCGGGTTCTTCCTGTAAAAAACAACTACCTCAAGTGAAAGCATCTTCTTTTCATCCAATATAATTAAAAAACATGAATTTTGGAAAGGAAGATGGGAGGGTGCATACCTGCCAGTGCTTGAAAAAATATTTATTTAGAAATCAAATGTGCAGCATCGCTTTCGTTCGTCATGGTATTTTGATGATGGTGCAACTTACGATTTGTAGAGTGGACCTTCTGATCTCCTGTTATGGATCTCTGGAGTTCTAGAAAAGGGCGATAAATATGGGATTATGGCCCTAATCCTATTCATTTGTACTTGCTAAGTTTTGAGAGATTAGAGGTCATAGCAGAGCCTTTTTTACCGTTGCGGTCAGCCTGTGTATCGGGGATTAGCGATATTATGCTGAGGTAACTTCCATGATGTCTTGAATTTCAATTTTTTCAGTTTGGTGATGCTGGGGGCCATACAAATTGGGTTTGTACGGCCTCAGAGGGGCTTTTTCTCCTAGATTATGCAAGTGATCTAGGCAAGGAGGTGCCCCCTTGCTCTCATTTTCGAGGTACAGTTGCATAAAGGCGTGTTGTTCCTTCTTTTTGCATGCAAGGGTGTGCCTGTGAAGGAAACAGGTGCACAAGGGTAGGGCTTTTGTAAAAACTTGGGATTTTGTTGTCCCTTTTGATTTTTCTCCTATGTAATAATGCATGCCTATTGCTTCACAGGTTGGTGTGGAGAGAACGAGATTAGCCTGAGATCCAGACCGCTCTGGCTGCTGATCCTAGGGCGCACTGTCAGTTGGCCACATGGGGCCTTCTGAAATTTGCTGAAAACGAGTTCCTTCGGTCACAGGACCGATTGTTACGTTATATCATACAACATTGGTGCAGGAGGCACAATATGTTTTTCCTATGGGGAATGAACTTGATTATCCGTACAAAGATGGATATATACTTTGTGACTAGATTACTATCTCAGGGGGAGGCGCTGAGGTATCCACTTCCTGCTGGATGAGTGAACATGGACAGGTTCCGGAGGAGGCATTGCGGTGGTGCGCCTCTTACTGAGGGGTGCATCGATATCACATCAGTGACAGATGTGGCCGAGTGCTGTGCTCTGGCCATTATTTTGTGACTGGTGGGGTCATTTGCATGACATCGGACATCGGGCCCATAGGTGGGAGTTTTACACCAATTGAGGAACAGACATTTTTTAGATTTTTACCACTTCTGCTTTGATGGTATGGTGTCAGAACTGAAAAGGGTCCAACGTGGATCCAAATCATTTGAGTACACTAGCATCTTATGCAGCATTATGTATGAGACAGTCATGCTGCTAAGGCCCATGGTGGCTATGCCTATTGGGGAGCCGAGGGAGCCATGCATGAGGAGGTGGGCTCTAGTGATGCCACGCGGCGGTAGTGACATGGTGGGTCCTTATTGGAATGATACAAATGAGGCCTCGTTTGAGGCCAATCCACAGATGCTTTTTCTATTCCCGTATGTAGGGATGGACTTTCAGGGTGATCCAGATATTCGTCTCCCTTTCGGTTATGTTTGGGGTCCCGCGAGTATGTGCTATATTTCTGCATTTATTTGAGTTTTTGTGTACTTGAGCATTTTTTTATTGACACTAACATTATTTTTGTTACTCGTGCAGACATTGGCGGGGTGGGACACTGTTGTGTAACTAGCTCCAAAAATAGAAGAAAGGAGATATCAACACCTTAGAAATAAGCCACTTCGAGGGGCAAACCTCCAATACATTACATAAATGAACAATTCTTTGATGATACAATTTACAAAACCTCCTTTCTATATATAGGAGTCCATGGGGACATAATATAATCCTACTGGGCCACAATGTAATCCTAGCCAACCTAACAATAATAATTTAAGGGCACAATAATAACAATATGGGGCTTACAAGGGTACAATAATGACAATAAGGGCGTTACACTAACAACAATAAGGGACTATACTAGTAATATAGGGACCTGACATGCCCTTCTCCTTCAAAAAAAGTGTTGTCCTCAATGTTTGAGTAGCTCTGGGTGCTTCTGTATAAAATTCTCATCCTCCCATGTACAATATTTAGTGGGTAAGTTCTTCCACTTGATGAGATACTCTGAAATTGATCGATTCCGTAGATGTCAAGTTTGTGTTTCTGTGACCGCTTCAGGTTCTAATATGATTTTTCCTTCCTCATCAAGTTCTGGCAATATTGTTTGAACTGGAAGATTTTCACCTATAACCTTCTTTAAGCATGAAACATGGAAAACTGGATGTACTCACGAAGAAGCACAAAGCTCCAATTTGTATGCCATAGTACCAATCTTTTGCAACACCTTGTAAGGACCATAGTACTTTGGGAATAATTTATTATCCTTCTTAGCTTGCTTAAGTGACATTTGTTTGTATGGTTGTAGCTGTAAAAATACCCAATCTCCTACATCAAAACTTCTCTCACTGCGATGTTGATCTGCATGTTGTTTCATTCAGTTTTGTGCCAAATTCAGGTTATCCTTTAAGAGTTGGAGAACTTCCTGCTGATGCTCGATGTGATCTTCTGCTACTTGAACCTTCGAATTTTCCCTTAAATATGATGTGATGGATGGTGGATTATATCCATAAACTTCCACAAATGGGGTAATTTTTGCTGCAATATGGAACGAAGTGTTATACCACCATTCAGCGAGAGGTAACCACTTGACCCATTGTGTTTGTTTATCAGATACAAAACAACGAAGATATCCTTCCAAACATTTATTTACTATCTCAGTTTAACCATATGATTGAGGATGATAAGATGAGATATGAGCTAATTGAGTACCAAAACAAGAAAATAACTCCATCCAAAAATTTCCAGTAAAAATGGGATCTATGTCACTCACAATAACCCTTGGGATTCCATGTAGATTTTGAATTGTGTCCATAAATGTGGTAGTAATTGTACTTTCTTTAAATGGATGAGATAATGCACAAAAGTGTGCATACTTAGTTAGTCTATTAACTACCACCATGATGGCACTCTTTCCTTCAGATTTAGGTAAAATTGTGATAAAATCCATTGAAATCTCCTCCCAACGTTGACTTGGAATGGATAAATGTTGTAGAAGTCTCGGGGTCTTAATTGTCTCAACTTTATTCTGCTGGCAAGCCAAACATTCTACCACAAACTTTTGAATAATAGATTTAAGGCCATCCCAAAAAAATTCTTTCTTCACCCTATGGTAAGTTTTTAAAAATCTTGAGTGTCCTCCTAAAGGAGAAGTGTGCAATTCCAAAAGAATATTTTGTTTTAGTTGGGAATTCCTACAAAAATATAAGCAATATTTGTACCATAAGGAATGATTTTTCCAAATAAATGTATCAGATGTACTAGGATCTTACTACAAATTTTGAATGAGTGTCCATACATATTTTTCCTTCTTCCATTCATCTCTTGCTTCATTTATCCAATCTGGTTGGATAATAGAAATGGCACAAAGCAATGCTTCCACCTCTTCATTCTTTCTTGAGAGTGCATCTGCAACAACATTAAGCTTTCCTTTTTTGTAGATTATTTCAAAGTCATAACCCAACATCTTTGTGACCCATTTTTTCTGCTCTTCTGAAGATAGTCTTTGTTCCAGAAAGTGTTTCAGACTATCATGATCATTTTTTACCTTAAAGTGTCTTCCCATTAGGTATGTTCACCATTTCTTTAGTGCATGCAGTATTGCTAACATTTCCTTCTCATAAATAGGTTTCTATAAATATTTTCCTTTGATTGGACAACATTCAAAAGCAATGGGTCTTCCTTCCTACATTAAAACAACACCAATTCTATTTCCTGAGGCATCACATTCCACAATAAAGGTTTTTGTGAAGTATGGCGTAGCTAAGACTGGTGCTTGACACATTGCCTCTTTAAGATGTTCAAAGACCTTACTTGCTTCAGGATTCCATGAAAATGCATCTTTCTTCAATAATGTTGTTAGAGGTGCTGCTATTCTCCCATAATTCTTAACAAACTTGCAATAATACCCTGTTAACCCGAGAAATCCACGCAACTTCTTTATGGTTGTGGGGACTTTCCATTCCTTAATGGCTTTATTTTTGTTAGGGTCTACCTTAACACCATCGTGAGATACAATATGACCCTTTATTTTTGCATATAATTGTTTCTCCTGCAATAGTTTCAGCACCCTGTCAACATGTCCAACATGATCCTTCCAAGACTTACTATAGATTAGTATATCATCAAAAAATACTAGCACAAATTTTTGAAGGAAGGGTTTGAAAATGGAATTCATCAATGCTTGAAATGTAGAAGGTGTATTAGTAAGGCCAAAAGGCATGACCAAAAATTCATAATGACCCTCATGAGTTTGAAATGTTGTTTTTGGAATATCTTCAGTCTTCATTCTAATTTGATGATATCCTGAATGAAGATCCAACTTGGTAAAATAAATTGCTCCATGTAATCCATCCAATAATTCATCAATCACAGGAATTTGAAATTTATCTTTAATGGTGAGCTTATTGAGCTCCCTATAATCTGGACACATTCGCCATGATCCATCCTTCTTGTGTACCAATACTACAGGAGCAGAGAAAGAACTTTGACTAGGTTGAATTATACCCGCCTCTAACATTTCTGCAAACATACGTTCAATTTCTCTCTTTTAGACATAAGAATATCTATAAGGCCTAATGTTTGGAGGAAAATTCGTGGGATCAAATGAATAGAATGATCATGATCACGAATAGGTGGGAGTCCTTTGGGAGTTTCAAACACTTTGGAATTATTTTCCAAGACTTGTTGGAGATCTACAGAAATAGATGATTTTGATGTTGGAACTTCTAGTGAGCATAATTGTGCAATTACACCTCTTTGTTCTTTATTTAGAAGAATTTTCATGACATTAGAGCTTATTATCTTTCCCGGCTTCCCTGCAATACCCTGTAATTCAATTTCTTTTCCTTCTGAAAAAAATTTGAAGATAAGTTCTTGAAAATTAAAAGCTACAGTCCCCAAATATTGTAACCATTGTACTCCTAGTACAACATCAACACCTCCCATAGGAATGGAAAGCATTGGACTATTCAATACATATTACCCCATGGTTAGCTCGATATTATGGAATTTTCCAGAGAAATTTATATTTCCTCCATTTGCAACCATCACTTGAAATTCTGGTGTTGGGTATAGGAAACAATTCAATTCCTTGGCTACCCTACAATGAATAAAATTATGGGTACTACCTGAATCAATCAACACTATTACCTTTTTCTTCTTGATATGTCCTTCTATCTTGAGAGTTTGACGAGTGGTAATTCCTTCCAATGCATTACACGATATGGTCGGACTCATTTCTTCCACTTCTTGGGTTGGTTCTTGGTGTATTTCCTCTTCTTGTTCATTTTCTTCTTCCTCTTCAAAATCTATGTAAAATAATTTCTTCTCAGCACACTTATGACCTTTAGTGTATTTTCTATCACAACTGTAGTAAAGCCATTTTTCTCCTTTTTCTTCCAATTGTTGTGGTGTCAACCTTGTAGGTTGTGGAAATCTAGAAGTAGCAACATTTCCCTCTTTATAGAAGTGAGTGGTAGGTTTCCTTGTCGCCATAATTTTACATTCAATTTTTCTTGCCAACGTGAATGCCTTCTCCAATGAATCAGGTTCCAAAATGCGAACTTCATGTTGGATATTATCCTTTAAAGTACCTATGAAGAGATCAATCCTGTGTTCCTCTGGAATATCAGTTACCCTTCTATTCAATTTTTGGAAGTCCTCAATGTGCTCCCCCATTAAACCCTTTTGTTTGAGATTTATCAATTGGCTAAAGAAGGTGTTGCTCTTTGTATCCTCATAATGTGTTATCATTTCCTCCGTAAAAATTGACCAAGTGACAATTTTTTTATTGGAGCAAAGCCATCGATACCATACAAATGTATTTGGTTCTAAATGTAAATTTGCAATGCGTACCTTTTGTGTGTTTTGCACATTATGGAGATCAAAATATTGCTCCATATGTAGTATCCATGTTACAGGACCCTTTCCATCAAACTTCCTCATATCCATTTTTGGAATATGGTGGTTCTTCCCTCCAACAATAGAGTTTATGAAATCACGATTAACATTTATTTTGTTCTCATCATGAGTTTCCTACACTATCTTTTCACCATTAGGAAACATTTCTTGTATCAACTTTGCCAAACCTTCGATGTCTACTTTTAAATCCTTCTTCATGTTTTCCATGTTGTATTTCATTTTTTCATCGATCTTAGCTTCCATGTCATCCATATTAGCTTCCATGCCCACTTCCATACCATCCATATTAGCTTCCAAACCATTCATCTTAGCTTCCACGCCTTTCTTCGAACCATCCATCTTAGTTTCCACACCTTTCTTCAAAACTTCCATTTCATTTTTTGTTGTTCTTTGCGAGAGCGAAATTCGTTGCACTTGCTCTTGTAATTTTGATATGTCATGGTGCCCTTCTTTGTCTTCCTGAGTCATAGTAGAGCCTTCTAAAGGCTTAATGGGTGTTGAATTATTTTTAGGGGCCATTTTACAATCCAATACTGATATCTATTCTACAATATGCCCTTGGAATCAATTCAACTTGATTCTTCAAACAAGGCTTATGCAATTCGGAAAAAAAATACACACCTTTTACTTGCTTTTGAGGAGCTTGATATTGAAATTGATTTATCTCTGTAATTGCGGATCTTCAATATTTGAGATTCAGTGCTGTAGTAGCCCTTTGAATATTATTTCAAATTCCAGAGGTCTGATCTGATTTGGATTCTTCAAGACAAAGTTATGTCCAATGTCCCACAATGACCAAATTTTGGACTGGTTCAGTAGAGCAAACTTGTACAGCTTGCCATGTGTTACTGTTTTGTCCTTCAGCTCTGAAATTTATATTCAAGAAACTGAAGTCCGTGAAATTGCGACCACTTTTTACGGCACTCCAATCCGATGCTCAGAGAGAGATTTATGAATATTTTCCCACGATCACCTCTTTGAGATGAAATTCGGGAGCCTAAAAAAACACTATTTTCCACAGATCATATCTCCGAAAATATTGCGAACCAATCTCTGAAATTTTTTGAGGAGTTTCCTTAGGATTTTGGTTTCGCACCCTAAAATGTTTAGATTCCGAACCTTTGTAGAAAACAAATTATTGCGAAAATTCCACGATGACCTGTTTAGAGCAGTGAAACCCTAGAATCCAAAGCTCTGATACCAAATGTTGTGTAACCAACCCCAAAAATAGAAGAAAAGAGATATCAACACCTTAGAAATAAGCCACTTCAAGGGGCCAACCTCCAATACATTACATAAATGAACAATTCTTTGATGATACAATTTACAAAACCTCCTTTCTATATATAGGAGTCCATGGGGCCATAATGTAATCCTAACCGACCTAACAATAATAATTTAAGGGCACAATAATAACAATATGGGGGTTACAAGGGTACAATAATGACAATAAGGGGGTTACAATAACAACAGTAACGGACTATAATAGTAATATAGGGACCTAACAGACACTGAGTGGTATGACTGTTGGGTCACGATCCTTTACCATGACCATCGGGTGGTCGAGGAGGAGGTGTTGTAGATACACCGGGTGGGGGTGCCAATGGACCTGGCAGGGATGATGCTCGAACATCTGGTGAGGACAGAAACTCGGTTGTAGCAGAGGTAGTGGCTAAGCGAGCTCATGCAAATGTGGCTGAGGCATGCATCACAGTACTTACAACTCAGGTGGAGGCTCTATAGGATTTCCAAGGTCGAGTGGACCGTTTGATCCACGAGATGCGTGCTCAAGGTTTTATGGATGAATTCGAGGAGGCTTGGATAGAGACAATGATGGCTTGCGAGAGGGATTACCGGCCCACTCTCTGATGGGTAGCTATTGCAGTGGCAACAAAAACTCTGGTGGTGGCACCAGGAGTAGTGGTGGGCCCAGGTGCTCCTCTTGAGGGGGCTCCCCCTTAGAGTAGATTTGTACACAGGGAAAGTACCCGTTATCAGCATGCTTCCCTTATATTTTACGACCGTTGTATTTTTGGGCTGGCCAATGGGCTAATGATACTATTTTTGTGCTCAGATACACACACACACACACAGATATATATATATATATATATATATATATATATATATATATATATGAGAGATATTTTTGCGGCTCTACATGGTGTGCTATCTATTTCAGTTTATGCATTTTGTGTTATGCTGATGGATATATATGTTTTTGGTTTTTTATGTATGGTGGTTTATTCGCAATGCATTCCAGTCTAGGATATTGTTAGCTATAGGATCAGCTGCTTGGTTTTGTTTCCTTGATACATGTGAGAATGTAATGTAATCAAATTGTATGCTTAATCTTTTGGCACGTAAATATTTTCTAAATAGGTTTGTGTCTCTAGTTTCAAATGTTTAGTTTAACTGTGATGCCACTAACTATGAATCTAGGTAGACATGCATATGGTGGGTGCCCTGATGGACCGCCTCACACATAAGTCCGATAACGGCGTCATATTCTGCCTGATTCTTGGTTGCTGATCTGATGCACAGGCCATTTGAATGTAGTGGTGATCGGTCAGGGTGGTAGGTGACCCAGGCGGCTGTAGCTAAGTGTTGAGACCATCGTGATGCTCCATCAACAAATCCAAAATGGGGTTCAAGTTGGTGATCCATGTTGGTATTTCAAGCACACTTTAAGTCTTTGGGTAAAATTTTTTTGTTATTGGGGTTTTTGTGTACTCTAACTCTAGGGGTAAGCGCTACTGGGGTCCTTATGGGTAGAATTTCTTGAGGTAAAGGCAGTTGACGGGGTTAGTGAGGTAGGTACCGTCTAGTTTCGTCAAGATGTATGCCCCCTACCGAAGACAATGTTTGATGATATAGGGCCCTTTCCACAAGGTTTCGAACTTTCACGACCCTAAGGCTTCTCCCTCAGTAAATGAGCGAGGGGTGATGTGGCAGTCAAATGATGCTTTTACCCATTTTTATGGGCCTCATTGTGTTGTGGCGATTGTCGCCTATTTTTGTCAACTATCTCTAGTTGTACTCAACGTTATTCTAGAGGCTGGGTGTCATCAAGGAGTTTGATAGTGGTATGCAATTTTGGGATCTTTCAGAAATCTATGCAAAGGCATAAGGTGCCTTGGTCTTTTGTGACAGGAATAAAGTGAAATTCCTATGATGAGGAGGTGGTTGTAATCTTGTCTCGGGCGTGCGATGACCCAAGTCATATGTGATGAATTGTGTCGCTGGCATGCGGCGGTGGAAGGATGTCAGTAACGGAGTCTTTTGTGAGCTGATGGTTGGCTTTCCCACTAGGATAGTAAATTTATGGTAGGTGGAAATTGTTTTTATTATAGGGGTGCTTGAACGCTTGTAGCAGTGGGCATTCCTCCGGCATGTGATAATGACTAGTGCAAATGATACATGGTATCACAGTGCTGGTAGAGTAGATAGTGTGAGATTCTACACTACTCTATATTCCTAATGTGGAATCTTGGAAAGGGTTGGTTGTGGACTAGGTAGTCTTCTGCTTCAATTTTTGCGTTGTAGGTTGAGACTTGCCTCCCATTTTGGTGGGTGGTTGACTTAATTCCACTCTAGCTGCTCTCAACTTAGGGAGATGTGTACACTTAAATGTATGATGAAAGTGTGAGAAAATTTGGCAATAAGTGTGTGTGATTTTCTCCTAAATAGAGAGAATTTTTTTAGGGAGAGGCAAGATTATGCAAATATTGTTTGCAAGGGGTTTGAGTTCTCCGCATTGATTGAAACGATGATCGTTCATGTGACATAGGCCACATTTTATCCTAGGATTTTGCTGGGGTGTACATGGCTGGTGTGTGGTCTTATCAGGCTTGACACACCATTGTGGTGGTGTGGCCGTTGGGTCGACGATGTATCTTTTATGCCATTCTTGGTGATTGATCATCCTCTTTTCTACAGCATTAATCATGTCAATAATGGGGTGGAGTCGTGAGACATAAGTACAATGTTGGTCATAATGATTACCTTGACATATCAGGAAAAATAACCGCGATTTGGGGGTCCCATCATGCCTGGTCTAAGGCCATGCTGGGTACCATCATCGCAATGTTGCTAAGTCAGGGCAGTGGACTACTATATGATCCATCTGCTTGCATAATGTGCATGCGGGAGGGTTTCGTGAAGTGCCTTTAGGGGTAACTATGGGTTCCTGCTAGGTCGTTCTTCAGCTGAAAAGAACATGATAGACCCGCTCATCTCCTCTGCTTGGGTCATGGATCTGCCAATGGATTCGGCATCCATATCGTCTTCTCGAGAAAGACAAACTATGGCTAAGCGGAGGCTAGCAAGGGCTAACCGAAATAAAGGTATCTAGTGACAATCTTCCAATTGGTTATTGTCAGCGCATAATGGGCATGTGAATTGTGCTGCCCGTAGCCCTACGTAGTAAACCCTTTCGATTGGATACCATTTATGAATGAATTCCAATGTGGCACACTCTTCGAGGTAGTGGCCATGTTCATCACATAGCATGCAATGTATAATGGGAATTACTAGGGGCCTATCTACATATCGGTGCTCCTTTTGTAAGTATAGGATGGTACGCAGCTCGTTATTGATAGACTGGGTGGGGGGATCCTCTTGATAGGATCGCTTGATTGTGTGTAAGGCATCCCTATACCATGGTATTTCTAGATAATGGTTGGTATAATGACCATAGGTGTCACATATGGCACATGCGTGATTGGTACGCAGTAGTTTTCCTGTACTTTTGGTGGCAAGTTCCTTTTTATGGGAACCTTGTTTCGAGGTGCCTACCTCATAGCCGAGGAGTGCTTTTAATTCATCCAACCCCAAACATATGTGGGTAGGGTATCCTGGGACATCACATATAGTGCAGGCTGATGACTCCCTTTGCATGGTGGGGGTCACCACTTTCTTTACTTTCTTGGCGATTTTCTTTGTTGTGGTCACCAGTTTTGTAGCGGGAATTTCCCTTGCGGGGACAGTTTCGACTGCTGCTTGGGTAGGTTGGGGCTCCTCGGGACCGGGGGGCTTTAACCCAAACACATTAACATTGGTAGCTAGTGTTCCTAGAGGAGGAATGAGATACCACACTGGGAATGCTAATGATATATTGGGTAATACCAGTGTTGCCAAGACCTGCTAGGAGGTCAAGCCAAGAGGTGGATAGACGAAAGGAGTTTGGGAGGAGGCATAGGCTAGGGAAGTTGCAGTAACTTATGCCTTGGTGTCGTTATTGCTTGAGTCAGTGTCCTAACTAACCTCGGTACTTGATGTGGACATCATGCATACCGGGGCCCCTGTGACATCAGGCGATACCTCAGGGATAATAGGAGGATCTCCTAGGAATGACCCTAGGACGGATGACAGTTTGAATTGGCCAGGGCCATATTCTTGATACTGTAAAAGACCATCTGTGGCTGTATCAACATAGGGTAGAACCATATCTGTGTTGGTCAAGGGATGCTTTTCACTGTGCGTCAGCTAGTCTACTATGATGATTCGATCCTCGTGGGGGAACATCATGATGCAGAAAATGGAGGATGCTATTGCAGACATGGCATACATGTAACTCCGCCCAAGGAGTATATTGTAATCCAAGTGAGCGTCCAAGACTTTGATGTCTATGTGGACCATCTTGCCAGCTAAACAAACCGGTACATTTTGAGAGAGACCGATGGGGGTCGAGGGACGACCATCGTATGCTTTGAGTGTTATGATGGAAGGTTTAAGTTCGAGGGCTCCTAACTTCTGCAATACATTCTTTGACATGATGCATGTGGATGCACCCTCATTAATGACAAATCAGTGAATAGTGATATTATGTACCAATAGTGGTATCTGGAAGGAAACCATGGAGGGAAGCCTAGGGGTGGCTTTGTCTAAGTCAAAAGCCATCATGCGCATGTCGGTAGGGTTGACACCACCTATTGCAAAAATTAGGGCTTTTTGTTGCTTTGGGCGTGACTGCAATACTTCCAATGCAGACATAGCAACAGGTGATTGAGCTAAGTTTTCTATGATGCTATAATTGTCGGAAGCTTTGGAGTAATTACCTGCTCGCCTATTAGGCCCTTCTACCATTTTTGGAAACGGTTCCAAAGGAAACTTTGGAATGGTTAAAGGTGCATTCAGCACGTTCGTACTAGCCCCTAACGTATTAGTGTCTGGTGGGGTTTCGTAGCTGTGATTCTGAGTTTTAAAAAACATTTCTTCCCCATCCATTTAAATTTCATGGTTGTCCTTGATGGGGGAAGGGTTCTTGCATAACCGTAGTTGTTTGGGAAGATCCTCCCTATCCTCGGTTACTCTGAAGCTTTTTAAGCTCAGGTATTTTGGGACAGTGGTGAGTATAGTGCCCGTACTCACCACATATTGAACATGAATGGTTTGTTCATAAAGGTGGCCTTTTGCCTTACTTTTGGGCATTGCTTGGCTCCTGGTTCTGATTCTGGTTGGAGTTACCTCCAGCCTGGGATCGTGGTGGGCGTTGTTGGTTGCTGCCCCACTATCTACGGTTCCCTTTGGGCTTGTCTTTTACCTTTATCTTAACCAAATTAGGAGGATAATTCTCCTGACCATAATGGTGTGGCTGATTTTGGGACGACTGCAAAATGTTCACCTGTGCATTTTTTTTCATAGGTGGGTTATGTGCTTGGGACTGAGCATATTGCTATCCCATGTTTGCACCTAGTCATTGGGGGGCGATTTCTTCCATCATTTTTTCTTCCTACGTACTGGGTCCCCTCAGCCAGAGGATAAGGTCCTCCTTGGTGATACGTTGGTGCCCTATTAGTTAAATTTTTCTGCTACATATGATGACTCTAAAAACTGGGTTGAGACATGTTCTGGGTAGACCCATGTGTGTAACCAGGATTCTGACTGCTGCTACCTAGGTACCCTTGGGTCATTGAACCAATAATTCCATCTGAAAAGTTAGACGTGCCTGGAAATTCTTGATAAGATTGCAGTCGCGGGGCATTGGGCAGGATATTGTATATGTATCTTGATTGTGTGTAGATCAGTTTAAGCTGTTGGGATTTACTGATTGCATCCTCTTTAGATGTGGGGTTATGCTGCGCCACATCCTTTGAAATCTCCGCCATCAGAGTTTTCAAGAATAAATCCAAAAGGACTCGGTTGTTGAGTTGTGCTTTGCATAAAATGCGACACCGTCTCCACTCATGGACATGTTCTCAAATATGGGTAGAGGGGGATTGTCTGAAATGATTTAGTAACTCCATTCCTGAATCGTGGTGAATGGGTAACTGAAAGGATGTGAAGAACGTGGTAGCGAGGGCGCTAAAGGTTCTATGTGAAGCACGGGGTTTCTGTACGTACCATTTCTGGGCCACTCCCGTAAGAGTGCGTTGAAACAACCTCAACCAAATAGTATCATCAATGATGCTATTTGATGAGCACCACAGGTGAAATGTCATTATATGATTTCCTAGATCTTCCGCTTGCTTGTCTTCAAACTTTGGTATGTATGAAGGGAGCTTCGTGGGCATGGGAGGCCAATTGGGGTCGTGTGTGATGGGGTCATTGGTGAGCTTGGTCAAATTTGGTAGATTTAACACCACTAATAATGGTGACTGGGAGGTTGACGCCATGGAAAGGTGTGAAGACACAAAGTTCTAGTTAGAAGGAGGGTTATTATGTTACATACCCTGTTGTGAATTCATCTGGCTTCTCGTATGGGATGCACTCCTCTGCCCCCCAGGGGACGAGGGGGGAGTGGTGTGTAGTGTGGTGTTGGGAGACTAACTAGGGTTCCCAACTAAGGTTTCTCCAAGAAAGGAGGAACCAACCACTGTGGCAATGTTCCTTCTTTGATGCCTAAATGGCGAAAGACCTGGAACCGTTCCCGATAATGGGGGCAGGTCCAAAAGACACCTGGACTAACGAGGTTCCATTGGAACCATTTGAAAGTTGACCAGGTTAGGTTTTGGAAAAATTTTGAGGGGATCGAGTCTGTGATCAAGACAAACTTATGGCCACATACATAAAACAAAGTGAAAATGAAATGAATTTTCCTTTAACTTAATATATGTGATCAATCAAGAAAAAAAAAGTTTTGTTTGTTTGCACGTGATACTCAAAATCCTAGAAGACTTAATACGTCCTCAAACATTCAAAAGTAATTGGGCCATGAGAGGATTTATTGGGAGTGCTAGCACAATGTCCCATAAGAGCTGGCGATGCCCCTAGTTATCCAAGGAGAATCAACCGAGGTAAGGGTAGAGGGTTTGGTGCTTTCCTGCACCGTCACCTATAGGGTAAAGGATGCCCTAGTTTTGGCCACTAAGAACCACCATCCCACATGAGCGTTTGAGTCTTGGGCTTCTTGGTAGTCAGCTAACAGTACCGAGTATCGACCAAGTCAGGTAGCCCCAACTGATACTGCACGCACTGCGCCTAAGCCAAACCCCCTCTGAATCCGGTCTTTGTCATGCTTAGGTTTTCTTTTCCATGGGATGATAGGTGGATTTTAAAGCTCCCTAAAAACACAACTTCTATGTTTCAATGTGAAGTGTCATCAATGCGGCTTATTGGATGCCTACCCCCTTGATCCTAACGTAACCTATAAATTCTCTTCTGGCCCCTGTGGGGAGAATTTAGTCAGTTGGTTTAAGTTATTTTTAGGTGGATTTATTTTCTTAGTGGGTTAATGTGTGTGAGCATATGGCGAACAATCTCATAATTTGAAAATATGGATATTGGTGATCCTTTACAAAATTCCCCTAGTTAAACTATGTGACATTGTTCCTTGGTCAAATAGAAAGCATTTGCAGATAATGGGCCGCCTCCAAATCCTCCTAGTTAGTCTATGTGAGTGACTAAAGAGAGATGGCGAATGACGAATGTAGAGCGTTCATATGCTTGTCTAGGGTCACCAAATAGTGCAAAGACAACAGAGGTTACTTGCTCTAAATGGCGATTCAATCCTAGTCCCGCAATTTCCTAAATGCAAAATTTGAATTTAAACTAAACAATTTCTACACTAGCTTATGCATATGTGGCTTTGAGCCACTTACTTGGACTAGTTAGGCTAAGTGTGCACACCAAAATGTGCAAAAAAATTAATTTTTTCATAAAGCAATGGTTAATTCACCCCCTACTTAAACTATGTGAACATTTTTTGCAAGAACCAACTTAAATGAAAACTAACTAAATTCCTACAGAAAGAAGCGAAAAATGGGTTCTCAGAAGCTGTAGGGTATCAACACAGGTGTCAAAAGATACATTAGGGGCTCCCCAACACACTTTCAAGAAAAAAAAATGCAGAAAATAGGGAGAAAAAAATCTCTCTGCAATTTGCGTGCAAAAGCCCTTGACAGGTGCACCTTCCTGCACGCAGGTCACTCCTGAACACCCGCATGTGCCTCTATGTGGAAAAACTAAGGACAAAATCTTGCAAGAAAAAAGATTAGAAGCTGCCTTCTTTAGTATGTCACCTCAGTGAGTCTAGGGACTGCAATATGGGTCAGAGGATTGTCAGCTCCACTCCACCATAGACAAAGGGTCTCCTGCAAAAGATGGTACAACCACATAAAATTGAAACATGTCAGTGGAGTTGCCAATCCTATTGTTGTGGATTCGACGCACAGGTGTACGAAATCATATGAGCTTAGAGAGTGTCATCTACTCTCTAAACTATTGATAATAGGCAGAATGTGGGGGGAGCTCAAAAGAATAAAACTTAATGGAAATAATATGTTGAAGTATACTCTGGTTAAACTAGAACTAAAAACACAAAAGAAGCTATATAGAGAGTTCCAAATAGTAATAATTCAAACAATGGCTCGATGGCCCCTTCTTATTAAATGTTCAAAATAAAAGGAAATCTTAACCACTTTCCAAAGGGCCCCTAGGCAATGGCTCTAGATCTCGATGCAAGGACGTTTTCCTTCCAATTTCTACCTATGATGTAGTCTAATCTCTCTCTCTGTTGTGGTTGACTAAGATGTTGGGTGGCCAACTATAGAGTCCTATTTAGCTCTAGCTTTGGGTCTCACAAAATGCTGGTGTTGCTTGGGCAACTTTGGCTAGCATAACCTTGTGATCACGTTTTGTTCATCTCTTGGTGGGTTTGTATAGGTGAGCTTCAAATCCTCCTTCCCTCCCTTGGTACATGATGGATGGTGACCCAAGGGAGAGGTGTGATTCCATTGTGTGCTCAAATATTCTTTTGTGTGCTCACATAATGTCTAAGGAGGCACTGGTGGCTGTCCTTAGGCAGCTTCCACATAAGGAGTAATTGTCCTTTGCTTGTTGTGGTCGTGCAAAGTGACTTTTTTCAATTTCTAGGAATGCGTGCTTATCGGGAAAAAAGGCGTGCAGAAGGCGCTCTTCTAGAAGGAAAAAGCGTGCATTTGAGCATTTATGACTAGTTCAAATCTTTTTTTCTCAAAACCATAGAGATTTTAAATACTTCTTGATTCCATAATGTATTCCTGTCCTGTAAATAATTGGGCTCGAAATTAATTGATGTCGTCATTTTTTGTATGATTTTCCAGTGTTAACAATTACTATTATGACAAAGTTTAATGCATATTCAATATTAAGATTTGTGTAGGGAGTGAAAATATGGTTAGCAGGATGTTTTTATTTCTTATTTTCATCATTAAGTTTAGGGTGACATAAGGTCCATAACCATCAATAAAGGAAATATATGTAATATCACATAGTAGTGTGAGATATCAAGTTGGGATGAAGATATTTTTGACAAATGGTGGTGTGTCTATTATTTGGGATCATTTTCATTAATGGTTTTTCTACTGGGATTTTATTTATATTTTCACCTATGGAATGGTAAGTTTACATTTTTAGCACAATACAAACTAGATAAAGTGATGAGGGACATTGATTTTCATCATCTATAGTTCATGCAATATATCACAAAAAATGCCATTTTCATAGTTCATGTAATATATCGTAAAAAAGGTTGCTTGCATGTTAACCCACTTCTTTAATTATGTTTTATAGAAAAACATAAAATATTGGTAGTTGGCTGCCATAATATATACTTAAAGGATCTATTATAGATGTAAATATGTAGGCCATTTTTAAAGACCTAACTATATATAAGAGCCCATTTACCTTTAGGCCTAAGATATTTACTGAAGAAAATGTTGATATGGATGCTGATGACTATGTACTACTTCCATTTGGTACAATATGTAATATCTACATTATTGAAAAATTTGGTTTTAATTTAGTTTAGACTATGTTGGGATACATGTTTCATCATATCATAGGAGAAACTCCTAAGAAAATGAGGGTAGAAGGCAAAGATCTGACACCAAGTTCAATGTTTGTTAATTTCATGGTCACTCATTTGGATTCCATTTCCATTCCTTAATTTCATACTCATATTAATAAATGAAAACCACTAAAATAACATGATAATGTATTTGGAATTTACTTGGAAAGAAATAAACTTCTCGTTTGCCCCTTTTTAGTAATGAAAGCAGATTTATTTTTCTAAACTAGCCTGACTTAACCAAAAAATAAATGTATAATTTCAATGCAAATATGATAAGAGCCAACCTCAATTTAATTTTCTCTCTTTATATGGTGTCACTTGTGTAATTTGAATTGATATATTAAATTTATTGAAGTGTCTTTACTAATCCTAATAGGTAGAGCTAGTAGATTGCAATTCCAATATGAAAAAATATCATTCAACTATGGAGATTTAAATATGTATAAGTCATTAATAAATATTAGTGTTTGATATGTTTCTCAAGAAAGGAACCTATTGGAAAAAATGGAAAAACAAAATTCATTTAGGTATAAAACAATTTCCATGTACACCATAGAACTAAGCTACTTCAATAATATTTGTCCTCGTGTCATTGATAAAATTTTCCCTTATCAACTAGTTGATATTGTGATTGTTAAGTTATTTGATAAATTGGAATATATCAACCACTAATTATACATATTTTTTATCTTAATGTTTTTAATAATAAAGTGTCAAAGGTTTAGTCAAGAGCTAGTAGCAATAAGGATTAATTCAATTGGTAGATTCTCTTGCAAAAGAGTTCATAGAGCACTCGATACAAAATCTTATTAATTGTTTTAGGGTTACTAGATGGTATTTTAGTTTCTAGTTACTATTGTGCTCCATTTGAAGACAAAGAAAGGTAAACCTATGGGGATTGAAAATGTACTAGCCTTCCTTAAAAATTTTAACACATTCGTGAGTGAGGGAAAATATTATTTGAAAAATCAAATAAACAATAGTTCATTTATTAAGTAATAGACAAATATTAATAATATATAAGATTTATATGATAAATATAATGGATCAATTTGTAACACACACTCTCCAACCATTTTATGTTATGATTAGTTATTATCATACATACTAAAAGATTGATTTCTTAGTAATTTCTTGTTGGTATTATTAGTATACATACAAGGTATGTGTATGTTATCTACATACACGTAACTCACATTGATACATTATTATTCTATTGTCTATTGTGCTAGAATATTGATTAATGATTAGTCTTATGATTAGCGTTAAGATTGATTAAGATTGGTTATTTTTTTAACTATAATCTTATGAATAATTTAATATTAAATTAATTTTGTCCCTCTCATGACTCTTTACTTTGATTAAATAAATAAAATCGCTTGATTATTTATTGTGTACTAATTCTTACTATTTGGTGGGGGGGAGAGAATGTTAGTTATGAAACTTAAATAATGGGTAGGGAACCATTAATGGGGAATAAATATTTTTGGGAAGGAGATGGAATAAGTCTTGGAAGGAGAATATGGTGAGAAGGGACTCTGGTCATTTTTTCATATTTAGGTTTGCTGAATTTTTGGGGAGAGAGGAGAGGAATAAAGTTGAAAGAGTTTTTATACTATGGATTACCTAAGGAGGTTAAGAGAGGTGATAGGAACTTGATGATCTGGGCACGCGGTTTGAAAAGACTATGGGTGTCAATTAGGGCTTGGGAATGGAGGGTTAGGGAATTTTTAGAGGTTCCCTAAGGCTAGGATGTCGGAAAGGTTGTTCCTGGTTCGTTGGGTTGAAAATTCAGTTAGGTGGGCCATGACTCTCTGCCTCAATAGTTGCATGTACCAATGCATTAAGTAATGGCATGTCACTGCCCCAATTTCCTTGTATCAAGTAACATCATAATAAATAAATACAAAGTTCGGTTGTACAACTAACATCGCTAGCACTCTGCAATCCTTCCTATATGTTCACCAAAGTAGATAACATTACCAAAAAATAGCTTATGTAGTAGTTTCTGAAAAAACCTCGATAAAATATGTAAACAAAAAAATTAATGTCATTTATAAATTATAGACCCCACTCGATGTAGATCGTCACCAGCTCAATCCACTAGGACACCCCTTCAAATACAATAGATTTTCAAATCATCGCTGGCCAATATCCTTCAGAAAATCTTGTCAAGCTCATAATCGACAAGTATATTCAATGACAATGCAAACCATTAATGGATTTTCCCTCATATAATTAATGCACAACTTGGAAAATAGATATCCCCCTAGACCAATTAATGATCCCAAGAGACTCATTTGTGATCGAATTCAAAATTCCAATATGTTCCCAACTCCACCAACCAAAATGAATGCACTTACATAGCAGTCAAATCCTCGGAAATCCCCCGATCAACCAATCCCAAACCAAAGAGGAGCATGAAGATCCACATGAGCAAATATTTGAAATAAGTACCACATAAAACAACCAGTTAGTGAATCTCAAATAGACCACAAATAAGACCAACAGGTAGTAGCTAAGATCCTTGGAAATCCCCTAATCGACCAATCCCAAACTGGAGAAGGAGCAGGAAGATCCACAGGAGTAAAGGCTCAGAACAAAGATCACGTAAACAACCAGCCAGTGCGTCTCAAATAGAACACAAACTAAAACAATAGCCAGAGTGGAAAAAAAATTGTTATTAGTGTACCTTGAAACAAAAAACTAGTAGAGATAGTTGAGATCATCGAGAAGCAACATAAAAATTGAATCTAGATCAGATAATTATGCTTAGATGCATTGCAGCTAACAACACTAGCAACTGCACTAGGGAAGCCTAGATTTAATCCATCTACCTCCACACCTCCAACAAAAGTTACTGCCCTTGAGAATTTTGTGACTAATGCTTTCATAATCCAATCTTTTATCCTCAGTGCTTTCTTCTCAAAAAAGTTGTCGTAGATATTTTGAAGTGGGCATATTGTCTGCTAACGAACACCATCCTTGTAGAAATTATGGTGTATAATTACAACTACTCATAATGTTTTAATCAAGATCACAACACAAATGTACTCTGCTACTCTGCAAAAGTTACTTCACAATTTAGAACAAAAATTTCAAACATGCAATAAGAAATATCACACATGCACACAATAATTTTGTTTGGTAAAGAAATCTACTAAAAAATCCAATTTCTACTTGCATTAAGCTGAAAAATAGAGATGAATGGATATCTAGTCATATGTTCACAAGATACATGAGTGAACCCACTAGCTTTCAATAAATGGTAATATCAACTCCTTCACCTAAAGCAGCGTCCTACTTCCTCTAGTTGCTCACTAGACGTGTCTCCATGGGTTTACAAAAAATTCCCCATCTATTTACCATACTTATAACCCGAGGAAGTAGTGCATGAGACCCATGTCCTTCATTTCAAATTCCCTTGGAAGGTCCTCCTTGCAAGATCTCATCAACTACTAATCACTAGTTAAAATCAAACAATCAACATATAAGGCAATAATAAGGAATTTACCTTCTGTCAAGATGTGATAGAAGTTTGCATCTACTTCACTTATGGTGAAGCCCAAACTAGTGATATAGTTATAAATCTTGGATTACCACGCACAAGGTACTTGTTTGAGACTATACAATGCTTGTTTGAGTCTGCACACATGAGACTCCCCATCAAATGTCTCAAGAAATTTTGGTTTCTTCTCCTCCTCAATAACCCCATTGAGAAATGTTGTTTTTACATCCATCATGTGGATCTTCCACCCCATCTGTGTAGCCAGAGCAAGAATTGATCTAATGGATGAGTACCTTGCTATATGAGAAAAGGTCTCCTCATAGTCAATATCCTCAACTCGAGAGTACCCTTTGGCCACAAATCTCACCTTATACCTCCTTATGATTATGTCTGCTACCATCTTAACCTTGAAGATCCATCTTGAACCCACTCTTGATTTATATGATGGTCTTGGGACCACTTCCCAAACGTTGTTCTTTAAAATGGATTCATATTCCTCCACCATTGCATCAACCCATACAGCTTGCTGTATTTCTTCCTCGAAATAGGATGGCTTAGTCTCTATAAGCTTAGCCATAAGATCCATGTAGCCAGTGTACCTCTCAGGTTAACTCGTTTTCCTGCACAAATTTGAAGGACCTCCCACATTCTCCCTCGCATCCTACACAAGTATATCAGCTTCCTTAGTTCTTTTTCTACCTTCTATCGATGGTTTTTCTTGAGTGAATGTGTCCACTCTTTGCCCCTTAATATTTTTGTTGCTCCATAGCTTCATGAGGTTCCTCCTTTGGAGCTAAAATCTCCTCTTCTCATGCGATCTAAAGATCCCTCTTAGGAGAGCATTACATTGTGTTCTCCTCATTAAAATTTACATCCCTTCACACAGCTATCATTATGAGGGATGGAAATTACACAGGGTATTTGTGGGGAGTTTCTGTGTAACTGATAAACGCAACTTATTTGTTTTATTAGTTCTCCAAACATGGAAGTGTAAGCAACAATCCTTGGAGGTGACCTAGAATGGATTGAATGATATTTAATAACTAAGGTAATAAGGTTCCATGGAAGAAGCACATGTATTAAAGAGGGAAAAAAATATTTTAATCAAAATGAAATAATTAAGAAGTGGTGGATGAATACAACGAATGGATTTCATCACAATCCTTTGGTAATGAAAATGGGTGTTAGTGAGGATGGAAACATAGAGGTGCTATTAAAAGAGTTCAAAAGGTTTCAAAGGTGTCAAGAGAATACCAAAAATTTGTTCAAATAAGGGAATTTAATATTTGGAAAGATATCGGAGAGAATAATAGGTGGGGAGAATATGTCTCGAAATTTGGAAGAGGAAAAATAAGTGATGGCACAAGGAGGTGAGCATGTTCAGTAAGATGGATCATGATTTTCTAAAATTAAGCCTTGGTTTGTAAGGTATTGATTAGCCTATGGAGAGAGATATCATCACATAGAATGAATAGGAAGAAACACTTAATAATGTGTTCTAATTGTTTGAGCTAGAGGAAGGCCAAATTGTATACATGGTATATCCTAAGAAAAGTGGATCCAATCCAAACCAACCACCCTATGAGATATAAAATCCTAGAGGTAATCCTAATTTTTTATTCTACTTTTGACTTGAAAGGACCTTTTATTAGTGGTTTGGGATATAGTAGTAGTGAAAACAAAATGAAGGTGGGAATAAAAGTAGAAGTGGCATATGTTGTGTTTGAATTTTAGTTCAAGTGGGCTAGTAGGCCTAATTATTCAAACATATCCATAAGGTTTTATCTTGGTGAAAAACCTAACCAATGATATGGTTGTAGTAGTTCCAATAAATTTATGAACGGTGATGGTGATGAAAAACCGCATAAATTCTTATGTGGATTCATTTGGAGGGTGAAAAGGATTGTAGTGCTAGTTTCTAAGTTGATAAAGTTCCTAACCACATTGTGGGGGGATCTTCTCTAATGGTGCATGAATTTCATATATATTTTTCCCTAGGGTGCAGCTATGGCCTTAGAGGAATTAAATGTGATATTTATATCTAAGTTATAGAGGCTAAACATTGAACAACAAAAAATCACTAAGCTGAAGGAGATTAAGAAAATGGTTGGAGAAAGTTCTCACGAGTATGATGAAAAATTACAAAACTTGATCAAGAAACTCTCCTATACTCCCCATGAAACTCAACACAAAGAATTATCCATTCAAAGTTTTTTCTCTTTAATAGTGTACCATTAATGCAATAGTCATGGGTGACATAGAGGGATGCCTTATTTTAGGCCATGAGGATAAAATCTTGTAGGGTGAACATCCATTTTACTAAAAAAATTAATACTTGGTAGGTTCTAAGAGAGAATTATGTAAGGAGTTCCTTCTAAATAAAGAAAATTGGTATTACTATTGTTAAAGGGGGTGGACTACAAGGATGCATTGGTAGCTATTGCTGCAAGAACTTAATTTCAACAATTTATTTCAAAATTTTCATTTGTCCTCCAAAAGGTCTTAGAGATTTATAGAAGAGGAAGTTGGTTTCCTTGTTGCCCTATAATTTTGTAGAATTTCTAATCTCATATTTAGGGTAGGAAATTTTAGTAATTTTAGGTATAAGTTAAGATGTCGTTTGCTTTTTAAGACCTCCTAGGCATTAGGAAAGTTGATTCTTATGATTAGGATTACTTGTGCCATCCTATGTATTTTTCAAACTTCAATACACCAAGGCAAATATGTGGAGGATATTTGGGGGAAATTTGATTGTCCATAAAATGTAGATCAGATTTGGGGATCTTGTAGTTCTTTTCCTTTGACCCTACTAGTTCTTAGATGTTGTATTTGGAGTCTTTAGCAACAAAAACCATAATATGCCCAAGAATATTAGCATTGGAGCACCTATGGCTTGGGAGAAAGGATAAGGGGTTCTAGGAGTTAAGGGGTTTAGGGTTTTAGGAAAAATGGGTTAAGGATAAAGGGTAAATAGTTAGGTCTTATGGGGTTTAGGGGTTAGGGGGTCGAGGTATAGGGGGTTTAATTGTTAGAGGTTAATGGATTTGTAGTTAAGGGATTTAGGGGTTAAATTTTAACCATCAAGGGCTTACATATGAGGGGATTCAGGGGCTAAGTGCCTAAGGGTTATGGAATTTAGGCCTCAACAGGTTAAGGGGTTAGGGGTTAATGAGTTTAGGGGCTAGGGTTTATGTGTTAAGGGTCAAGGTTTAAGAGGATACAATATTAGGGTTTATAGGGTTCAAGGATTCTAAGCTATGGGTTAGGGGTTAAGGGGTTAGTGGCTTTGGGTTTAAGGGATCAAGGGGTTAATTTGTTATGAGTTATGAGTGTAGGGGCTAAGGGATTGTGGCTTTTGGTTTAAAGGGATAGAGGCTTTAGTGGTTATGGGTTAAGTGCATATGGGTTGTGATAATGTGGCCCCTAATCCCCTTGTCACAATTATTGGGGGTTCCACTATCAATTTCTCTCATTGCCTTACCTATAGGTCCCCTAGCCCCTATGCCGTAAGGGCCTAAGGCTCCTCCTCATTATCGAATGTTAGGATTATAAGTGTCATTATACGATGCTATAACCTCTCACTTCTACCCATCCATGCTACCCTTAAGTCCCCTTGCCCAGTTCAATACACTGAAATATCCCCCTCCCCAAACATTCATGAGAATTGAACATTTGGAGGGGAGCATTTAACAACAAATTCACAACTACTACATTTATAATGGTTTCTTGGAGCTATTAGATGTCATTTCATTAGGCTGCATTGATAATTGAGAGATATGCATAACTCACTAAAGGTGTATCAAGAGGCTATTAGTGTATTGGCTATAGAAGTTAATTCTTTTAATTTGTAACTTAGCGAAATGGAAAAGATGTGGAGACAATCTCCATTCTACTTCTTTCACTGGGCCACGTAAAATAAATGAAGCAAATAGTATCAACCCCTTGGAGAAGGAAAGTTGAGAACAATAATTAGCATGAACAAACAAAGATTCCAAAGAGTTAAGCTTAGAGGGGTCTCCCTTTTTTAAACAAGCATCCTTAATCTTGTTAGAGTTAGTATGAATATTTACTGGAAGTTGAGTAGTATTCACATCACCAACCACATCCAATAGAAAGGTACCAACCCCTATAATAAAAATGATGTCTCCAAATAAGGTGTAGTTAATGACAATAATATCATCTTATGAATCTATTACAATATGATTTGGAAAGTAAGTTTCCATACATGTGTGAAAGAAAAAATCCATTTGGTTAGCAAAAGGAAGTCTTTTCGAAGACCTCAAGAAACCCCCTTGAAGGAGACAAGAAGGGTTTGAAACCATAGAATACAAGTTGATCTATGAACCCTATTTCTGATGTGCTCTGTGCATGTTTTTGTTCACTAAATTTGACACGTGATAGACAATATATGAAGCATTTTTTTCCACGTATAATATTCATTATATATTATGTTGCTAAGAATGAAGTGTATGGATTAGATTTAAAGTTTCTATTTTAGTTTGTTGTATTTTTTTGTATTTTAGAGTACAAATATTTATGGTCTATTGTGCTAAGGCAGTTTGGATTTAAAATATTCAAGGAATATGTGAGCTAATATAATACCATATTGTAATCTTTGAAATAACATGATGAACTATTTAGCACAATTTATGGTGTTGGATTGATTGAGATGTTTATTTTTGATTGATGGATGTACATCTCTTTAGCAAATAGAAAAAACTCAGTAAGCATTGTTGCAAGTATGTTATTGCCATGTTAAAGTGCCATTGAGACTTAGAGGTATAAGATTTATATTTGTATTTTGTCACCTATCCAAGTGTGATGATACCTTATGGAGGTAGGAAAATTTTCCATTTTTTTAACTCTTGGATATATTCTATATGCTCTTGAGAGAATTTCAACCTTTTAAATAAAATGAAAAACATATGTACATTCATGTGATAATTACTAATTGATTTGGGGGTGACTCAACAAATTGTAGCCTTTTTTATTGTTGAATTTGTTAGTAAGTTATGGTATGATAAATTTGTAAGCTTCAGTGGGATTTATTGCGGTTATATGTGTTTTAGAGAAGCTAGTTTGGAGTGGTGGTTGTGCTTCCTTTATTGAATTTGATTTCTTTCGTTCTTCTTCTTGTGCTTGCCCATTGTGGTATCTTCTCGTTTGCAAATATTTTCTTAGTCTGTACAGAAAAATTCTTGTTGCATCCTTCAAAAAGTTGCACAAATGTCCTGATTTATCTTTTCAATACCTTGAGTTGTCTAGCGTCTTTCAATTGGGCTGGAATTTTCCACCTCAAGAGGGTTGTTAGTTGTTGTCTAACTAAATTGTTACAAAAATTTTTCTTGTTTTATTTATTTATCTTTTCTTCAACGAGGTGTTTCCTTTTAACTCTAGAAGAAGCATTGAAAGTGGCCTGATTGTAGCAGTCACCGGAAGATGTTTGTGATCATGGGCAAGACAACCCTTAGAGGGTGAAAATTGGGTATGTTATACCTATGGAAAAATTTGGCTAACATCCAATTATATATTTTATACTTAGTTCACAATTAGGAGATAGAAAACCATACTGTTGCACATAAAAGTGCACTACTCAAATATCAGGATAAGTGCAAGAGTATTTATTGATTATAGTTTAGTCACATGATACAACTATCCCACAACTCTACAGTAGAGAGACCAACATGGAACAATAGAATTACAATTGATCGATGCACTCACTTTCATGGGAAGTTCATGAACATTTTTTTTTCTTATATAATGCACTTTTACCCACATCTGGAGATCACATGAAAATGGCATTCATAATAAAGTTTTCTGGGTGAAGCAATTCATTTTTCATGTAAGACCTAGTTACATAGCTATAATGTCTCGTGTTTTTTCGTACATCTGACCCGAAACGTATCTTTCAGAAATTTTGAAGGAAATCCCACTAAAATTATTATAGAATCTCTAGGTGATCTCAGTAAAAAAGTATCTTTCTCCTTATATGTTGATTATTCTTTCTCTTCATTGTGTTTTATATATAAATTAATTTCAACTCATTCATATCAGATATACTCTGGCTCATGGTTCCAATTTAAAGGTCGATTTCACAAAATTGTTTGTTGTTATTTATTTGGAAAGTGCTTGTTGTTTGAAGATGTTGCAAGAGATGGGAATCTCAAATAGTTGTTGACCGAGCTAATGCAAGTTTTATAGGTAGAATGTGTGGCTTCAATCCCTGATGTGTCAAATTTGGCCATGCATTTAGGAGTTAGAATGATCAACCTTCACCCACATTTATGATGAACTCAATCAACTAACAGATGAGCTCTCCAATGGGGCATTCAAGTGTCTAGTTGATGAACTATCAGCAAGATCAAGTTTGTGGCACACCCAAAAAAATGCAACTCGCAAAATTTAAGCTAACAACAACTCCTACTCCTGAAGCTGACAACTTGTCTCCCTCAAGGTCCATTTCCTTCTCCGTAATTAGGAAATATTTCCTCAACAAATTACTCAACTGTATCATTTCTATACCCCCAACAATCTATTTATGTTATTGTGCGCATAACATTTTTCGAATAATCTGATGTTTCATATCAGTGAATGTCAAATGCAAATTTACTATTTGAAAACCAAATTTTCATCCCTTGTACCTAATGATCATTCTTCATTGAATATTTTCTTGAATGGCATTTTGTTTACTAATTTTTTATCATTTAACGATCCGTTATATGTCGGGATTCTTCTATATTTTTATGCCCTTACGGCGTTTCCTTTGTAACATCTGGTGCAATTGCTAGTTTAATTTTTTTCACATATTTAAAAAAATAAAAAAATTTAGTTCATGGAATGTAACTCAATTTACAATCACCTTGATATGAAGTATTATGTTAAAACATGAGATTCAAAGTTCAAGTCCCCTTGAGTGGCCAACCAAAAAATAATATTTTTTTATTATATTTTTAGAATGTGGATTAATGAAAAAATAGAAATATAATATAAAAGAAATAAATATGACATGATTAAATTTCATGTCGTTTGAATATCTATTTTCAAAAATAAAAGATATAGTTATACACTTTCTACTCATGGGATTTCAATGCAAACTTTTGAATGCTAACAATTTTGTCTTAACTGCTAACTGTTTTAAATGGGTTTAGTCTTAATTGTTATTGTCTTAAGTCGACATTGTCTTAAATATAAAGTTTTCTCTCAAATATTTTTTTTCTCAAAGTGCTTTTTGTCTTAAATATAAAATTTTGTCTTAAAATATTTTGTCTCAAATTGCTTTTGTCTTAAAATATTTTTGTCTCAAACTACTTTTGTCTTAGGTATAAAGTTTTGTCTTAAAATATTTTTGTCTCAAACTCTTTTTGTATTAAATATAAAATTTTGTCTTAAAATACTTGTCTTAAATATTTTTGTCTCAAATTGTTTTTGTCTTAAATATTTTTGTCTCAAATTGTTTTCGTCTTAAATATAAAGTTTTGTCTCGAACTATTTTTGTCTCACATTATTTTTGTCTTAAATTTTATATTTAAGACAATTCAATTGATATTAAATTTTAATATAAAATAACTAAAAGAAAAAGTGACTTTTTAAGATAAAAAAATTCTTTTGTCTTAAAAAATGCCTTAAAAATGCCCTTTGTGTAGTAGTGATTTAATATTTTTTTATTTTTATTTTTTACTATTCTCTTGACTTATTATTTATTTAATGATATTAGAGGGAATTATTTAGTTATATTATATTATTTATTATTTCATAATTATTAGGGGACATTGCAATTAAAACCTATATTGATGCTCTCCAAAGCAAAATTCCACTGCAAAGTGCATTAAGAAAATCTGGTAGACTCATCCGATAAGACATCAACTTGAGGCACCCAATTTATCGCCATGGAAATTCATCCTACAATAAAATTCTCGTACCCTTCTCAAATAATATTTATTATCGATTAAACACATGCTTCATCCAACACCGTGAAATGAGAGGTATTATTAAATGAGACATAAATTGATGCATAAGGCTTATGCTCACATGTGTCTGTGTTGTTTTCATTTACCTGTGTTTGTGCTATTTATATCAATAAAAATGTTCTATTTTCTTAAATATTCACATGAGTAGAAATTTTCTTTTTTAAGCTAATCCTGAATCTTCTTGTTTCAAATTTGATTTAAATTTTTTCTTCCTAATGAAAATTTCAAGGAGGCCCCTAAAATTTGGTTATGGTGGTAAAGGTGGTAGTGGGTTAGAATATATTACCCAAGTGGAAAATCGATGGGTTTGTAGAATATATCTCTTCCAAGAACAAATTCAACCTATTCCCCATAATGAGGAATGATGTAAGGTTCAAAAAATGGTGGGAGGATATCCCAACTAGTCGAAAACTCTGAATAACATATCAAATTACTCACTTGGTGGATCTTCTTGTTTCGAATTTGATTTAAATTTTTGCATCCAAATGGAAATTTCAAGGAGGCTCATAAGCAGCTTTGGTTATAGTGGGAAACATGATAATGGGTAAAAATCTATCACCCAAGTGGAAAATCGGTCGGTTTGAGAATACATATCCTCTAAAAAAATGCAACTTTGATCCACATAATGGGCATGTTGTAAGGATCATATATGGTGGGAGGATATCCTAGTTGGTATACAACACGAATATATGAAATTGGTCTACTCGGTGGATCTTCTCTTTTTTTGAATTTTTATGTAAAAAATTTCTTCCTAATGGAAATTACAAGGAGGCTCCTAAATTTTGAGTTATGGTGGGAAACATGATAGTGGGTTAAAATATATTACCCAAATGGAAAATCGGTGGGTTTGTAGAATACATCGTTAAACCAAATGAAACCCTGTTCCACATAATGGACATGCTCTAAGGGTTAGAAATGGTGGGGGGGGAAATCGCAGTCTAGTCAACATCATGGATAAGGGATCACATTCCTCACTCGGTGGATCTTCTTGTTTTCAATTTGATTTCAATTTTTTCTTCCTAATGGAAATTTAAAGGAGGATTCTAAACTTTGGGTATGGTGGGAATCATGATAGTGGGTTAAAATATACTACACAAGTGGAAAATATGTGGGTTTGTATAATACATTTGGCTCAACCAAATGCAACGTGTTTCACATAATGGGAATGTTGTAAGGATGAGAAATGGTGGGAGGATATCGAAGCTGCTCCATAACCTCAATAAAGGATCAAATTACTCACTCGTTGGATCTTCTTGTTTCAAATTTGATATACACTTTTTCTTCCCAATGGAAATTTCAAGGAGGCTCCTAAACTTTGGTTATGGTGTGAAAAATGATACTGGGTCAAAATATATTACCCAAGTGAAAAATTGGTGGGTTTGTAGAGTACATCTCATTCAACCATATGCAACTTGTTCCACATAATGGGCATGTTGTAAGGCTCGAAATATGGCGGGAGGATATCCCAGGTTGGTCCACAACCTGAATAATAGATCAAATTACTCACTCGGTGGATCTTGTTGTTTTGAATTTGATTTAAATTTTTGATTCCCAATGGAAATTTCAAGGAGTCTCCTAAACTTTGGTTATGGTGGCAAATGTGAAAGTGGGTTCAAATCTATTACCCAAGTGGAAAATATGTGGGTTTTGTATAATATATCTCTTCCAACCAAATGCAACCTGTTCCATATAATGGGCACGTTGTAAGGCTCATAATTGGTAGGAATATATCCTATCTGGTCCACAACCTAAATAACATATAAAATTACTCACTCAGTGGATCTTCTTTTTCAAATTTGATTTAAATTTTTTCTTCACAATGGAAATTTCAAGGAGGCTCCTAAACTTTTTTTATGGTGACAAATGTGATAGTGGGTTAAAATATATTACCCAATAGGAAAAATTTGTGGGTTTATAGAATACATCTCTTCCAAACAAATGCAACCCGTTCCACATAATGGGCATTTTGTAAGGCTCGAAATGGAGAGAGGGTATCCCAGCGTGGTCCACAACTTGAATAATGAGATCAAATTACTCACTCTTGTAGATACTGCTATTTCGAATTTGATTTAAATTTTTTCTTCCCAATGGATTTTTCGAGGAGGCTCCTAAAATTTGGTTATGGTGGGAAAAATGATGATGGGTTAAAATATATTACCCAAGTGGAAAATCAGTTTTTTTGTAGAATACATATCATCCAACCAAATGCAACCTATTCCACATAATGAGCATGTTGTAAGGATTAGAAATGGTGGGACGATTTCCCAGCTAGTCCACAACCTGAATAACAGATCGAATTATTCTCTCAGTTGACCTTCCTATTTCGATTTTGATTTAACATTTTGTTGCCTAATGGAAATTTCAAGGAGGCTCCTAAAATTTGGTTATGGTGGGAAATATGATAGTGCGTTAAAATCTATTACCCAAGTGGAAAATTAGTTGGTTAAAATATATTACCCAAGTGGAAAATAAGTGGGTTAAGATCTATTATCCAAGTGGAAAATTAGATGGGGTTGAAGATGACGAAGAAAAAGAAGAAATGGAGGTTGGAATAGAAAATACAGAGACATTAGAAACAAATCAAGAAAAGGTTGAGGGGAAGAAGGAAGAAAAGATAGAGGGGAAGGAAATTTTGGACCCTATGCTAGATAGTGATACTTCACCTCAGGATGCCAACATGTCACTAGACATAATAAATCATAAAGTGGATGCTACCCTAGCCACTTTCAGCATACACGATGAAAAAAAAGAGGAAGAAGAAAACACCCATGTATTTTAGGACTAGGAAGAGCCAAAGGGTGTGGAAACTAAAACCATAGACTCCAACTAAAAACCCTATTGCCATTGAGGATTCACCCAAGAAATATGATGAAATAAGGATATAAGATGGAAATATTTAACATGCTATCTCACCTGTGAGGACCCCTGTGACCTACATAAGAATACATTCAACAAGGTTGGCATCCCATATACATGTAACAAGCTGCCGAGGAGACCCACGAGAAGACATAAAAAGGTGAAAAACAAGCAAGAGAGGCTCTTCATTAGGAAAAAATAGTGCTTTCTACATAGAACTTTGTATTTTATACGACACACCAACGGACCCGAATCGAGATAAAAATACGTTGGATGAGGGAGAAAAGAAAACCATGGATATGAAATATTCCCAAGATGTTTAGGAAAAGGCCTGAAGATGAAGGGAAAAGATGCGAAAAAGGAGGGGGAAGAGAAATATGAGAAGGAGGAGCCTACCTCACCAAAAAATGTACTGAAATATGTATCAATAGTGCCAAACCATAGCCCTCGAACAAATCTCGGATCTTACTACATTTCATTTAGAGGGTAGATTGATTCCTCAAGAAGTTCATAGTGCCTTTATTCTACTAGTTGGAAGAGGAAAGGGCACACACTCATCATTGGATGAAGATAGATAGAACTAAAGGTGTTCATGATATAGGCGTCATGGAGGAAAATGTGCTAGGGTTGGGAAATAATTTGTCTGATGCTAGGCTTAGACAATCCATGTTGAAAGGTCAACTTGAGAAGGCCCAAATAGAGAATTCAATATTGCAAGAGAAACTTTAAGAAATTGAGAAAAAAATGGTCACCATGGTAGATTTGTGCATTGACGCCATCCAACATAGATACCCATCAGAATCCTATGTAGTCTACCTCAATGAGCAGTGGCTCCTATTTGAAATGAAAACACCAGCATCTCATGGATCCTTACCTTTTCGAAGTAGCGTGACATTTCATTTAATTTTGTAACCGACCGAGTATGGAAGACAAAGGAAAAAAATGGAAGAATTATACATGCACAGATCTTGTATTGAAAAACTTGAACATTTGGGACCTTGATCCTAGAATGAGAGACATGTTAATGGTATTAGCATCTTGGATGGTTAATCAGAAACCGCAGCTTAAGAAGTAAGAAAGGTCATGAGGAGAAAGAAACAAGGAACCTCTACACATTAGGGCATACTTATTCAACCCTAGGGGAGTAACTCCTAAACAACCATCTCAAGATAGATAATGATGTTGCACCTCACGTAAAGTACCTCAACACAGAAGCTCAAGCCATGCCTCATTTTTATGATGTTTCTAGGTTGTTGGGAGATGAATGCATAATGGATAGTCATAGGAGATGGAGTAGCCTCCCTCACAGTCTTCGAAACATGGAGTACCACACACAAGAGATATTGAGAGGTGCCGTAGAAAGAGCACCACTATACAAGAAAGTTATGCAAGCTAGGAAGATCAATGGACTGGTTTGAAACCTCAAGACAATACACTCTGTACATGGACTAAGTGGAAGTATAATAGCAAAAATGAATAGAACGAGAGAATGGGAGGAAGTGTAATAATGATGACTTTTAGCCTCCTGAAGGGAATCCTATACTTCTTCCTGGGGAAGTCACGAGGTCCATTAAATCTTTTGTAGAAATGCATAAGGAGGAATAATCTTTCTCGGACGATGAGCAACCATTCTGGTGGAGGGGGTGATAGATGAGCTCCATAATTAGGTATAATTGGGAGGGGTTAATATGCCTTTCTTTAGCCTTATTAATTCTCTCTTTCTCACATTTAAATTATATTATGGTTTTATGTTGCTAGTATGATAGTTATTAAGGCTCTGTTATAATTCCAAAATGCTTAACATGAGGTTTAAATGCAAGATAATCACTAATATATTTCTCACTTTTTGATGAATATTTTGTAATTAAATCTCGAGGAGTAGAAAACAAGGAGATAGCTGTAGCGTGATTACCATCACCTTAACTCCATGAAGGCAGCCAAGAGATCCTCAATATTCCCTCCAACGAGCTTGAAATCAAAGTGCAGCCAAGCGAGTGGGAGAGCTAGTGCACCAAAGCTCCACTTCTCTTACTTGATCAAAGCAGAACACATGACCTAATTTTTAGGGAGATATTGGTAGCTACCCATTAGGTTAAATAGGACTCATAAATGTCTCATTAGGATTCTATTTTTGAAGGAAGCCAATATACTCCTTGCTTGCTCTTGTAATAGGTTTTTCGAAATTTTATGCTAGTGTAATGAGACTTATTTTCCGTGGCTAATATGAGTATTCATATTTTCCTTCGTTGGATTTAGTCTCATAGGAATAGGCTTTGTGGGTTCGGGCCCCATCCGTGGCCTTAGTCTCTCTTATGCATTCATGGTTATTTGTATGTCGCTGTAGGTTAGTTTTCTTTATGAGTTTATAGCTAGTTTTCTTACATATCAATTCATTGTTTTTAGTTTTCTTCGATTTTTCTTTTTGTTGTAAAGGCATATTGCATCAATTTTTGGTGGAATAGCTAATAAAACTCAAAAAATTGTGTGTTAAGCCTCTCTACCTCTAAACTCTTTCATTAGAGCTTGAGGAGCGGTGCCTCTACCCACGGGAAAAATTTTATTTCTAGTTTAATATTTCTTGGAAAGAGTAGTTAGGTTTTGTGGTGCTCAGGAACATGCTCTAGTATAGTGAGTTAGATTTCTGCTTTGAATGCTAAAGCAGGTTTCCTTTCCAAATTCAAATGCACTCTTTTCCACTTTCCTTCATCATGAATTTGTCAAATATTTTTTTAATGAAAAGGCAGTTTTCTTGTAGGTTCGCGTATAAGCACTTATTAGGACTTCACCAAGCACCCTTACCTCTCACTTTCTAACCCATCATTAACCTTTCTTATTTCAATCAAATATCCATCGACCATGTTTTTCATATTTTTCACCTTCACACTGTGACCAAACCCTAGAGGTGTAAAATGGGCTTCTAAGGAGGTTTTGAGCTTTGCGAAAAATGGGGTTGGCCACCTTCCATTAATCCATAAACACACCTTCAATACCCCTCCCCTACACTTTTTTCCACAAACTTCTTTGCATCAGGTTCCCTTAGATTGTCTAGCAACTCGGGACTTTTCCTCAAGTAGCAACACTCCACCAGTAGTAGCTTACCGTGCAGCTCCTCCTGTGAAACAGAAACCATCACCCATTCTCGTCCCGAGACCTTGCAAAACCAACTAGACACCTTCAACCTCAGCACCCATGATTTTCAAGGACCTTCCTGAAACCACCCTTAGCACTTTCTCCTCCTTGTTGCAAAATAGTGCATTTACAAGCAACAATTATGGTCATGATTAGATGTGTGAGTAAAAGCATGATAGTTAAAACACGAAGCAGACAAAGTGTGTTTAGATATTTGGCCCAACAATGTGTGATTAGAGACTTGTCTTATTTCTGACGACTTTCACCTCAGCAATTTACTTCATGAAAGATGGCTAATTTTTCTTCTTCCATTTCTTACCATAGCTTTAATCTGCAGACTTTTTTCATTGTAGAATAGCTAGTTGCATCTTTTATTTTTGTAGAATATTTCTCTGATTTCCAGAGCAGAGTACCGCTACTCTCTGAATAATTTGTATCCCTTGCTTTCACCGAATTTAGAAGTGTGACAAAACCTCTCTCTTCGAAACCATAGAAATAGTACACTCCTTGTGGGACTCAAGAGGATGCCATGAGTAGAATGAATCTATTGTGTATATAACACTCTCACCTCCAAGTTTGCAGCCTGAACCTCAGGTTGACCAAGTAAATTGTGAGTAGCTTTTCGTAGGAGTTCCAACATTCTCAAAGTGCAAATACGGTCTCACCGAATAGGGATTCGCACAAACGGATGACATGAGACCATGGTCAGAGCTATGGAAAAAATGCTTAATAAAGCTGTGGGATTCCATCAAATCTAATAGGCAAATAAATATGTAAGCTGTCATATGCCAATGATTGATTCAATATACTTATTTAATTTCTATATATTCAATATGATTAATAACTTGTATTTGACTTTATGTAACGTTGAATACGACATTATTATTCATACACACTCGTGGAATTTGATTAAAAAAAGCGGGGTCGGCTTTCATGGGTCGTGGCATCACGAAACACATCGAATGATATCGCACTATGGTTGGAGCAACTCATGCACAAGTGTTTCCAAACCCACCCTCGATTGGAAAGTCAATTATTTCATGGTCGATGATGCATTGGCTACAATCATTACCTTGAGGTAACTTTAACATTGTCCGCTGATATAACCAAACTTGCATTTTTCTAAATATAGAACACTAAAATGTGCATTGAATATGGCACAAGGATCATAGGTTGTGATGTGACTCTTATGTTTTTGGCATGTAAGGTTTTGCTTTAAAAATGTAAATTTGTTGACCACTAGTTCCATAAAATCCAATGATACGTTTAGTGAGTTAGGTTTCATCATGAAACACACTCTCAATTATGAATTAGAAGATGCAATTAGTCTATTTTTTATCAAATTTGTAGATGAAGATAAGTTCTTATACTATTTCCAAAAGAATTGGGTTGTTGGAGATAAGGTTTGTAAGTAAACAAACGTTTCATATAATATGCATTTTTGTCTTCTATAAAGGTGATATATTGAGACTAACGTGGTTTTATTTTCAATTATGAATGTGGATGAAAATTTTTCAGGAGTTTTCATAGGCAAATCAAGAGACCAAAAATGTGTTTTAGTCATACCATTGTTACTTAAAAACAACATTACATATGATAGAAGGAAAAAATGTGCTTGGTGGATGTGTTGGTTGTTGCATATGATACTGACAACCGTTGAACCTTGTTATTATCAGTTCAAAGGAAATCTTAAAATAATAATGATTTATAAAAATACAAGAGAGAAAAGAAGTTGGAATCATGAGTGGAATGAAAGCGAGAAAAATTCTAGAGATTGATTCTTGTCCTTAGGAGAGCACAACCTATGCGTTTACTTGGTGAGAAGTTAGACATATCGAGGTAAAAATAGATTCTCTGTGTCACCTAGTATCAAATAGATTTCATAATCGTAGGTGAATGTACATGTTTCTATCCATGTAAAGCATGTTGCAAGAATTTCCAGTAAAAGCTTAATTGGTTATATTTCCACTCGGATAATTCAAATCCATTGCTTCACCAACATGTAGGTATAGGGATAACATATTCAGTGACCCACCTAAGATCAATATAGAGCCCCCAAAAAATTATTTAGATGTCAATGTTACTCTTATGGCCATACAAATATTGTTGATGCAGAGATGGTAGTATAATTTTTAGCCATGTACATCTCATTTTAGGATAAACTCATACTACTTTCACAAAGACAAACCAATTGATGGAGTCACGGTTAAAAATGTTGGATGAAGCAAATAATTTGGAAATTATGCATTTGACTCCGACACCTCAGGGTTGGGCTCTCTTCTATCTCATATTTGAAGAGGAAGAAGAGTTTCCTTTAGCCCTATAAAGAAATGAAGAAGAATCGGGAAAATGTTTTGGAAATTGATTTAAATGTTGATCCATCATAATATGAACCATTTGAGTTTTGATACCTCAATAAGGGAGGATGTCATTGATAAAATAATTCCCCGTCTATGGTCCGGGTTAGTTTCATGTGATGAATAGAGCCATGGTTTTATATTTAAGTATTTATTTATCAACGTTCTTTAACATCGTGGTATGTTTATTTTATATATGCAATGGTAAAATCCACAACCGTGAGCGTCTTAACCCAAGATGAAAGGGAGATCTGCAAGACCATCCAACCTTACCTTCTATTGTAGCTCCAAGAGAGCGGCCCTAAGTTGTAAAATACCAGTTCTTAGGAGATCTTAAAAATCGAGAGGTTAAAAGTAGACAACAACACAAGGTTCCTTCCGACAAAATATGGAATGAGGAAACAATGGTTTTGGTGGTTCATAGAGTGAGAAGCGTCCTGGAGCCGATTCTTGTGAATTCCCTTATACCTGTGAGAGGGCTTAAGAGGCTACGAGGCTTAGTGAATTTTAAAGGGGCCAAGTATAGAACAATGTAGGGAGAGTAGAAATCTTGAAAATATGTATAGGCGCGAGGGAGAAACGGAGAAGGAACCCACGAGAGACGAGGCTTAAGAGGTTTAAGAATTTGTCGATGAAATCAAAGGAAAACACATATAAATGAATTATGGATAACGACCGAGGTCCATGGAGCATGAATTAAAGTAATATACCAAACTTGATTACATGAGCATTAACACCTAAGCGTTATACTAATACTAATTCATGAATAAAATTGTAGATCACCGGCAGCCTCTGCATTACACGAACCATCAAAGCAAGTAATAGCATTAAAGATGATTACCCAAAGGAGAGTAGATTATTGATAACAAATAAAAAAATACATACTTGCTCATTACTCCATATGGAATCCAAATATCAGCTGCGTGATTATATTGGGTTCTAACAAAGGCTCTCCCAAAAATGTATCTTGAAGCACGAGAACCACGATCATACAAAAGCTACAAAGCAAAATTCTTCCAAAATTCCGGAACCTTTTGTTCATCTCGAGAATTCACTACATATAGAAGTCTTTGCTCACCGATGTTTTTTCTAACCAAATATTCTATCGGGATTGGATCAACGTAGGTGAAACCAAAATATCCTAACAAATTATCAGTAGCATGCCTTCAAGGAATCACTCCTGCAACGAAAAATCAAAATAGAATGGGTACAAAGTAGGGGATTTTACCCGGCCATCACTATCTAATAGTAACGAGGAGCAAAACAATTGACTTTTGGAGGCCATAACCCGCAGTCTTTAGAAGAGCTGAGTGAGAAGTGGCTGAAAAATTGTTGAGCGAGCATGATTTCTACAACTGATTTCGAGTCACGACAAAAGGCCTTCACTCCATGCTCTCATGATTCGCCTTAACCGAAATTGAAAATAAATATGTATCGCACATGCTTCACTCTTCAACAGAGGTTAATGGATGAACTAAACAATAGCCGCACTACTCCACCAAGAACTCATGCTGTGGTTTGACTAGTGAGAAGTGGAGACCAAACTTTAGAAGGGGATGTGTGGCACATAATGCACGGCGGAATGGTTTTAATTACCGCCAAGGGTGAGAAAAAGGATGTGTGAAAGTCTTTGATGACATGGAGAGGAGAGTGCCCAAAGCACATTGTAAAATTGCAATTGAGACGTCGGATATGTTTCGAGGAATATGGTTTAAACTTCAAGATATGCAGGGCGCTGTGGGAGCATGAAGTTGTACGTGCGCTGGCGGTGATGATGTCGCGTCTGACGATCTACAGCAGATGGAGGTTGGGGAGAGATTTTAAAAGTTATAATTTTTTATTTGTGATGTGGTATTTTTTTCTAAGAGAAATGGAAATCGGGTCATATCTCAAGCTAAAATATTCAACTTGTGAGCATTGTGATAGGTAAGTGGTGAAATTAGCAAATTGCGATATGTGACACACTAAAAACTAGTGAGTGCTAAAAGGCAGAAGGCATGGAAAATGCAGAATATGAAGGTTTTCATGTGGATTCAAGTAGTGTATCAAGGTTGGATGGGTCCCTATAAGTCGCATCGCTGGTGAGATAGGTTTCGGTGAGTCTTTTAAGATGTAAATGTTAAAACTTGCGAGGGGTGGAGAAAGCGATCGAAAGGTTAAATGCAAATGAGGGGCTTTATAAAAGGGAAACGTGAAGGATAAGGGAGAGAAAATGTATGTAGAGAGGCTAGATGAGATGAGGGGTGGTAGAGAATGAATTTTTCTCACTATTTAAGCCTTATCATCTACATTTTCCGCTTCTCACTCTTATTTACCGAGATGTAGATGGGTCCATTTTCAAGCTCTTTGATAGTCAAGACTAGATTTCCTTTCTCCCTATCCCCTTTCTATGTGGTTACGGGCCAACATTGCCTCCATGCAGGGCATGACATTTTTGTTCTTCGGTGCATTCGGAACATGCATACCGCCTACCTATGCTTTTGTTTGAACGCGGTGTAATATCCCAAAATGAGGATGCAAAGCAATAGATCAACATAAAACTAGAAATAATAGTGAGAAATCAGCTCATAAAATTTATGTTGAACACATAGCCATTTCGATGGAAAGTTTCGGCAAATGAAAATATGTACACTATTTTATCCCAAAGTGGGGGAAATTCAAAGCAACATGTACCAAGAAAATGTTATTTCTAGAAAATTGCATTATAACTGTGGGATATAGATTTTGGATCCTATAGCTTATGTGCTAGGGGACTCACATCTAGAAGGGAATCAGAAACAAATCCCTTTTGATGTGTTAAATAGATCTCCCGGTCCCAATATGGCTTAAAAATGACCAAATCCCATGACTTATGTAATGAAGAATTACTGAAGTAAGTAATAGCGTGATTTTATGAGGGTTTCTACTACAATAGGATAAATATAACAGATCTGGAATTTTATTACTCAACGCATGAAGAAAAATAGGGATCTAGCCCTTTTACACATTGGAAGGATAACCTAGCAAACGCGGTTTCTCATGAAAGCACAAGTACGAAATGTTAAAGATCTTGCATCCGGACAGAATAACGTAGTCCGAATTAGGCTCTACCTACATATAGATGAATAGTACAATGAATTAAGGAAAATCCTTCTTACAAACTTTCTCTCCGGGAGAATTATTGGCCCTTCTCGACGAGAAAGCATCTCAAGATTGAGGGGTTTGACCCTCACACTACAACACCGCAAGAAATGACGCGAGCCTGCACAAGGGAAAGCTGCCTGTATGCGATGGGAGTACTTTGGCCAAGTGCCAAGATATGAAAATATGCTCCGAATATTCCTCACTCGATCTTCCAAAGGAAAGAAAGTTTCCTCCTGCGAAAAACAAACTATGGAAGTGGCAAGCCGTGGATCACCACCGCAACACGCAACAAAACGTTATAACATCATGCGCAGAAGATATGTTTTAGCCGAGGGAGGATGCTTTGGCCTCAAGCCCAGATGTGGATAAATTCGGTACAAAGGTCCCAAGAGCCTTCTCAAGAAAGGATAAGGAATTCCTAAAACAGGAAGGCTCTCAGTGCTACGCGATGCAACAATCTCAACTAAACGCGTTGGAGAAAGAAGAATAGTCATGCGGACAAAAATAAAATATTCAATTCATAAGATGTCTTGCTATAGCTACCTTGCCACTCCTTTTTGTAAAAATGGAAGCCCTCTCACTTTGGGTCCCACTCAATGGGGTTTCCTCCACCCCGAGAATATTCCCTCCCACTATCTCTCGCGTTGTCTCACAAAATGATCTCCACCTCCCATCCCAAAGTGCGCTATTGACTTGGTCAAACTTGACCCTTGTCCACATGCAAATGTCCCTATTCACACTTCGAGGGTGTGAAATCCAAACTCCTATGTTGATCCCTTTTCACACTATGAAGGAATTTATTCATATTTCGGGAAAATTTATGGGCCTCCCTGCCCATTTATTCATCTCCTATGTGCAAACAAAATCAATGTTCCACTACTGCATGCTAATTTTTGGAATGTGCGGCCTCACCTCCCAAATGTTTGCTTTGTCCTCAAGAAACTACAAGGATAAAACTAAAAAAGTCTCCTCTCCTACTCCCCGTAGCATCCTCATATGATGAACTCCTCCAAGGAATACGTAAGGTTGTCCGAAACAAATAAATATCCATACTTGCGCGCGCAACCATGCAAGCTAGCATTTGGGGGAGCATACCAAATAGCCATCATCATGAAAAGGTGAAATACTCAAGGAGGCAACTAGGTGAGTGTCTAGAGGTCTTCTTAAGAGCATGGAGTCCAAAGCCATGCGTAGCATATCAATCCCATGTGAAACCTCCATCCCCAAGCTGTCATTAATACAAAATGACTCACCCTCCAACATGGAAATTCATGAACGATCTCCTCCACCTTGGGCTCCTGCAATGTAGGTGGGATGAATAACTGAACATGGTAGAGAAAAGGGCCTACCCCACACTATCTTCCTCTACACTCATGATAATTTTAGAGCATATGCTGATCTTGGGCTACAATAAGGTTTCCCTCAAGTGGCAAGAAGTAGATTAGATCTCCAAAGATCCTTTCTCCCATGTCATGAATCATGTTGTCCCAAACCATCCCATTCAAAATGAATGGAACATCATCACCATTTGACATCCAAATCAGAAAATTATTGAAGGTTATGTGCAATTTTAGATAATACCAATGGTTTCCCAAGTGTATACGAAAGCAGTACCTTTCAAGCCTGTTGTTTTAGAACATCATGTGGCAAGTTGTCCTCCAACAATTGAGTAGTCGTGCATGTTTTTTTATATACTATGTGATAGTAAGCAGCAATATATATCAGCTAATCATAATAAAAATGACAACATACTTTCCCAAAGTCATGTAGATAAGGGTTATCATCATAAATATTGGTCATAGAATAACCATGAAACCCAAAAATAATCTTGCCCTCTTGTGGAGCAATGCATTGTACATTAGATGGTGAGAAGATGCAAATACTCAATGAAATAGGCGGTAAGTGCAGGAGATTTATTTCTTACTATACATAGTGAGTAAGATTAAAGTGAGGTTCATGGAGTGAGTCCTCCCATGAGAATCTTCTCTATAAAAATCTGACACGAAAGGGGATGCACACCCTTTGAACACTCCATCAATAGAAACATACTCCCAAGTGACATCATGGTTTGCCTTAGTGATAAGGCTCTTGCCACTCCATGACTTCTTCCCTTGACATTCCATACGCCAAACTCATTCACCCTCATGCTGCTGTGTGGGGTAATCCTCTCCCTATGTGGAAGCCCATCCTTATCCTCCAATGCTGAAGGGTAGCCTCTTTTCACCTTGAAAGTGCCATCCTTCTTTCTAGGAATATCATGATAAGTACGACTCTGCCCATACTCTCCCAAGAGTAACCATAGAAACAATAACTCTTGCTGCCCCTCATACCTCCATCATACAAATCGTTAAGTACTTTGATTGTCATGAAAGAGAACATATCAACATAATGCACCCAACCTCCTTGATGCCATATGATGCAAGTGTCCCGCCAAATTCCCTCCACCAACATACCCTTTGGAGAAGGATACATTTCATGATGTCCAAACTCTTTTAAAAGTAGCCAACATGCCTCCTACTGCTCGGTGTCATAAATATGAAAGTGGCTCACCAACCTCTTTTTTCCATCCACTCCCATTCAGTCATGTGTGGATGTCTCCTACCATTTTCGACCTTCATATTCCTCCAATGAAGACTACCATCCTACAAAATTAGTTTTCTCTTCTTGAATTTCATGGGATGTTGAAATGAAACTCCTTGGAGATCTCCTAGAAAATATCTCATACCCATGACCATCCTGAATCTATAAATATCCAAGTGTGTTGGAGGAAAAACCCGCTCATTTTTTCTTAATGAGAACGTTGTTAATCTCTCCAATGATGCAATGGCTGTCTCATACTCCAACTCAAGGATGAACATAGGGTTTTGTATGAGTTTCTTTTGGACAAGATTCATCCTCTCCCCCAACCTAAAGTATGGTATGAAACTCAATAATGGCACAGGAGGATGATGGTTCATTTCCTTCCTTGAACCATTCAAGTTTTCACAGCATAGTGCAATCCTGCTACTCTAGACCAGCAATATGTGTTTACCCTTGGTCATGCAAAGGTAGATTTCCACAACCTTCTAAAAGATTTTCTGCAATAATAGAAAGTGGAAATTCAATCATACCTTGATGGGACTTGGGAACACCTTGTATGGCTGCAAGAGTTCCTCCTTCCAATGTGTTGGCTCCCCAGCCTAGCCGATGTTGAAGGCTACTCCACGACGTGATTGCAACGTTTGGTACTTGCTTCCTCTGAGTGGTGGTGAGGGTTCCTCCCTCTCTAATTTCTCCTCATAAAAACTCTTGATCACCCCTCTTAGTAAAATCTTCAAAAGTATATACTCTTTCATGACTCTATATGGTTGAACCATCAAGTGCTTGCCTCACCCTCCCATGTGCACCTGTAATCTCTATTGCCTCTCCCTCTTCCAGCACGGATTTAGTAGGAAGAATGCATCAATCCTTCTTTCCCAAAGTCCTTTCTAGAGATGACCCATAAAAATGGGACAATGTGAAACCTATTGCCTTTGATTCTTCTATGCTTGTCTGCGAGGCCTCCTTCTCTTCCCCTCCACTCGAATCAGGCGCATGGGAAAGCTAAAGTATCCTTGAAGGCTCTAGTTTGAGATTTGTACTCAACAAGATATCTACATAGGATCTGATGTTCCAATTCCCCTCCATGCCTCTTGTATTCTTCTCTTTGAGAATAGGAAGTACATGGCCCTTCCTCTTCTTGAAGCCCTTTAGGCGTTTCATTGCATCTCTTCTCCTTCATCTTCTTAACCTCCTTGAAGAGGTTCTTCTTGGATCTGAAAAGTGATGAGATAAGGCTCATCCTCTCCATCATTTTTATCTTTCTTCTTCTATTTGTATTCTTATCCTTTTGATAGCATAATATCTCGAAAGCTCATAGGCAAAAGCCAAGATTACTTGCTCTAATACCGGGTATAATATCCCAAAATAGGAGGATGCGCAGGTAATAAATCAACATAAACTGGAAATTATAGTGAAAAATCAGCTCATAAAATGTGTGTTGAACACACAGCCATCAATTAAAGTTTCGTAAGCAAAATATGTCCACTAGTTTATCCCAAAGTGGAGAAATGTGGCAATGTAGACCAAAGAAAACGTGGAGCTCCGGAAAAATTGTATTATAACTATGGGAAATATCTTTGTATCCATTATATTATGTGTTAGGACTCACATATAGAAGGGAATTAGAAACAAATCCCTTTTGATGTGTTAAATAGTTGTCCCAAAGTCCCAATATGGTTTAAAAATGCCCAAACAAGTTGACTTATGTACATGCATACTCATCGGAAAGCAAGTAAATACTTGGCATGATTTTATGAGGGTTTCTACTACAATATTATAAAAATAATAGATCTATAATCTTATTACTCAACACATGAAGAAAAATAGGGATTTAGCCCTTCTTACACATTGGGAAGCATGGAAAATTTTAGGGGCTAATATTCGCAGGTGGGCTAATTTTCCATGGTTTTTCCAAAAAAAAGATTTGTCAATTTCCATTTTTTTATAAAAATGATTCGCCCAAATTTTACAATATAAAATTATTTTACGTTAAAAACATCGCCAACATTATATAGACAATATATATAATATCATTATAAATTTGAATAATTTTACAAATACATCAATACAAATTTTATAGTTTTCATATTAGGGACTAGTGAGATTCGCCATTTTTTTAAACTTCAAGATAAATTTCCATCCTTAAAATTATCCCTGTTGGGAAGATAACTCGGTAAGGGTTTCATGAAAGCACAAGTAAAAAATGTTAGATCTATAGATATGGATCTGGAATAACGTAGTATAACTAAATCTCTACCTACATATAGCTGAGTAATACAATGAATGAAGGAAAATCCTTCTTACAAACTTTCTGGGAGAAAGGCTGGCCTCTTCTCGGAAAGTAAGCTCAAGATTGAGGGGTTTGACCCTCACAATGCAGCACTTTGCAAGAAAGCGACGGCTTCACCGCAAGGGAATATAATTTAGCTAATGGGATTACTTTGGCCAAGTGCCGAGATGTGAAAAATATGCTCCCGAATCTTCCTCACCGATCTTCCAAAGGAAAGAAAGTTTCCTCCTCCGAAAACACAAGCTATGGAACTAGTGTTGCGATCCCCAACTGCAACACAACAAGTTATACCGCTGCAGAAATAATGATGTCACTAAAGGAGGATGCTTGGCCTCGAGCCTCGATGTGGAGAAATCTTCGCACAATTTCCCTCAAAGAAGCTTCTCGAGAAGGAGAAAGGAATTCCTAAACGAGGGAATTCCTTGTGCGAGCAAGACAACAATATCAACTAAACGGTTGGAGAAAGTAGAATAGTCATGTAGACTAAAATACAATATTCAATTCATAAGATGTCTTGCTATGGGCCGCCTTTCCCTCCTTTTATACAAATGGAAGCCCTCTCACTTTGGGTCCCACTCATTAGGTTTTTCCTCCACCGGTGGAATCTTCCTCCCACTATCTCTCGCGCGTTGTCTCACAAGATGATCTCCACCTCCTATCCTAGCGTTGTTGACTTGGTCAAAATTGACCTCCGTCCACATGAGAATGTCCACCGTTCACACCTCGGGGTGTGAAATCCAAACCTCCTATGTTGATCCCTTTTTACACTGCGAGGGATTTTATTCATATTTCGGAAAAATTATGAGCCTCTCTTACCCATTTATTCATCACACTATGTGCAAACAACAAAAATCAATATTCTAATTAAGCTACATGCTAATTCTCTGAATATTACACATGGAGATCGCAAATGCATAATGATTAGAAATTTTTTTACATCGGTAATGACGGTGGGCACAAAATGGAAGAAGAAATGGAAGATGATATGGAAGGTGAAATGGAAAAGGTTCAAACAATGGATGAAACAAAACTGGAAACAATGGAATGTGATATGGAAGATGAAATGTAACCGAGGAGGAGAGCACGGTGAAACGACATATATAGTTAGAAAGATATATACAATGAGCTAGATCAGCAGCCGACGTTGATGAAAGTAAAACTTAAGGAACTACTCATTTTACGGGGTAAGTTTCCTGCGAGCAAGTCTCTTTCTAGGTTATCCAACGCGAAAGTATTGTTTCCTTTGTCCTCTACCACCGTGAATGGACCAAACCAGAGGCAATCGAGCTTCTCATGATTCCCTTTGTCTTCTCACCTGATATCCCATCACATCACCAAATCCCCAACTTGGATTTCTCTATCTTTAGCTCTCCGCTGGTCAAATAAGCCTTTCATTTTTATTGATACACCGCTAGTATAAGGCTTACCTATTCCCAAGTTTCATTCAGCTCCACCACCGATTCATTCTTCGAATGCAGGTCATTTGGCTCCTCCTCTTTCTTGTAAGAACCATGCCATGGGAAATGCAATTTGAATGGGGAAGATTGTGGCCTTGCCATACACCATTTCATAAGGGGATTTTCCCGTAGATATCTAGTTGTGATGTGGTTTTCCCCGGAGAGCGAACTTGAGGCACGAGTCCTAGTTATTTTGATTTTCCATTTATGGTTTTCTTTAGGAGTATCATCAGCATCTTACTAGATGATTCAACTAGCCCGATTGCACTATGGGTAGTATACGGTAGGAGTGTCCCAACAAGATAATGTAGCGTCGACAAAAATTTACAAATTCAACCAACTTGAATGCCTTCGCATTATGCCGCGAGTGATTTTAGGTGGGTATATAAACTTGGCTATTATGTTCTCCTCTGTGGAACTTGATCACTAGTGAATTTGTAGAATTTCTTGTGGGCACGGACTTCTACCGCTTGGTGAAGTAATTTGTAGTAATAAGGATCCATCGATGTTGATTGCTAGAAGCCAGGTGAATCTCTCATATGAAATCGATTCCCCATTGCTTTAAAGGGTTCTTCAACATGTATTGGGATCAATGGGAGAGGTGCATACCTTTTTCTTTTCGCGTTGAATGTCTAACACTTCTCACATGTCCTCGGACAGCGTAGCATGCACATCAAACAAAACAATTTAGGCGCGTAAGAAAGTCTTACCCTCGGGATCTTGTGTGCGACGGATTGTGAGATATAGTGTCTACCACATATCCCTTCTTGGAACTCAGCCATCACTTGGTCCACCACCTAATCTATTAACCACAATAGTAAGATCCCTATCGAGTATTTCCAGTAAAGTCGCCCATTTTCCACGATTTACTTTTGAGACTTCAACCTTAAGGCATGGTACTTGGCCTTATCATAGTTAGGATGCTATCTCAGAGACAGAAATATATTCCACCGCATATTTCACCACGAGGAGAGAAAGTAATTCACATGTGTGAGTGGAGGACTCTATGATTTAGATGTGCTACCGTGGTCTCATGTGCCTCGCCTCCCGTCATAGACATATTTATACTTATAGGCCGAGAGTTGGATTCGAATAAGATTTTGGCCAACCCTTGGCCTTTAATGAGCTCCTCGTGGGCTTCATCTCCAGTTCATACTCCTGAATCTTGGCTATCCACTTACCCCTTCTTCCCTCACTGTTGTCCTATACCAAAATATATTTTACCGCTGCTATGCAAACATAGGCAGCTATAGTAAACTTTAATACATATACCCGAAATGACTTTAAAGATTTGACCAGGGAATCAACTTTCTTTTCCAAGATATCATATTTCAACTTGGCATCTCGTAAGACTTGGGTGAACAACAAAATGGGCTGCTCATGTCCTTCGACATTTTACTTTAAAATTACTCAACTATCGTGTGAGGAGATACGAAAGAGAAGATCATGAACGGCTTCCCATAATCTAGACCGGCGGCACGAGAGCTTCCACTCGAAGGCCTCGTTTGATCTTGTTAAAGTCGTCCCTAGATTCATGGGTTCATCTAGCTTCACTAATCTTCTTCCACATCCTAGTGATATTGCAGTGGAAATTTACGGCATAGTTGGGAATGAACCTTACTCGAGGAAATTAATTCTTCCCGGGAACACCTAGATCTCCTTCTTTCTTTCTTGGTAGGGGGATGCCATCTATCACCTCTACCCTCTTTGGATCGATCTTCACTCCCTCCTTAGTCACTATGTGACCTAGTAACCTTCCTTCTTCTAAAGGAAACATGGATTTCCGAGGGGTTCAAAGACAAAAACATACACGCATCATTTTTCAAAGGCTCTACAAAGGTGCTCGATGTGTTCGGTGTCACTCTTTTGAAAAGACGATGAGTCATCCGGCAATTCACGCGAATTTGTCTTTCTCTCTATGAAAGTGATGTCCATCGCTGCTTGGAATGTGAAGCACCGACATTTATCAAGCCAAAGGGCATTCAGGCATACATGAAGGTTCCCCAAGGCGTGGTGAATGTCGTCTTATTTTGGTCTTCGAGGAGCACTGCCACTTGATTATACCTCGAGAAGCCATCCATCATGGACATGTGGAAATATCCCACCACCTTTTTCAGGATGTGGTCCATCTTTGGGAGGGGATAGTTATGCTTGAGGGAGGATCTGTTCAAATTGAAAAAATCCACGGCTAATTTCACCATTCTTAATCCTTACTGGCACCAGGTTCTCCACCCACTCAGAATATCCTAAAGGAACAAAGATCTTGGCTTACAAAATCTTCTTTATTTCCTTCTCGATAGCTGGGAGGAGAAGAGGGTTGATCTACCTTAGATTTTTCTTATGAGGCTTTGCATCTTCTTTCAGAGGTATTTTATGTTGTATAATATCTATGTCAAAAGTCTTTAGATCTTGGTATGACTAGGTGAAGACGTCTTTGTATGATTGGAATATACTGAGATACTAACCTTAGTATTATTTCGGAACACCTTTCGACAAATTTAGCACCTTCGGATCTTCTTCTGTCCCAATATTCACATCACTCAAAAGATCATCGACAGTCATTTTGTTGGGATTTACTGGGATGTCGTTCTTATCAAAAAACCTCTCCAATGGCACAACCCCTCTGGGGATGACATTTCCATTTAATTGCAGAACATGGTGTCCGATTAGTTTTTCTTCCCACCTAGATTTTGGCTCTTCACTGTCATCTTCAGGGACTGAATCGATCACCATATTTGAAAATTAGCCTATATTTTCCATGAAATTTTGGAACTTCTCTTCATCTTCAAAGACTTTCCAATGCTTTATGTTATTTGGAATAGACGGGCGGTACTGCACTTCAACTTCATATATGAGCAACAGATTTTGCGGGCATGGAAATTGCTAGCATCCATAGCTAGTGAGTCTTCCATTTTGTTCTTGTCCCTTGGTATGAACTGAATATTAACTGCAAAAAATAAATTCTCGATTAAATCCCATACCTCGTTGCTATAGGCTATGAGCTGTGGGTGTTTGTTTTGGCATTGCTTCATGACTTGTCTCACTACAAGCTCTGAATCCACAAACACCTTGAGGTTTTGTATGTTCATATTCCACAACGTTTTCAACCCTAGAAACATTGCTTCATATTCAGCCACATTATTTGTGGCTTTGAATTCTATCTTAAAGGAGAGGGGAACCAAGCATCCTTCTGTGGATATCAAGAGTACTCTGGCCCCATTACCTTCTTGTGAATTAGCTCCATGAAACTGCAATGTCCATATCTTGTTTCCTCTCTACTCATGGAACTCTTCGGTATTATAAGGAAAACATCTGTTTCTTGTAGGAAATCTTCATCCTCCTCAACCATGAGACAAGAGAATTTTCCCTCCTTACCATATACTAGGAATTTGTGGAACTATTTTATTTGGTTACCATCTTCACGAATCTGGATTGACTGTATAACCTTCTATCCTCTCCTCCAAATACTGGAATAGTGGCATAAGTAAGGTCTAGTTTTACGGACCCTATAATCTTGGATCCCCAGGATCTGGATAGAAACATTCTGAATCAAGATGGGATATTAGCAGCAATGATGTCCATCACCACACTTTCGGCCCGAATCTAGGCCAATTTTACTACCAAATGTTTGAACATGCCCAATAACTTCACCCTCTTGGAATCAAAAGAATACAGATCTTTATAAGGTCTACTGATCTACAACCCCAACCACACCATGACAGATAATGGAAATAGATTATGTGAAGCCCCGAAATCTAGCATGTAGTTGTGCATTAACAGGTCATGAATAAGTAGAGACACATAGAATTGGGGAGTGGTTGAGTCCAACTCTTCTACATGAGGTCCAAAGACTACCATGGGTATTTCCTCTTGGAGATTGAGGCTGTAGGGAAAGGTCCTACGCTATGGGGCAGCATGAATTGAGACACTTGGGCTTTATATGAAGGCTGCTTTAGGAGCTCAGTTAGGGGAACCAAGATCTTGACCTTCTCTAGCTCTTTCTAGATGTTAAAGGTCATGGGAGCTTTTTCTGCAATGAATTATTTATACTGATATTTAAGGTGGTCAGGTAGGTTCGAAGCCATGGAAGAGGACTTCATGTTTGTAGGAGTATCAGAACCTATCTTTGTGGAGGTGGAAGCAGTGGCCTTATGATCTGCAAACTCTTCTAAAGGCTTCTTCCCCTTACTGGCAGAACTAGAAGAGGTCTGTCCTCTTGGTATTGATTCTTCATTTTGTTCCTGCACTCGGGTTCTCTTTCTAGAGGACCTGAGGTCATACTTCCTATGGAGCTGAGCTCGCATGAAGTCCACAAACTGCCTGCAGTAATCATCAATATCTTGATCCTTGGGGGGAGCTTCATTTTCTTCTAGTTCATCTTGTAGGGTGAGTTCACCTTCTTCATGTTCTTAATAAGAGATGAATTGAACTTCTTGGAAGTCAGTTACTTCCTCAGCATATCCATCTATTTCCCCTTCTAATTATAGAGAAGGTTGGGTGTGATCTTGTTGCTCCTTCCATTCCCGTTGTAACAACTATATAGGGGGCTTCCGGTATTGTGGATTTAACCCATGATTTGAAATCATATGGTTAGGATGAGGAGAGGAATTCTTAGCCTCCAATTCAAGCTTCACCAGCTTATTCAAGAGGTTCTTGTTCAGCTTATTCATCTCTTAAATTTTATACTCTGGTGATTCCCTTACTTGATTAGAGGTAGAAGCCTCTTCCTACTCCTTCTGTCATCATGCTTGGTCCTCCCTTTGAATTTTCCTGTAGAAGAAAAAATTGCTTCTACTTCCAGTTCATCAGTTTGGATCTATTCTTGGGACGTAGACTTTCTTTCCCTTAGAATGAAACCAAACTCAGGTTTGAAAGATCCTGTGAAAACCACCTTACAAGCTTCCTGGCGACCTCGACGGGGAGCTTTTTGTAGAGCTTATTGAACCCCTTTATAAATTTTGTAACATCCTCGTTGTGTCTCTTTTTCAGAGCATTGACCTCTCTGAGGACATATCCATAGTCCCTCTTCTCTCCCATTTTAGTGTGAAGAAATTATCCATTTCTTCCCAAGTGGTGACTACATTAATAGTAAGAGATTTGAACCCGTTTCAAGCCTCTCCATCCAAGGATTGGACGAAAAGCCTCAACACCACATCTATGTGTTCTACATTAACATTTTCAGCAAAGGTGCAGAAGTCTTCGATATGTTTCTGCACAGAAGTGTTGTCTTCCCTGGTAAATCGAGGAAAGATATTTAGATAATCGTGAGGCATGTCATGCAATACTTGAGGCAAATCCAATGGAGCATATTTGTTGAGGAGGAAGCCTGGTACAACCATGAAGGGCAATGGTGTATTTTGAGGATGATTTTGTTGTGGTATGATAGTTATATACTGAGCAGAGGTTTGGATGTTTATCTGTAATGAGTTATAGAGTGTTGTAGTTTATTTGACTTCTTCAGCCTCTCGAGTAGGATGCGAAGGAGGAAAATAAATATCAAGAATTTGGCTTCGTCCCTTATGTCTGAACTAGTTAAAACATAGGTCTCTTGAGGGTATTCAAGTACACGATTTGTGGAGCTAGGACCATATATATCATCTTTCTTAGAAGATGAAGGAAAATCTTCTACGGAGAATGAGGGTGGGTCAGCCTGGATGGGCTGCTTCTCCCTCCTGATTCTCCTAAATATAATATTTTCATGATCAGATACAGAAGGGGTTCTCTACTGAGAAGTATATGAGTAGGTATGAGGTCTAGTGTAAGCCAGGATTATGCTTGATTTGAACTTTGATAACAGTGGAGTTACCAAGGTGAGGGTTATGAAACTCTCAACCCTTCTTGCTCACCTGATTTAAGGGTGAAGATAATGTTGTATCCCAGGGAAAAGGTTTTCAAATTCGCTCCCCGGAAACAGTGCCAAAAAGATGTTGTAGCTTCTAGAGACAACCCTGAGTTTCAAAATACTAGTGCCTAGGACATCTTAAAATCAGAGGTTAAAAGTAGACAACAACACAAAATTCCTCTGACAAAATATTGAATGAGGAAACAATGGTTTTGGTTGTTCATGGAGTGAGAAGGTCTTGGAGTCGATTCTTGTGAATTCCTTATATTGTGAGACAGATCAAGAGGCTATGAAGCTTAGTGACTTTTAAATGGGCCAAGTATAAAATAATGAGCAAAAATATTGAAAGAATGTAGAGGCATTCAGGGAAAATGGAGAAGGAACCCATGAGAGACATGCTTAAGAAGTTTAAGAATCTGCGCCCTATAAACTCAGAGGAAACACATATAAATAAAATATGGATAACAACAGAGGTTCGTGGAGCACAAATTAACGTAATACAACAAAATTAATTATGTAAGCGTTAACATCTATGCATTATACTGATAGGAATTCATGAATAAAATTGCAGATCTCCGACAGCTACATTACATGAACCATCAAAGAAAAATAGCATGCAAGATGATTACACATGAAGAGGAGATTACTGATAAAAAATAAAAAAAAATACATATTGATCATTACTCCATCTAGAATCCAAATATTAGCTCTGTATTATATTGATTTCAAGCAACTGTCCCTAAAATGTATCTCAGAGCACAAGGAACACAGTCATACAAAACTACAGCAAAATTATTCCAAAATTTTAGAACCTTTTCTTCATCTTAGAACTCACTACATATAGAGTTCTCCCCTGAGGTTTTTTAACAAAATATTCTATCAAGAATGATCCACGCAGATGAAACAAAAATATCCTAACAAATTATCATAGAATGCCTTAAGCAATCGCTCCTCCAACATAAAAATCAAAATAGAATGGGTACAATCAGGATTTTACCAAGAAAAAAATCACTATATAACAGTAATAAGGAAAAAAACAATTAGCCTAGGAGGCCATAACCCAAAATATTCAGCAGAGTGGCGAGAAGTGGTTGAAAACCCAGTGAGCGGTATGATTTCTACTACTTGATTTCAGCTATCGACGAAAGGCTTTCACTCCATGCTCTCATGATTCACCTTAATCGAAATGGAAAAGACATATGTACCGCACGTGCTCCACTCTTCAACAGAGGTTAATGGACGAACTGAAAAATAATAACCATGCTGCTGCACCAATAACTCATGTTGTGTTTTGACTAATGAGAAGCAGAGACCAGAATTTAGAAGGGGATGTGCCGCACATAACACACAGAGGAATAATTTTAATTACTGCCAAGGGTGAGACAATGGATGTGGGGAAGGCTTTGATGGCGTGGTGAGGAAGTGGGGGTGAAAGCACGTTGCGAAATTGCAATCGGGACATGATGAGTTTCGAGAATATGATCTAAACATGAAGATATGTGAGGCGCGGTGGAGCATGAAGTTATAATGTGCGCGATGCGATATGGACTTCAGCAATCGCAACAGATAGAGGTTGGTATAGATTTTAAAAATTATAATTTCATATTTACGATGTGGTATTGGTTGTAAAGTGCGATGGCAATCAGGCCATATCGCAAGCTAAAATATTTAACTTGCGGGCACTGTGATAGGTAAGCGGTAAAATCTGCAAACTGTGATATGCGACGCGCTAAAAACTAGTGAATGCAAAAAGGTGGAAGGCACGGAAAATGAAAAATATGTAGGTTGTCATGTGGATGCGAGTAGTGTATCAAGTTTGGACGGGTCCTAGTAAGTCGCATCAATGACAAGATAGGTTTTAGTGAGTCTTTTAAGATGTAAAGGTTAAAACTTGCGGGGGGACGATGTTGCTGATGAAGATATGCAACGAGGGGCTTTATAAAAGGGAAAGTGAAGGATAAGGGAGGGAAAATATAGGTAAAGGGGGTAAATGATATGAGGGGTGGAAAAAATGAAGTTTGCTCACTATTTAAGCCTTATTAGCTACATTTACCCCTTCTCTACTAAATTGAGATGCACATGGGTCCCTTTTGAAGCTCCTTGATAATCCGGACTGGCTTTCTTCTCTCCCTCTCCCCTTTATGTAATATTCCATCTCTTGATCTTGTCAAAGTGGATGGAATCGGTCCATGGTATTATTGTGGTATTTTCCTATGGTATTGACCCATGGTATTTGTTGACAATTTTCAAGGAAAAATAATAAAATAATGCCCATCAAGCCTATAAAAGGAGATAGAAACGAGGCATTTAGATTCATTCTGGTTTTTATCTATCTTATTGTGTTTGGGTTGAGAACTTGGCCTAGCTAGTTCTAACATTGATCCGAGGACGAAAACCCCATGGTCAATTTGTGTGGTGGATCCATCCAGGGTCCACGATAGTGCTTCAGTATTGGTTTTCTGTTTTAATGAGCAACTGAGCACGCCACTGCAAATCATGTATCTTTTTTTTTCAGTTAATAGTATAAATAAAAGGGCTGCATTTCTAGATGTTTCTATTCTTGTTTTTGATGAAAGTATTTTTAAATCAGAACACTAATATGTTTTAGATCTATCGATTTTTTCACTCTTTGGAATCTTACAGTGGGATCAGAGTTGTGCATCTTTCCAACTTGAGGGTTTATTATAGGTCAAATACAAGGAAGATCATGATTCAAGGTTTCATGATAAATTAGTTTTCGGTGATTTCACGCTAGCTAAAATCTTAGCAATTTCGATGGTTATCTATAGCCACCCTAATTAGCTCATTATTATTGAATTTTATGGAGTATATTTTTCTACAGGGATATCCGTGATACATCAAGGTGGAATTGCGCTAGCAGTTGAGGACCAGAACGCCACTCAGGAGCATCGAAGGAAGGGTAATAAAGGACATTATGTTGCAGTGTTAGTAGTGATCCTTTTTACATAGGTCGGTCTATCCACGCCAATTGCATATCATTATATTTTACGTTTGATTACAATATTGCATTAGTTGTGACCCCCTTTAACGCAGCCATGGGAGAGCGAAGATAGCTGAGGGATGGTGGGACATAGCCTAGAAAGGATTCGATGATCTGTCTATGGCTCAGCGATATAGGGAGCCTGTGGAAACATGAAGGCAGTTGAACGCAACCCTAAGCGAAAGAAGAGACTGACGACCATTTGAGGCTTTTGCACACGATGGGAGGGCATAATATTACAGATCACTACAGAAGTAGCGTTGACTCTTTGTTAAGTGATTTATTTTTCTCTTTCAGTTACTGCAGCACCGTGGCAAAGACACTAGGGTTATAAATCGATACTGGTGGTCTATTGACCCTAATGGTCAAACCATTTGTGATGCGAAGGCTGATATATGAATAAAGTTAATTTCATTTGAAGATTATTTAATGGATAGTGGTATTCTATTTTAATTCGCAATGGATTATATGACCATGTTTAATTCAGAAGGTTCCTGATATATCAAGTTTGTCACCTTAACATTAAAAATATTGTAGAAGGGATCCAAGCAATAAAGCTCACATATCTTGGGAATTATGGGAGTGAGAACGTTCGGAAAGACCAGTCTGACACCCACATCGAACCGCAGATCATGAGCTGAGGGATATATCATGTTCTGGGCACAAGGGAAAGCCGATTAGCATCAACAGGGCCGAGCAATGCATTCTCGTTGACTTTATAGCACTTTGGGATGAGCACCGCTTGATTCGAAAATTGCAGTGAACTGTCATTAGCTCCAAGGGTATCCACACCGGTGCAGAATAGTAAGGGAAATATTTTTGCCTGTAGTTATTTTCTAGATGCCATAATAAGTTCATGAAAACGTTTTGATATATTATCTGCAATTGATTTTTCTGTTGGTTAAGAGCTGGAGCAGATCTTGTTGGGCATACAAGATCGATCGAGGGAATGGCATCCCTTTGTGTGCGGAAAGGAAGGGCATCACTCATCATTCGGAGGCCACCAGGGAAAGTCTCGTACATTTTTCCTATCACCAATCTACAACTCTATGATTGTTGCAGTCTCATGAAGCCTGGAATTATATTTAAATGTTTTCCATAAGGGCTAACTGTCTTCAATAAGTTGTTGGTCAAAATGCCTTGATTACAATAAAGCGTTCCCTTATGGATTCCATTTGTATTTAAATGGATATCACATGAAACATCGTATCCACCAGGGAAAGGCACGTACATTTTTCCTATCACCAATCTACATCTCTATGATTGTCGTAGTCTCATTAAGCCTGGAATTTTATTTAAATGTTTTCCATAAGGGCTGACTCTCTTCAAGAAGTTGTTGGTCAAAATGCCTTGATTACAATAAAGCGTTCCCTTATGGATTCCATTTGTATTTAAATGGATATCACATGAAACATCGTATCCATATATACGATTATGGATATGGATATTTTAATGGGGTATATATATATATGGAGATGGGTATTTTAATGGGCTTTGTGATAACATTTTATTGTGGTCTTAAGAAGTTTGCATTGCCATTATACTTACTATCATGCAATGCTTGAATCTCTTACTTAATAGCTGGAAAAAATATATGGTGGGGTTCCATGGTGGATACATAAATCTCTTATGCATTTTATCTTAATAATCCAACACCCTTAATTGGAGAAGATGGGCCCATGAGGACGATTCAAGGAAGGAATGTATTTCAGTTTCCTCCCCGTTGGATGGAATCGTATGGAGGGAGCTTTGGTCATATAGTAACATCAGAGATATAAAGATATAATTGTGGGTGTTACAAGAGGTTTGAAAATGGACTGTCTTGAAGAAATTTTGGAAAACAACTAGAAAATCCTTCATGAACTAGTGAGGATATATGGTCCTTTAAGCAACCATACCTCAATAGACCAAAATGATAGTCAAAGCAGGAGACCATTATCAAACAAGGTACATGTCATTCTACAAAAAAAAAATCATGGGAGGTGAAGGAAGGACAAAAAAGAGTAGTTAAGCTCTTCACAATTGGCTCTGAATTGTAGCAAACAAAATCAATCATAGACCTTCATAAGTTGGAGGAATTAGACATATGTTTGTCCAAGGTGGGATAACCAGAATGGAAGAAACTCGGTTGGGCTCTCAAACCATCCATGCTTGCATTAATACAACCCAGACTTCGGGAACATCCTAATGAAGAGGTCATACTCACAATTGCTTCTTGTCTCATCAGGGTCTTAGCTCTAACATCACCATTACTTCCCTACAATAATTACAATAATGATCTCATGAGAGATATACAGCAGCTGATAGTAGAAGCCCTTGAGGGGTTGAATAACATCATGTTTCATAGTTATCAGAACTGTTGTAGAATTTTGAAACTCATGGGAGAGTTTAGTTTTGGCACATTCATGTCGAATATGGAATGCGACGAGTTGATCTTTCAGTTGCTCCAAAACATTTATACTAGTATTACATCAGCTCACTCAGACCATGTCAAAGCATGCATGCAAAAGGTTGTGTCTTTGTTCTTAAAAGGAGATGCTGACATACGCAGGATACTAAGATCCAAATTGTTGACCATTTGGAGGAAGGAACCAAAGGTATCACCACCTGCCTATGATCTAGTCAAGAAATTGGTCAGGCAAAACATAAAATGGCTCAGAAAGGTGTTTACTAAGAAGGAGTTGAGAAGGATTGATGGAGAAAGCAAGAACAAAATCTGCAGCAATAATGAAATAAGGAGGAGAGGACTATTCTTTATCTGCAGGGGACCTTCGGCCGTTAACCATTCTTGTCCAGGTGATAAGAAGAAGGTAACAAAGACAGAACAAGAGGAGATTACTTCAAATCATTGTGAGTATTTTGTAACTGGGTCTATTGATCTTCAAGATGGTGAGCAACATCATGACATTATTCAAGGAAGCTTGCAGGATGATAAGCATTTGGAAGTGCAGGAGGAAATTCTACCTAATGCCATTGATGAGGTTGATTCCTATACAATTGAGTTCGTAGATCCCTAGGGGAATATCCATAAAGAATATGAAAAATCAAGTATAGATAAAATTCCACCAATGCATCTATGTTCGACAGTTGAAAGGGATGAACATATTGTCTCCATAGATGAAGTAGACCTGGGAGATTTGGGTGAGGATCTAGCCATAATGAACCAGCATGATGAGTATGATCACGAGGAGCAATATGACAAACATAATGTGAAAAATGAACCATTCCTAGAGATTTGGTGAAAGGCTCAAGTTGAAGTTGTGGTCGTTGGGCATCGGGTGCAAATAGATACAGTCAGCATGACACTAAAATTTCCAGTAGAAGACTTTCGGAAAATCATGAAGCATTTCAAGACAGATCTTATGTTGTTGAAGTAGAGAGTCTGGGCAGCCCGAGACATTGTTTTACAAGAGAATAGAAATATTGAGGAACTCATAGAGGTATGTGCCGAATCAATGACCAAGTTGTCTAGTGTTGAGGAACGACTAAAGTCCCTCACAAGGCAGTGAGAGGAGTACAATTGGGAGTTTGAGAGAAGCCCTCTACAGGAATACATATATAAGGCTTGTAACATGAACAAACAACCTTTATACATTGGGAAGAGTAGGGTAGAATTCTCCAAATGCATCATGTTGGATAACCAAGTGGAGAAACATGAATTGAGCATCGAACGACATCAACATATTAGATTTCTATATATTCATCCTTCCCCAAGTATGTATTAGCGAGAGATTATGATCTGGTATTCTATTGATAGGTTGATTGTTTGGAGGATACTAATAGGCAAGGGCATATTGCAACGTGGGGCCCTTGGTGCAGGCAGTGATGGAGGGTTGAAATGGTACCATGACCCAGAGGTCCCAGGATTTAGGTGGCACTGGGATCCAAGAGAATCCATTGGGGGTAGGATTGGCTAAAGGATTGTTTGGGATCCTGGTCAAAGGATTGTTTAGGATCCAGGTATCGAAGGATCCATGTAGGACCATTCAACATGCACAGATGGAACGGGACATTGGGTTGTATGGGATCCCGGTATCAATGTACAAATGCTTCTTTTGTGGATAGAGGTGGATCGCTTGAGGAGAAGAAATATTTGGGCAGGAGGATTTTTAATATTCCCTCTCTTGATTCGGTCAAAGTGGACAGAATCGGTCCACGGTATTATCATGGTATTTTCCCATGGTATCAACCCATGGTATTTGTTGACGGTTTTCAAGGAAAAATAATAAAATAAGGTCCATCAAGCCTATAAAAGGAGATAGAAACGAGGCATTTAGATTCATTCTAGTTTTTATCTATCTTATTATGTTTGGGTTGAGAACTTGGCCTGTCTAGTTCTAACATTGATCCCGGGATGAAAACCCCGTGGTTAATTTGTCTAGTGGATCCATCCAGTGTGCATGATTGTGCTTCAGTTTTGGTTTTCTATTTTAATGAGAAGTCGAGCACACCACTGCAAATAATGTATCTTTGTTTTCAATTAATAATATAAATAAAAGGGTTGCATTTCTAGATATGTTTGTGTTCTTGTTTTTTATGGAAATTATTTTTAAATCAGAAGACTAATATGTTCTAGATCTATCAAATTTTTCACTGTTTGGAATCTTACACTTTGTGTTTGGTCATAGGCCAACACCTTTCATGTTATGTACATTTGAAACTCTATTTCATTGTTTACGCACATATATCTTGATGCTTTATAAAAGTTCATTGCGCTAACATATGACAGTTTTCTAGGTAACTATAGAACAAGTGGATAACCATCATCTTCTACTATGACTGATCATCCATGGAAGGGCTTCAACTCTAGTGAGAATCAATGAGGTATGCACAAATAATAGTTAAGTACTTTCCAGAGAGTGTATGCATGTACTTTACGAAGTGATGGTCCAATTAAATGCATAGAAACTTGGATAGGGTTGTTTCATTTATTTGGTTTGAGTGGTAAAATATTCTTAATATTCCTTATTGGGCCATGTGTACTAGATCCAATTCTGAGTTTTGAAAAATCATATTAAAAATAAATACATTATAAAGCTATATGATTCATATAATGTGATTCTCATTATTTCTCTTGTTCTCATTTGTTGAATGCAAACTTCTTGCATTTTTATTACTATTTCGGCATCCTCTTATGTGCAACACTATGCCTGGAACATCCTCGAACAGTGGGATTGTGATGGAGAAAATCAATATGCCAACTGGTTCTTGTAGTCCTGAAAAGAATTAATATGGGCACTCATGACGAAAGAAACTCAAAACCAGGGACTGAAAAGCAACTCAAAACAAGTGTGTACGTGACGAGGTACTCTATTGCAAAACCAATATTATCATAAAAAATGTGGATATATTGGAGGGTTGTACCAACTTATCTGAAGCTGCAAATATATACTTTAAATTCATATTTTATCTATATATATAAATTTTAGTTGTCCAAAATGGTTTTGTAGAAGATTTTATTTTTAGCTATCGTTTTCTTCATGGTTTGGTAATTTACAACACTTATATGTCTTGTTAATATCAGATAAGTCCAGGCTAAAATTGTTGACAATATCATTGATATTGATACAATAGGGAGGCATTCAATGATTTATTTATTTATATCATTAAGTGATTTTTAGTTGTGGTGTATGCATCATGAAGATTGCCTTAAGAGTGCAGAAATTTGTGTCATAAGTTTTAGTAACATTTCTCGTTAATATCCTAGTGGATTGGATTTGTTTAGAAGTGAAATATTTTATTATATTTCAGATCAACTGTAAAGTTGTAAATTCACAAACTAGATCCAGGAAACGTCTAGGAAAGAGGTGAAATTTTGAAGGTTGCATTAATTGCCCTAAAAGTAAAAATTTCAACAAAAAGATGGCTTTAAACAGACGGACACACCAAAAGAAAGAATCATCTATTCAAAAACTCCTAAGAGATAATTCAATGCTACGATAACCATTTAATAAAGAGATGTCAAATTGAAAGAAACAAAATGCAGTAGTTTGGGATTTAGATTCAAACTGAACATGTTTTTTCCACCTTAACTACCACAACCTAGTGGCTTTAAGGAAACTAAATATGACTCGTTGGTTTCTTCTCGTTGGATTAGACATGTTTCTATGTGAATTTTTTTATCAAGCAATAACATAATATTAAATTTTGGAAGTGCGTGCATGGAGAAAGAGCAAGAGAAAAGAGTTAGTAAATTCAGACTTAATTGGTCCTATGAGAGTAGTGCGATGGAGGTGCAAAGAAATTTATTGTAATTTTTAATGATTGAAGGTGCTCCAAACATTCAAAAAAGGATGATGGACACCAAAAATTAATGAATCAAGAAGGAAAAATGAACTCAAAGGGCCTAATGAGGCGTAAATTGGAAAGGGAAAATTTTCAAATTTTTTGAAGAAAAGTGTTGGATCTACCCCCTACAAAGAATATTATTCCATTCACATCAAGGCCTAAGCCTAGGCATTGGAGTTCCCACTTAATCCACTTTTCACTATCAAGAAAGAAGTGAAATAAGTATATCCAAGGAGGAAAAAATATGAATAGAGAGAATGACCCTCTAAAGTTATTTAGTTAGCATGCTCAATACATGTGTTTAGCCATGATCAAATCAAATATTTATAGTTGAAACTATTTATGCTAGATTTAGATCACAAATTCATAAATCCTCTACAACATGTGGACCTTGTTGTGTAGGAAAGCAAGGAACCATTTGGAAAAAAACATTTATGAAAATAGTACCTTACCATAAAGATTCCATGCCAGACGTGTCAGTTCGAAGTTATCCCAAAGTTGCTTCAAACATGCATAAAGGATCATATTTTAAATTTGTTGCTTGAAAAAATATAAATCTATGTATGTGAATCAAGAACACAAAAGTTAGTGTGAGGAAGATTTCAAATGTATTACTATAGGTGGAATGGTTTTTTCTACCATTCCTTAAACTAAAAAACTGTGTCTCCAAAGATGAGAATTATTGTTTCCACCCATACACATGTAAGTATATAAGTTGTGAAGGAAGAAACACACCCAAGCATGTATGCTCCTTGATCACATCTAAATCACTATAAATCACTTCACTCTCTAGAATAGATTCTCCCTTAAATGCAAAGCATAACTCTACTAAAAGCATGATTATCAATTAGATATATTTGATGAATTGATAATGGGTTTACAGAAAATACATTTTCTTTGGGTGATGACATTTTTAAGGGTCAACAAGAGAATCAATGGAACCAATTCTCACTAATTTTTAAAATAACCTCCTTATAAGATTTTTTGATAAATTGCCCCCTTTGCTGCATGGATGTTTCCATTTTGAGGTTTTTACCATGCATGGGTCATTTTTGAGTTTTTTGTTCTGTTATGATCCCATGGCCATGTTGAATTTTAAACAATTGAAACATTTGAGGAATGTTGGAGTTTCTTGGAAGAATCTCAAGATTATTCCAAGTAAAATTGTCCAAATAAATAATAGGATGAACTGAGAAATTGCTAAAAATGCACATGGACACGACTTAAAAGATTCACTAGATTGTAAAGTTAAAAACAAACTACTTGGACAATTATCCTGTAAAAATGAACTAGATATGAACGTTATTTTTTCGGTGAAAAAATGGTTGTGCCGAAGTTTCACTTAGATAGTGATGGAATACATTATACAAGAAATGCATAATTAAATATGGTCCAAGGCTACAACCTTAGGAAATATGATTGCTATAATGTTACTTTTATATTCTGATGCGTTACAGTGAATAATAATAATACTAAATGAACTATGTATGATTAGATTGGAAATTGGGGATGTCTTAGATTCCTAAGCCTTAAGAGATAAAATAATTTCTTGTAAGTACATTTTTTAGTTCATATCATGCCTTACTCTAGTAAAGCTTATTTGGTGGCTAATAATTCCTTTTACAATACAAACTATGTCTTGTGGGTCTAAACATGTCAATGAATGGATCCAGAAATTATCCAAATCCATTCAAATATTTGATATGCTTTCCAATTCCATGAGGGTAAGATGCCCAATAGTAAAATTAGTTTAATTTATAATTTGTGGAAATTCATCTTTGAGTACAATGGGCCACCTTTTGATGGTCAGTGTTGTAATTAATTCATTATATATGAAGGGTAGAAAATGAATGTTTTATTAAATTGACAATTTTATCAGTTGGGGTGTGGCTTGTTATTTTATTGTAGTAAAATTTCATCATTCTCCTTAACATATAAAAAATGAATTTTGAATAAGACTCACAGTTTTATCAGTTGTTCAGTGGCCTGGTGTTAATTTTTCTAGGAGTGCTTTAAGAAACAGGACCGGAGGGGTTGCAACCAGTGACCACATAGAGTGAGAAATATTCCTTAAACTTAAATCTTAGGTTTGAGGGATATCTATTCAGTCGCAATCATTTGGGACTTTCACTTGGCCTCATCCATTTTGATATTTCGCTATGAAGTGGGGGAAAACCACAGTGATAATGTAAGATTAGTGGATATATTAGTGTATAGTAGCTTGGTGGTATGTGGTAACCTATTATTGGCACCAAGGGATTCGAATAAAATACATCAATACTCATTAAAATTCCTCAACAATACAATCATATATAATGTTACACCATTAATAGTTAAAAACATTTGCGAACAAAAGCCAGCATGGACAAACTTGTCCAACCACCAATAACCACAACCTTATGCAATGCACCAACATAAGCTCAAAAATATTTCGAATAAAATCAAGTCTGGCATAACTATAAATATTGTAATATCTTTTATCCAAATTAAATTAAAACGAAACCAAAATTGAGATGCAATTGAATAAATATAGGTATGACCATGGTCCACAAAATTATGTAGTGATACACGAAACCCAAAAAAACTGCACAACATTCCCTCCTCACCCTACTTTCATCTGGAGAAGTCTATTTTGATGAAACTATGGATTAGCATATGCTCTTTAAAAGGGTGAGAAAAGTATCCCTTTCAACAATTCAAGTTTTGATTGTTATTACAAAAAGAAACAATACCATGACAACATTTTAGGGTTATATGTTTTCCATGATATCGGTTCATGATGTTACATCAGGATACAACTAGGCATAACAAACCAAAACATATGATTTGGGGAATATTAGAAATCATTAATTATTATGCATAAATTCATTATAGATTTGAAGGCAATGGGCAATGGGATAGATTCTACAATTTTTCTTTCGATTATTGAAAAAAGAAAAGTATGAATGAGGAACAAGACTTGTGTTAAAATCTTCATTTTTAATCAACCTACTCCCTCATTATAAGAAAAGGGGAAAAACATTATTGACATTTTGAGACATATAAAAATTAAACAATGATTTGACTTAAAAAAATATTTCTCAAAATTTCAGCCAAAAATCTAAAACGTAAAATGTAGTTAGAAAGCACCATAATTTTTTAATGGAAATTGCACGACCATGACCTACTTACTTTTACCAAAATACATTTTTCCATATACATGGAATATATTACATTTTTCCATATATTTTTCACCCATACAAAAAAACATAATCATTGCAAGTTCGGGAAAAATAATACATTAACATGTTATTATTTAGTGAAAGAACCATTCCATGATAGACCCAAGAAAAATGATAGCAACAACCAATTCAGATACTGGGGACCTATCTTGATGTTGATCAACGATTTTTGTTGCAGTAGATGGTGATCCTATGTCATATTTGACATCTACATATGTGCTTAATAATGCTCTGGACATTATATCACTAGACATCCTTTGAATGTCTAAAAATTAATCCATGGTAAAATATTGAAATTCACAACTCCAATTTATTGCTTCCCTATAAAGGGGTTTTAAATTGTCTTTCTAAAACCAATGGATTCCTTTCATCGGATTACATACAACTCCTAGTTGGTGAAGAATTTAATATCATTGGCATCATGCTTTTTTTCCTCTATTATCCCTTCAACAAGGAAAATGTAGTATGTTTTATTGTTTTCCATCCTTCTAGACAATTCTCTATTTCCATGGAGCACATGATTTGTTTCCATGTTGTGAAGGGAAAATTTCATAGATCCTCGTCCTGGATTTAGAAAGCATTACACTTCAATGCATAAATACCATTTTTTCACAATTTTTTACACTTAGAATACCTAGAAAATAAGATAGTAAATTCTTATCATACAAGTAGGAAATTATCTATTTCTTAATAGTCAACATGTTTTTCAGTGGCATATAATTGAAAAAGCTAGTTATTTATTCCTACTATATTCCACTAACTCCTAATTAATTTAAGAGTCATAAACCATTGCATTCTTATTTCCTTTTATGCCTTTCAAAATATCAGGATAAGGAAAAACAAATTAAACATATCATAACACACAACTAACATCACAGCGAAAAAAAAAACATCTCCAAGCAAGAAACTCACAACATTTGGGACCATTTCTGGTGGACGCATAAAAATGAAACAACCAGCCTGTCCAAGAAAGAACCAGAAACCATTTGGGAACATTTCTGGGAGATAAATCAAAATGAAGCAACTAGCATTTCCAAGCTTTTAACGATACCTTATCATCAAAATAAGATTGTAGGTTTTGGAATATTTATGATAAGGGAATTATTTGACTATTGTAAGTCTGTAACATATGAATCATATTGGAATTTATAATAATTTTAGGGTAAAAAACTTTTTAATTGTCCTCTCTTGGGCAACATAGTTTACTTTTATCTCATCTATTGGAAAATCTTATGTTTTTGAGTCTTGACTAAGATTTTTCATAATATAAAGTAGGTGATGGGATGGTACCATGGACCTTAGGCTAACTGAAAATTTTTCAATAAAAATCTAATATATATAGCCATGTTGTTGAAGGTGAATTCCCTTCATAGAAGTAGAATGTCTAGAAATTTTACAAACTAAGGGAAATTAATGCATTTCAGAAAATTTACCTCTTCCGTAGAGGTTCCACAAATATTAACCATGTGAGGTTCCACATATATTAACCATGTGAATTTACAACCTTAGGCTTTCTATGAAATATTATAAAACAACAACAACAACAAAATATTTCATCTTTTAACAACCCCAATCATGGAACGAGATGTTTTGTCCTGGAGTCCAATGATTGCAGCATATCTCTGATATGGTCACAATGTGTTGGGTCTGAAACTGTTTAGTAAAATGTGATAAGCCACCATAGAAGCATATAGATTTACCTATGAAATTATTATTGAAGCATGTGAGACTCCATCTACAATTGAAGACTCTAAGTAGGTTCATGCCCATATCATAAAAACGGGGTTTCAGACTTCATTCAAGCACATATGTGAATGTTAGAATCATTGATTTCAATGCAAATTATAGGGATTATCCAAAAAATTTAACGGGAACCCAAATGACCAATTTTTTCCTTATAATGCGAGTGGATTGAATGGAAACGATGGGGACTCTACATGTTCTTTCTCATCCTAGTCAATAGGAGAAAATAGAAGAAACAATAATGTAAATCCTTCTATATTGACTAGTTGTAACGAGGAAGTCTGATGGGATATGGAGGTCCAGAGCTCATTAAAGGGGTCTCTTGACACTATAAGCCCAATGTTTGATTCATTTCTTTTCAAGTAATTTTAGTTGCAAGAAATTTATTTTTCATGTTTTGCATAATTGGGGGTTGAGTTCCCATTTTTCATGGAAATGGCAGAGTTTAAACAAGAACAAATCCATCTAAATCAAAATTTATAATAAAAATATAATAAAGCGATCTAAAGTAGAATTTCCAAAAATATAAATAAATAAGAATAGAACATACCCATCAAAACCATAATTTTGAAATTCGTGTCTAAATCTTGTTTTAATATTCCCCTATCAAGGTTTTATACATTCAGTTGAAATATCTAAGACATCTCTTGTTTGTGTGAAATTTTAGATATGCTACCTTAAGCTTAATATTTAAAGTATCCACACAATATTTTTTTGAATTATAGATATACATTCTCCACTTTGGCAAGATTGAGTTGCACATAAAACTTGGGTCTAGGTGGATTTGTGGTAGTGTCAAGATTTGAAACATTCAATGAACTGCACACACCAGGGTATGAGTGTGCACAGTCAAAGAATTGACGCATCGACCTAACCACAACCTAACTTTTTTGTGCAAAGACATTTCCAATATCAAGTGTGAGTGTTTACCTCAGTGAAGTTTCCCTTATGTTCACATAATGCAATATCTTAATCTTGTTGTTGTGTAAAATTAACAGTTTATTAATGCAGTAAAAAGAAGATAAATTTCTGCAAGAACTAATTGTGTTTTCTTCAGAGGCTTCTATGAATGAGAGAAAAATTCCATTGAACCCATTTTCTGATATGCTTTACATGGTTAAACATGTCGTTCGTTTTCATGATTCTAGTATATAAATCTTCGATTTTCGCAATATTAAAGTGCATGTTTGAATCTAGTTTAGATAGATCCATGCTATGAACAATGAATATGGGAAGATTTTTATTCAAATGAATACACTGAGGTTAGTAGTTTCTTCTATGACCTTCCTGTTTGAATGTGAACAAATCATTTTCTTAATCAAATGATAGAGACTTTTTTTCTTCTTTGGGAATTTTTATTAGTTCACTACTGAACAAACTTTCTATTTCGATTAATCCCTATTGAACTTACCTTTAATTTCCATTTAATTTCAAGGTTGTCATTGATAATTCTATATGCAAAAATATAGTTGGTGAAGGTGAATCCCTTGTATTTCTCTATGCCTTTCTCTGTGTTATGCATTAAAAGAACAAAAAAACAGTAAATTTCCCAATTTACCACGGGAGGGTGTTGGATTTTCTGATAAATCCTTAACACACAGTGAGGAATTTATTTTCCTCTTTAACACAGATAAATCATAAATAAAACTACATATGGAGCATTAACAAAAAAATATTCACCGTGAAGAAAAAAGCATCTTTCATTCATTGGATTTCATCTTTTACAATCTTCAAAACTGTTGTTCTGGTTTCTCTTTCACTCTGCTCCACTAAACTAAGTCTAAAAATATATAAAAAATTATGCCTTGGAGGTACATCAAGCCACATAACAAAAAAAATCTCAAATTGCAATGTGATGGGTTTACCGCATGGGGTAACGTGCCACCTGACGTCAGCACCAGATTTTTGCATCAAACAACATGCCCCTTGACTAGCAATTAAACAATGCGATGAAGAGCTATTTCCTATTGGGAGTGTTGAGATGGCACGGTGGGGTTGCACTATAATGCGAGTGCGAAGGGAGTGGTGACGTGAGCACAAAATGGTGCGATAAGCATTTGATTGGTCGAGTGGTGTGACATGGATTGTCGGGGTCTGCATGACGTGGTGTGTTTGAATTCAAACAATGGCATGGCATTAAGAGAATTTAGTTGAATAAGTTTATGGAGCGGGGGGAGGGGGGGTGCATGGTTCAAATACGATTTTTCATATCAGGAAGGGTTACGATGGTCCAGTTGTTTGCAGGTGGTTTACAAAAAAAAAATTAATGCACAGGTTGAGTGCAAAACCAAATTATTTTTTTTTTCTGCCGTCCTTTAATATTCAAATCAGAATTGATGTTTTCAGTCCTCTTGACTCAGGTTGCATTCGGGAGTAATTTCCAATAGGGAACCCTGTTGAGCGCCAACACAAGGAGGTTGTCGAGTGGCAAGACAAGGGTTGGTTGAGCGCCTCGAAAAGGAAGTTGTGTGGTCCCTTGTTCTATAGGGGGATAAATGAGTGGAAGAGAAGCGACCAAGGAAATGGAAAGGTGTGTTTTGATTTGAATTCCATTACTCCACCGGACACCCACCTTGCATTAATGAGTTGGAGGGAGAGTCACATTAAGGGATCCAAGTAGATACAGATTTTGACAGATTTGATTCTAACATTCAAAGAACCACATCACACGGCAGGTAGGAAATTTGGAGGAATGGTAGGTCAGACGGGAAATTTTTTCCGATTGGGAACAAAAGACGGGAAATTCGTCTGCATTGCTAGACTACTTCTATTAAAATAGCTTATTATCATTACCTTATTTTATTTATACCCAGAAAATGCTTCCAACTTAACATAATTTCATGATTTCATAGGTTTCTAATATGGTTATGATAATTTATTATTATCATTACCTTTATTTTATTTTATTTATATTTAATTTTTAACTGATTGAAAATTAATTAAGAAATTGTTTAGTTATTCTCTTTACGCCTGATAAAAATACAACATCATTTTGATACATTTAATTTTTATAGAAAATTTTCAACCTCTCTTCTTAATGTGAAACAAAAATCATGAGTAATGAAAATAATAATGAAAACTTAATATATCCTATTATACAACCTTTTTTATCTATAAAATAATTCAATACATTACATTCTTCTTAATGTTATTTTGCAAATATATATTTAAAGGACAAAAAATGTGAGATATCATTACAAATAAAAAATTATAAAAAGTTACATCATTAAAAGATATTTATTTATTACTATTAATTTTTTATATTTATTTAAATATTAAATCTTTTATTTTTTTTGGAGTATAATTTGTATTGCCTTCTAAATATGTTTGAATATGAAAATTATAAAATTTTTTACATGAGTATTTATTTGGGAAGACCATACCATAACAAAAAGTTTGCTCTCCATAGAGAGAAGTGGGATATGAGAATACTTAAGAAACCAAAATTGACCATGCAAAGAATACAAAGCATGTACAATTGACCTTGAAAATAGGGAATAAAAAAAACAAACTATTGAATGAGGACATATCATATGACTAACCTAGATGGGATCCTTGTTCTCAGGAGTATAATGTCAACATGCTTCTGTATACAATCTAACCTCTAGTCTAGGTCCTTCATGTAATTATGGAACTTCTCCATTGAGTGGAGGAGGTATTCTTGATGATCGAGCCAGTCCATCAGAATTTTTCAAAGGAGGAATTTCACACGCCAGTATAAATCAACATTGTCCATCTACTGGTTGAAGCGTCTATGTGTATGCACGATATCTTGGACCTAGTTTTCTATATTAACAAGGACCTCAACGTTTGAGAGTTAGTGTGTGTGTAAGGTTCCTTCTCTCTCAGTACAAGTGAGCTCATCCCATATTTTTACTTGATGTATCCTGATAGAACCATACAATAGTTCACTCCATGTAGTGGTGTATACATGTATTTCCGTAAATGTAGCATTCTTGGTAATAGACCACTCCACAGAAGCGAGCACATTGATGGGGCATGGTGGAGAGACCAAGAAAGAAAAGAAAATAGAGGGAGAGGAGACGATAGGAGTGAGAAATGGGTGCCAGGTAGTATTCCATGTGTAAAATAATACGCAAAGAGGCGTTAAGCATCGAGGATGACCAAGACTACATAGGGAGACAAATAAGTAATAGAGAGGAAGGGTATATTGGCCAAAGAAATTGCATGGAAGTTGAGATAGGGCCAATTGGGGAGAGCATCAATGAAAGGAGTGGCAATAACTGTTAGATTATAGGGAGGCATGTTAGGTTCCAAAATAATCCAAATGCAGGAACATAGAAACCAAATTATAATGCAACACATAGTAGAGCCAAAATTAAACCTTGAAATGGAAGTAGAAGGTAAAAATCAAGCTCAAACAAGAATAAGTCAAGTTTATAGCTACAAAAGGAATTCAATAATGAAGTGAAATATAGTATTTCATACACAATAAATATAAGGACAGAGAGACAATACGGAAGAAAGAGTATTATTAGTTTCAGAGGGAAACTTCCATCACTATTATAGTTCCAATCAACAGGGATAGAATATACTTTCTAACACCATAGAGGCTTAAAAAAGATAACAATTCGGTACCAATATAAGGCTTGAAGGGATGGACTGGAAACATACACTGATTATAGCTTATGAGACCCAATGCCAACGCATTGGATAAATTCAGCAATTTGAGCCATATTAAGTAATACACTAAATGATAATGAACCTGGTAGATGCTTTTCTGGAGTCAACTACTTTTGAGCTGTGTAGAGGATTGGTTGGTAATCAAGAAAAAACTATGTATCTTGAAATAAGTTAAGTACTATGATTACGATATGCATGTGGAAGCACCTTGGGATCATTGTTCCCCTAAGCACTCTCTACGAGTGCATGCTACCACACCCACCAATATCTTGTTTAGGTGGAGTGGCTGCAAGTCACCCTCCCCCTCCCAACCCCATTTTTCTCCGAAAACACCCCATATGGGTTTTTAAATATTCAAGTAACTATTATAATATGTTCATATTTATTTAAATCACAAAGCAATTTTTTTCCTTTTATTTTCTCTATATTAAGTTCTGCCATTCACATACATATTTGCAAGAGTATAAAGCATTAAACTTTGATGGGAACTAATTATCCCACTTATACAAATTTTGAAATATCATCACACAATACATACAATTGTTATGTTGAGATATGTTTTTAACTTTTGAACTAATAAATATGAAAATATTTTCCTCTCTAGTGCACATCAAATGACATAGTGGCCATTATATCCCAAGTTGTATTAATTTTTGGAATTCCACCCTATAAACGTATAGAATTAAATGTTACACAATAGAGCTTGGACTCTCCAGCTCTACCATTCTATAATTTGGTCATGTCATGAAAAATGTTAACATATTTATAATGTTTTGCAACATTAAATATTCAAAGACCCCAAATACCTCTTCTCCCTCTTTTAATTTCACTAAAATTTGATCTAAAGACTTGGTGCATATACCTATCTCACAACTTTAGTAATTCAAATAATTCAATTCCTATGGCGTAATTTTTTTTACCTAGTCCTAGTTCAAGACTCAATCTAATTCAATAATATATAGCTTTAAAAATGACACACAAGGTCAAAACCTTAACAACTTGATTCATTGTAACTAATAATATGTTTAAGATGAAACCCTCATTACAATCCATGAAACCTTAATCATTCCCAATCGTGGGAAACTTAAATTCCCTACGAATTTTCACACTAGCTTGAATCCATTGTAATACATGAAACATATTACAATTATATGTATTTCAGGCTCCTCTAGAGAATATTGTGTTCAGGTGTGAGGTATTTCTACGAAGAAGACTGCAAAATTTGATGGGATAAATAATTTTAAATTATGGAAGTTAAAAACATGGATCTACTAGTAAAACAAGGTTAGAAAAACGTCTTAGGTGGAAGAAATGACAATATTGTGATGATTATCAATGAAAAATGAAAGTAACCAACTCCAATAGCCCTCAGTACAATTCATTTGTGTCTTGCTAATCATTTTTTTTTTCAATATTGTCAAATAAGTGATAATAGTAGGCTTGTGGATAAAGTTTGAAGGTGTATATATCACAAAATCATTAATAAATTAGACCTACTTAAAGAAGAAATTATATAGCTTGAAGATGAATGAAAGGATCAAAATTGTAGGTAACCTATATGTGTTTAATATCTCACTTTCTATTTAAATAGTATAGATGTCATACTCAATGGAGAAAATAAGATGGTTACATTGTGTTCGTTTCTTGAATTGTGTAACCTTTTTGTAACCTACATAAACTTCAGCACAATGGATACTCTTGAATTTCATGTTGTTGTTGGAGCTCTATTTTCTGAAGAGGTGAGGAGGAAATCAATCATTCAAACCTTAATGCTAGAAATAGTGGTGGTTAGAAGACACTCTAGCGAGAAAGGAGATAAATTGAGTGGTGCGTCCAAGTTAAAATTAAAATGAAAGAAGAGTAAAATGAGATATTTCTTTAGAAACAAATCAGAACATATTGTGAAATAATACTAGAGAAGACATGAATCTAAGGAAGATTAAAAAAAAGAGTAAAATCTAGTTCAATGTTGTCTAAGTATGATCGATGAATTATTGTCAATTTTTCATGCTCCTAGATATTATAAAGGTTGGCTATTAGACACTTGCACATCTCATCATATGTGTGCACATAACAGTTGGTTTTCAACATATGAATTTATTGAATGTGGAATTTTCCTTAAGGGAATAATATATCTTATAACCATATTGGGATTGAGAGTATCAAAATCAATATGTTTGATGGTATTGTGAGAACATTAACGGATATGAGACGTACATGATTTAAGAAAATCAAAATTATTTGGGAGGAACCTTTAAAAGTTGTGTGGAAGTACTCATATTAGTGAAGCAACAATGGAATATGATTAGGTGATATAATCCACCTGTTTATGGCATTACAAATTGGGTGATATGAGAAATAAGAGACGTCAGGTATTGATCAATTGCAAGCCACTTCCAATATTTTATTCTCCAAATTTAAGTCTATATGAACATTATCTATTTGGAAAAAAAAATTAGCCATAAATTTAAATTAGGTAACATAGTAGTAAAAGTACTGTGAATTACATTCATTCCGATATTTGGGGTCTATTGCCTACTATTTATTTCAGAGTATTGTCATATTTTGTCTCATTTATATATGGTTTCCCTACAAAAGTATGGGTCTATGTATTAAAAAGAAAATTTGGTGCATTGAAACATTTAAACAATTTAGAACTATAGTTGAAAATATAACTTATATGACAATCAAATTTATAATAAAAGATAACATAGGTGATTTCACTTATTTATATTTTTTAGAATATTACAAAGAACATGGGAGTGTGTGCCACAAAACCACATTTAATAATTTGTATAAAAATGGTGTGACATAACACATGAATATGACGCGTCTAGAAATAGGAAGGAGAGTGTTAAGAAATATCCATTTTCAACAAGAGTTGTGGGTGGAAGCAATCAAAACTTCTTATTATGTGTTGAATCAATCACCATCAGTTGAAATAAATTGTGAAAATTCTGGAGAGTTATGGAGATGTCATCCCTATGATTATTCTAGTTTAAATTATTTTGGTTGTGATGCATATGCTCTTATGCCTCTGAATTGACATTCTAAATTAGAACCTAAATCAAATAAATATATATTTATTGTTTGTGATTATTTTGCTAATGGATATAGGCCGTGGGATAATATTTCCAAAAGAATTTTCATTAGCGTAGTTGTGATATTTGATAAACATTCTCTTATTAAATCATATCACACAAAATATATTTTGAAATAGGAACAGGCACAAGAAAAAAAACCAAAAAAAAAAAAATTGAGAGCATACAATATACATGCACATGGAAAAAAGAAGAAGCTTCTAATGATAAATAAGTTGTAGATGTTGAAGATGTTCAAGAACATGTTGAAATTTCAAAACCAACACCGAGAAGATCTCATGAAAAAGAAAACATCCTAAAATGTTTATTCATTTCACTTCATCTATTCATTTCGTTATTGATTATGGGGTACCTTATTGTTTTCAAGAATTAGTAGACAATATCAATAGTTCCAAATGGATGTGATGAATGAAAGAGGAAATGGATGCTATGAAGAGGAACATAACTACGGATTTTGCAGAACTTCCAAAAGATAGAAATGTTGTTGGATGTAAATGAGCATTCAAATTGAAAAGGGGAAATTATGGTAATATTGAAATGTACAAGGCGAGAATGGTTGTAAAATAGTACTCTCATATGTAAGTATAGATCTCATGAAATATTTTTTACAATTGTTAAAATTGTATATGTTCATATTATGTTGCCACTAGTGGTTTTTCTTGATTTTCATTTGGAGAAATTGTACGTTAAAAAAACTTCTTGCATGGATTTTTGGATGAGGAGATCTATATGGAACACCGAAAAGGTTTTGTACAATGTCGCAATGGAATATTAGTTTGCAAGCTCAAGAAATCATGATATGGCCAGAAGAAGACACCCAACCAATGACATGAGAAGTTTGATTCCTTCATAATGACCGTGAATTATAGTAGGAGTATAATAATTATGTTTTATTTATTTTTTGGATGGAATATTCATTATCTTACTGGTATATTTTGATGATATGCTCATTTTATGTAAAAACATGGAATAGATAAACATGTTGAAGGCTCAAATAGAAAGGATGTTTGACCTGAAATATCTAGTAGGTATAAAATGAATTTTGTGGATTGAATTACACATAGACAAGAAAAATGATAACCCCAAGTTTTGAGAGAATAAGTATGTACATAAAATACTTGAGAATTTTGCGATGAACAATGTGAGGCTGGTTAATATCCCTTCTAATTCCCATTTTTATCTTTATTTAGGCTTATGTATGAGTAATGAAGAAGAAGAAAAATATATGTCTCATGTATTATATGTTAATGTAGTAGGAAATATGATGTATGCGATAGTTTTTACTAGACAAAATATTAGACAAGCAGTGAGTGTTCTCAATAGCTTCATGGAAAATCTAGGAAAAGAGCATTAGACTATAGTGAATGGGTGCTTCGATATATTAGAGGAACTAATTATTATTGTATCACATTTAATGGGTGTAATTATTATGTTTGAGGATATGTTGATTCGAATTTTGTAGGTGATTTGGACAAGATAAGGTCTAGTTCAGGATATATCTTTACTCTTCAAGGTGGATCCATAAGTTGGATGTTGAAGCTTGAAGAAATAATTTCTTTATCAACCAGATATGTAGAGTACATTATTGTGTCACATTCTTGCAAAGAGGCAATTTGTTTAAATGGTTTTCTACATGAAGTTGGGAGAATGCAGAGTAATTTAACTATATTCTGCGATAGTCAAAGTTCTCTACATTTGATTGCAAATCCAACTTTTCATAGAAAGACCAAACATATTGATATAAAGTACAAAACATGGAGGTGGAGTTAAATTTGGAAAGGCTCAAACTTGAGAAAACCATGAAGATATATTTATGAAACTAATGTTGACAGAGAAGCTATACTGGTGTGCCTTACCTTGGCTTGCAAAAAAACCCGATAGGACTTTTCCAAGGAATCAAGAAAATTATTTTCAAACTGGATATTTTTAAAAGATGACAACAATGATTAAAATAAAATGTAAAAGAAATTTACTCATGTAGATATTGTCGCAATTACTATAACGGAGATATTTTATGAACTAAAAATAGTTGCTAAAACTATTGTAAGGATGTGTACTTCATGTATTGATTCCGAGAGACGAGGAGGCTATGTTAGAAAACCCCACTCTAATATTTATCCTATAATAAAATATTATTTTCCTTGAACATAGATGTTTCCTTATGAGTTTTTTTCCACATTGATGTTGTGTACTACTTTTCTGTCATTATTCTTGTAAATGATTTCGTATACAAACTTTGAATAACATAGTAAGTAATTTTATCGCAAGATTTTTGATATCATAGGTTTTTTTATGTTTATTTTATGTTTTTATGTTTACTTGCTTTAGTTTGGTGTACTTCCCTCTTATGCTAAGGTTTTTATTGCTTTTTGTTGTGAAAGGAATTATTTTTATTGAGAGTCATTTTAAACAATGTTTGGTTAAAAGTTATGGAATTCCAATGATTAAAAAGAAAAATTCTAAATCTTATAATATTTATAATTTTTTTGACACAAATTTTTTTGGAGAGATGGAGACAAAGCTCCAAGAAATAGCAAATACCTCGTAATGTTCGCACTGGGAGGAGGTTCAGTGCCTTGCTGATTCAAGTAGAGCGCGAGTGCAGGCACCAGCAGACTGAGTAGTATCGAGGGTAGCATGGCAGCAGCCTAGGGAGGGGGGATGACTCCTTCCTACCAAAACATAATGGAAAGTGAGTAGAGTAGCAGATCCAAAACTATGCCGGGAGGAGGAAGTCAGAAAGGAGGGCCAGTTTTAAGTGGAGAATGGAAAGAAAAATCAGGGGACAATGTCTTCCTCGGGTATTGAAGAAACCCATGTTTTTCATTTCGCCAAATAAACTAGATGAATATAGAGGTTATATGAAAGATCATGCATTAATATGTAAATTTATTGGTATCTGGCCAACTGAAAAGGATTTACTGAAGTGGATTCAGACTAAATGGAAACCAAAAGGTCATCTGGATCTCAAGTTTGGCCCAAGAGGATTTTTTATAGTTATCTTTAAAAATTTATTAGATAAAGAAAGAATATTTGAAGGAGGCCCATATTTCTTTAATAATGCAGGCCTATTCCTCAGGAAATGGGAAGAATGCTATAACCCCGATGAGGAACAATTTTTTGTTGCACCAGTCTAGGTTAGATTGTTTGCTTTACCCATGGATTTTTCGGACCAAGATATTTTAGAAGGGATCGAGAATTATTTAGGAAGCTTTGTGAAAACTGCAGAGACAACTTGCCGAGTAAGATACACATCCTTTCCTCGTATTTCTGTTTATATGAACATTTCGGAGCCAATTCGTAAATCAATAGAGCTTGAATATGAAGGCAAGATCTTGCAACAAACCCTTGACTATAAGCATATCCCATTTTTTTGCCATCAATGCCATGAATATAGCCACCTGTATAATACTTTTCCACAGCATGTCGCAAAAAAAAAATAGGAAAGGTCCCAATAAGTAAAGAAACAGGCTTGGAAACAGAGGAGGGTTTTGTAACTGTCAGTAGAAAAAAGAAAACTACCAGGACGTAGATAAATTAGACCACTGGCAATAAACAACGTCTATCCCAAAATCGCTATGAAATTAAGCAAGAAGAAGGGGAATTGTTAAAATAGATGGAAGAAATGTCTATTCCAAGCTTGGAAGCCATCCACAGAAAAATATAGCAATAAAGAGAAAAGCATCAGTTGATCAAACAAAAACAAAGGAGATAATAGGAGAGGAACAAACGGTAATGAAGATAGAATCACAAAAGGAAGATCTAAGTGTGGAGGAATAAGTAATGAAACGTTTATTGCATTAATGGAGGAACTTGGATGATAGATTCATACCATAATACCAGAAGACATTGTATAAAGAAATGTTTGAGCCTTATCTAACAGCGCAAACCAAAAAGAAAGTAAGTACTCTAGACTCCAATTCTAATAAGGCCTCAAATCCTCAAACAAAAATAGGCAAGAAAAAAGGTAGAAGAACTTTGCATGAGTCAATTCAATTAGTGGGTGAAATGTTGATAAATACAAGGAAGATAATGCCATTAAAAATGGTATTTCAACAAACACCAAAATTTTTCCAATGAAAATACTCCCTTGGAATATAAGAGGCTTAAACATCCAAGGTAAACAGAGATATCTAAAAGAAAAATTAAAAACTAAAAAACCTGAAATAATGCTAATTCAAGAAACGAAGGTCTGAATAGTTAAACTAGAAGAAATATTACAATATTTTAAACCTCATTATGAAGTTATGGCTATCGATGTTAGGGGCACAGTAGGTGGTATAGAAATCATATGGAATCCAATGGAAGTAGAAGAACATGAATGGATAGGATTTCCTTGCAGCCTTTCAGGATGGTTCATACATGTGGGAACTAAGGAGATATTAATGATCACGACAGTTTATGGACCTCATATTCAAGAAGAGAGAGAAAATTTCCTAAAAAGTATTAAAACTTTGAGATCTTTGCACAATGAGAAATATTGGATTATAGGTGGAGATTTTAATTTAATATTAAATCTCACAGAAAAGAAAGGGGGAATCAGATGAGAGGAACTAGAAATGGATTCTTTTAGAGATATTTTAATGGACCTTAAACTTGTAGATATCCCCATTGTAAATGGAGTTTTTACCTGGAACAACCGAAGGGGGGAAACCCACCAGATAGCATCTAGACTTGATAGGTTTTTAGTCTCGGAGGATTTGGTGAGATTAGATGTCTACTATGAAGCTAAAACCTTTCCATCTTTAGCATTATATTATTGGCCTATTTGATTGGAAATCAATATTAAAGAAGATCCAAAAAATAGGCCCTTCCGATTTGAATTATTCTAGCTAAGGGATCCAACTTTCCTGGAAAAAGTAAAAAAATGGTGGAAATCTATAAATATACAGGGGAGGAACAGAATGCATACATTCCAGCTGCATCTGAAATAATTAAAAATAGAAATCAAAACTTGGAATAAAACTCAATTTGGAAATATTCAGGCAAAAATGCACCGCCTTCAAGATAGAATGAAACAAATCCAACAGGAGATGATTTTACATGGAAGAACAGAAGCACTTTCAATATAAGAAGTAAACATATTTTGTGAATTAGAAGAGTGGAGAAAACAGGAAGAGATATTATGGAAACATAATTCACGACTGCAATGGCTAAAATAAGGAGAAAAAAACACAAGTTTTTTTCATAAATCCCTAATACAAAGAAGACAACAGAATAGCATTTTTTCATTAAAAGATGAAAATGGTAATAGAATTTAGCAACACAATGAAATGGAATATATGTTCGTAAGGAATTTTAAGGACATGTTCACTGAACCTAATCCTAACAGAGAAGTAGATATTTAGAGAATCACTACTCATATTCTGTCAAAAGTTAGTAGGGAACGAAACTTAGCACTAATGTGAGAAAGTACCTTGGAGAAGGTGGAAGAGGTGGTTAAAAATCTTCCAAAACAAAAATCCCTAGGACCAGATGGTTCTACAATGGAATTTTATCAAGCTACCTGGTCCTTTATGGGGCAGGAAATCTAGGAGATGGTAGAAGAGTCCAGGCATACAAGGAATGAATATCCAACTTTGAATTCAACTCTTATCACTTTAATACCGAAACAGTCTCAGACAGATACTCCATCGGGCTTCTGCCCTATAGCTTTGTGTAATGTTATTTACAAAATTCTCTCAACAATAATGGTCAACCAGTTGAAACCAATTATTCTCAACATTATTTCATCTGAAAAAACTGGATTTATAAAGGGAAGGAAGATATTGGATGGGATAGTAACGGTATATGAAGCGATGCACTCTTTGAAAACTCAAAAAGTCAAAGGTATGTTGATTAAATTGGATCTTTCAAAAGCTTATGATCATTTAAATTGGTCCTACTTGAAGCAAGTATTGTTAGCTGTTGGTTTCGATGCGAGATGGACACAGTGGTTATTGTCATGTATTTCAACCCCGAATTATTCTATCATTGTGAATGGAGCACCAAGCCAGCCTTTTAATGCGACTCGAGGCTTACATCAAGGTGAACCCATTTCACCTCTCCTTTTTATCATAGCAGCTGAAGCCCTCAGTCATCCTATAAAAACCCAAATCTCAACAAATTGTCTTAAAGGTTTGAATTTATGGGGCAGGAATCTCACTCTCTAGCACTAGCAATTCATTGATGATATTATGTTATTCTGTCAAACCTCCTTAACAGAAACAAAAGTTATTATGGAAATTATCAAAAATTTTATGGAAGCTTCGAGAACCTTTATCAATAATGATAAATCCAATGTCTACTTTTTTAACACCAATAATGACACTCAACGATTCCTAGCAAGGACTCTGGGATTTAAAATTGGAACATTTCCAATGAAATACCTGGAATTTCCAATGAATCAATCCTCACTCAAGGTCGCAGGATGGGTGGACCTACTCAATAGTCTCCACAAACATCTTCAGATTTGGGCTTTTAGAGCGCTTAACGCTCCAAGTTGGGTCAGTCTGCTTAGATCCATTCTTCAAGAAATTCCAATCTATCAATTGTCAGGCAGAGCATCACCGAAAATTGTTTGTAATAATATGGTTAAAATATTCAAAAAATTTCTTTGTCAAGGTGCGCAAGATACGAGGAAAGGGGCATTCTTAGCATGGCAGAAACTCATTAAAAAAAAATACAAAATATTTTATGAGTTACCCAAAGTAGATATTACCCCCAAAGTTTGAAATATATGGAATTTAGAAGCTAATAACATAGAATTAATAATACAGCGCAGCTTCTGGGAAATACGCAGAGGCAGAACAACACTTTTTGGGGAGGATTCATGGCAAGAAAGAGAGAAGCTTTTCAACAAGTTGGATCTAGGTGAAATATTCTTGTTTGCAAAAACCCCAAGACAAAGATCTTTAATCAATTACTGGAATAGTGAGGAGGAAGGCCAATGGCACATTTGGAAAGGAAAAGAGTGATGGAGAAATGCCCCAGAGACGGCTCAATGGAATAATTTTGATAAAGAATTGAAAACCAGAACATTGGTAGCTACAAATGGGGAAGATATTCTAAGATGGGGTTATAGATCAAAAGGTATGTTTAAAATAGAAGAAGGCTAGTATCTGAAATAAAATAATCACCAGGATATTGCAATACCAATTTGGAATAAAATCTAGAGAATGAAATTCTGGCCTAAAGTAGAATACTTCTTGTGGCTACTAAGCCATGAGAAGAATTTAACATGGGACCACTTGCAGCACAGAGGGATTCAGGGTCCTTCCTGTTGTATGATGTTTAAAAAGGAGGAGGAAACTATTGAACATTTATTTAATAAATGCAACTACACAAATGATGTCTGGTAGCTTAATGAAATGATTTTTGACCAAACAGATAGGGACAATACCAACATCAAAGAAACTATTTGTAACTGGTGGAAAGGAGGGTATAAAAGTGAAGTTGCCAATTGTGCTTGGAGATTATCTATAGGATTTATACTTTTGGGGATATGGAAAGAACAAACTCATAGAATTTTTAGAGGTGAAGAGAGGCATGTAGCCTAGATATGGAAGGTAATAGTGGAAAATATTGGTGAATCAACATTCGTAGAACATTGGTCGGATGATGATTGGGTAGGAAATGATAGGGAGGCTAGAATTCTATCAAAATTGAATTTAAAGCCACAAATGCTAGCATTATCATTATGGAAGTTTAAGCCCATTCCACAGAATATATTAACAACTTTCCAAGCACCTCCGACGGGTTTCTTAAAACTAGATTATGATGGCGCCTCTAAAGGAAATCCTCGACAGACAAGGATAGGTGGAATATTCATAAATTCTCAAGGAAGTGTTTGCAGAATATATTAATTTTCGATTGGATTTTCTACAAATAATGAAGCTGAAATAATGGCGGTCAAACTGGACCTTGTAATAGCGGTTCAGGAATATTACCAAAGAATCAGAGCAGAAGGCGACTTGACAATGACAGCAAGGATATTAAAAAAACTTCAACAAGGTACTCAATGGGATAAAATCAATAAAAGTTGGAGAACATCCAGAAAAATTCAAGAAATTGGACAACTCCTTCGCCAAATAGGCTACGTCATTCCCAAACATGTGCGTCGAGAAAGTAATGAGGCTGCTGATTATTTGGCTAATTGAGCTTGTAAGAATGAAGGTTGTCAGTTGGATATAAATCAACATCACCAGGCCCGAAATGTTAAACTTCATTCATTACAAATTATCTTAGAAAAAGATCGATCTCAGCCCCAATCGGGGTGCCAAGCAGAAGATGGTGGGTGTCGTACTATGCCACATGGTGGAGGAAGTCTGCTAGACCATTACGTATAATGTTAATGAAGGGTGATGGAGGTCCTTCCCATGAACTACCATTAATGCGCATGAAGGAAGTCATCCAGCATCATCAAAGTCTATCACGTGAAACTTGGAAAGTGCACTGAGCGCAGGGAGGTAGACTGCATCAGGTTAGTTTCCATAGTAGTAAGGGTATTGTTGCAGAGCAGCATTCTCAGATTTACTCTGTGACAGAGAAATTGTAGGAGGAAGGTAATTGGCAGCACCGGTGGAAGAAATTTCGAGTTCCAATCCAGGTTTTTAGGTGACATTCTCTGTCGGGCCATCATGGTTAAAGGACAAACTGGTAAAATCAAAGACATAAATAGAGGCAAGAAGCAACAAATCAATCTAACTGTTGGTCCAAGTAAAAGAGGAAGGAAGGGTAAGAAGCAAATCTTGGAGAATATTGCTGATGTATATGAGTTTGGAAACTCGATTCATATCTAAAATACAATTTAGGGTTGGGAGAGACAAAGTGACAGTGAAGATGATGACCTGACTGAGCAGGAGGCTAAAATGGATTTTATATTAGACCCAGGTAGTACAAGAGGCCGTGTATCTCTGTTTCAGCAATTAGTTAAGACTTATTGGAAAATGAAATGTGTTCTAGCAAAGGAAATGGTGAGCAGGGAAGTAAGGGAAGGCAACTCATCAGTTCTTTTGAACTTCAACAAATAAAGCAAGACATTCATGAGATGGCTAAGGCACAGATCCAAGAAAATGCCAAAATTAGGAAAATTGAGTGTCAGCTTCAAAGCATGTAGTAAGTGGAATTGTTGGGTTCCACAGTGAAGGACCCAGCCCCTGTGGACTCTTCTGATGGAAAATATTCTTAGTTTATAGCTCCATTTCATGGTTTTGGCAGTTAATAGTTATAGTTTCTGTTTTAGTTGTAAATGTTCTGGACATAGTAAAGTGATAAAAGCAGTCACTAGAAGGAAAAAACAATATCAGTTTTGGTTAGCCTTTAACTCTCTCTGGTGGCCAATAGACCTAGTTTCCTTTGGGCAGGTTGAGGTTATCGTAAATGATAGAATATGTATAGCAACTTTCTCTTTAAAAATTTGAAAATAGAAAGTTACTGCGAAATTTACGAAAAAAGAAGAAGAAATATTTATACTTGTTTATTTATTTCATTTTATTATATATTTTATTAACGTGAACATAATATAACACTGAATTAGATATATGAATAGTAATTTAAGTGACAACATAGATATATCTTACATGTAGTTGCTAGTAAACCTCTAGAGGTCTAAAGCACAAGAGGATTTGAACATTAAATCTCTCAATTTTCCTTATACTCACATTACTTCTATAACCAATTTAACTACTCAATATTTTTTCTTTTATTTTATTAGTATTATTTTTTTTATTAATATTCTTAATATACATAATAAATTTATATAAAAAAATTAATATCTAATTATAGTATTTATCTCAAATTACATTATACACCATGAAGTTAAAACGCGTTATGTATAAATAAGTCAAGTAACTTAGTACAATATTAAACTTAAAAAAAAACCAAATTGCTCTTATGACTTACCTTAACGTATAAGATAACATATCCTCCTATAAGATATCCTAACCATTTTCTATAAGACAAGGTGATAACATTCATTTCAATAATTTTGATTTTGGTAGATTATTTCTTATTTTGATAATGAATAGATAAATGATTGAAATTAATGTGGATGTCGTTATATCTATAGGTTGAGTTATCCACATAGATAACTTTTTGAATGAAAACCTTTGATAATTAATTAGTAAAGTAGTGAAATTATATATGTATATAAACAATCCATCATAGATGTGTCACATGTCAAATAGGTTTGGTGGTTTCAAGATCAATTGAGTTAATAGAGTCCATTGTTAAAGAATTTCATTAAAGCTGGAGGGAAATTTTTTTAGATACGAAACAGTAACTTTTCAGGGTATATGTAACAGCTCGTAAGTCACATATACCAAAAAATTATGACTTTTTCAAGGATCGAGGCGTTCAGCATTGGGAGTGTCATCCCTCTAGCTTGGTCATGACGGGAAATAGACAACTCTACACCCCCTCGCTTTTGAACCTGTGACCTAAAGTCGTGGGCTTGGCCCGAATCGGTTAATCTCTTGTGGCGAGCCATGCCCTCGCTCAGGATCGAGCAAAGCACTTGTCCATCTTAACGAGAGCGACCCTACCACTACGTTTCCTCCAGAGACTTTAAAAGGTCGTGGGATTGGACTGGAACAGGTAATCTCTCGCGACGAGCCACGCCCTCGCTCAGGATCGAGCACAAGAGTCTTAATAAGTGCAACCTTACCACTACACCGCCTCCATAAACCTTAAAGCTGGAGAGAACTTCATTGAGCCTTTAAATCACAGCTACGGGGAAGACCTTTCTGATTCCTAAAATAATCCAGCCAGAACACCCCTATTTCCTTGTGGGTGGGGCCGCAACCCTTGACTTGAGGCCCCGAGCTGCTTCTGTGAGTAGACAGGGTATTTCTGACTATACCTTAGAAGTATCGGCCACAGTCAATCTATGCAATGAGTTGATAACATTTTCTCCTTTAAAATTTGTGAATCAAATCAATCAAAATGGTGTGAATTGAATCAATGACTAAAGTTGTAGCGTTGACAATGATATTGAATTGAAAAGTGAAATTAGTGGGTTATTTTTTTCACCCCAAGTTACAATTCCTCAATAGTCTACTTTGAAGCTAGCCATAACTGGTATGGAATTTATTTCGAACCAGATCGATTTTGTTGAGGGATGTCGTGTCGAAAGAGATATTTTCTTGCTTTCAATCGAACTTGAATATAAGATACATTTCAGATATTTTCATTACAATCGTTTACATCAAACGGATATAGAGTAGTTTGGCATTAATTGAACTTGAATATAAGATAGATTTTGGATATTTTCATTTTTAATCTTTTCCATCAAATGAATATAGAGTAGTTTGACATTAAGAGTGAAGCTCAACATTGAGGAGGCCTCGAATTTCAAATTCACTAAAAATTTGATTAGGGTATGACTCATTTTTCATACCTGTGATTTTAATCTTTGCACATTTTACTAGTGTCCAACTGGTTTTTATTATATGCAAAAATATATGAGATTCCAAAACTTTTTATTATATGCAAAATTATATGAGATCCCTTATTGTGTTGTTTGTATTGAAAACATGTTAAAACATAGCATTAATGTTTTAGTTTAACAAATGTTTTAGTTTAACATTATACAAATTCTCAGCATATATATGCAAAATAAAATAATGATGAAAAAAATTGCTTTTCATAGAGGTGTCCTCATTAACATTTTCTCTCAAAAGACAATTAGGGAAATCAACACCCCCCTCAAATTCAACTTGGGAAATCCACCTCTCAAATTCAGGTTGAGGAATCCACTCCTCAAATACTGTTAAGGGAATCAACCCTTCCTCAAATGCAGCTCTATTATGATACCATAAAGAGGTTTAGAGTTAGACTAAAACTGGCAGATGTTAGTAAACTTCCAAACAAATAACTAGAATCGTTAGAATGGAAATTACAAATTCTATAAAGATGCCTTAATTACTCCCACACAAGACTCTATATTAAAATGTTACAAGGTCCCATGAATCCGATAATGAGAAAATCATCAAAATTATGGAAAAATGTCGTAGTATAGAATAGTCCTTATATTTAGAATAGTGGTCACGTACCATTTTTAATATATATAAAAAGTACTGTCAATCGTCTCATACTAACTATTTTGAAATCTGTCATACGAAAATCTTTTTCACAGTGAAGTACGTCAGAAAAACTAAAAAACATTCTGTAGAACGTCGAATTCCAGGGCTGGCATCGACTGTCGCGCGAGCTGCCCAACGTAGCGGGGCTGGCATCGACTATCGGGCAAGCTGCCCAACGTAGCGGGGTTTACAAACACACATGTATGAGCCGAAGTATTGAACAGTTTACGGGTTGGTCAATACCCTTGTGTAGCCATTGGAATTTATTCAAAGTTAGTAGAACGATTGATTGAGGGCAAGCACCCGTACACTGCCCTAGGGAGAAAGCGGCGAATGAACAGTTCAATGTTCCTATTCCTCTGATAAGTATTCGCATTACTTCCCATATTTCCTACTAAAGGTCTTCCAACTATCGTTTGTGTTACTAAAGCTTCGATCTGATACTATATTGTTTGTCTGCAAACACTGAAATTGATGATGAAGATCCCTACAATGGCTCTCCTGATTATGGTCTCCTTCCTGGTCATTGCATGCCGTAGCAGCGGCAGATTGCTCATGAGGAATAACCTGTTCATAGACCCCGAAAATCCTTCGAACTTCGATCCCATTCGCAATGCCCTTATCGACGATGGCTCCTGCTTACAGACGGCTAACTGCCATGTGGAGGACGTGGTGCAGTGCCATGAACAGATAAGCCCCTTGTTGGTAAAGTGTGCCCAGGTTTTCAAAAGATCAAGATGCCACACTCCCCTGCACATTTGGCCGTGAAAGACGAGGATAATCTCAACATAGTAGTGAAGGGCGAAGTAACACCGTCGAAACCCAACCCTACCGTCAATGCCTTGGTACTCGAACAACGGCTCCCCACATCCAATAATAGCCCTGGGGTTGTTGACATGTGGATGAGCAGGCCTACATCTGGAACAGTAAAAGTCCACATCTTTGAATCCAATGGCAGCCATGGAGATGATCATCTGGAGCGAAAAAAGAGCATGATGCGCAAACTGCTTTCTTCAGCTCCAAGCCCGGGGAAAGGCCACCCAAGTGAAGCTCATTGATGGTTATCAACATAGTACACAATCTTAGAACGGTGTTAAGAGCAACTTCTGAGCTTCCGGTTTATTTTCTGCCTTTACTGAACTCAATAGCATAGTTTTTACATACAGCTTTGATGTCAGTAGCATATATTTTATTTACAGCTTTTATCTTAATTATGTGAAGTATTTCTTAACCTTCAGCACAATATTTTCGTATTATCTGATATATATATATATATATATATATATATATATATATATAATGGGAAAGCATTTTTTGATGGAAGGGTTTCTTCGTTTTATTGATAAATTTAGCATGTATATTATTTAGTTTATATTTAATTGTGTCTTTATTTCCGTAAGATATTTAGTTTTTATTCAATTAAATTTTCATGTTTCATGTATTTATATATATACGGGAGAATGTAATATTATCTGTTTAGTAGTTTTAATATTTTAGTTTTTCTAACGTAACATTTTTTTAAAAGAAATAAGTAGAGTTTTATATTATAAATTTAAATATGTTTCTAGATTATAACTCTAAAAAAATTCATCATGTTCGATAGTGATAATATTTTCATCAATTCAAAAAAGGGGATGTTAGGCCTAAATTCACCTCTTCAAAACCTCAAGTTGCTAAGTTGCAATTATGGTTCACTCTTCTAAATCGTGACCCCGTGACCTTGTGACCCTCCAGGTCGCAAAGTTGCTGGGTTACACATCAGTCCAAAAACAAACATTAGCGACCTTGTGACCCTGCGACCTCGCGACTCCTTAGGTCGCAAGGTCGCAAATCGCATTAACTCATCCCTTTTGCGACCTTGCAACCTTCATTTATTGCCCACACATGTGACCCCTTTATATATAGAAGGCTCACATAGGTTGCATTCAACCTACACGACAGAGAATGAAAACGCCTCTAATAAGCCATCTGGAGCGCGATTTTCCTAGGTAAGTTTCCTAATCCTCCTGTTGTTTCTCTTCTAAGGTAATTGTTACTATTTTCCTCCTTACCCTAGCCTATTTTAACCCTGTTATGATCTTAACGAAGCCCATTGACAATCCCTCTACAAACCTCCCCTCCTTTAGTTTCTTTTCAAGCCATTCACATTTTGTGTGAAGCTTATCTTTCCCTTTCCGCTTCTAAGGACCTTGCCTACCTCACCTATGAAGACTCCTACAACCATGTACAACGATCTTATGGAAGTCGTGTGTGTTTTCTAAACCTTTTTGCTGCGCATCTGCCAAAGCCCTAGAGTGACCCCGCGACCTTGTGACCTTGGTCGCTAAGTTGCAGAGCCGCTAGGTTTCATATTACGAAAAATTCATAATGACGTGATGCTGCAACCCTACAACCTTGTGACCCAGTTGCGAGTTGCTAAGTCGCCAGGTCGCAGTTCTGTAAATATTTCGACCATCGCGACCCTGCGACCTCGCGACCTATGTTGAGTATGTGTTATGTTCTTTCCACGACTAGCCCCACGCGCTGTACCGTGCACTGGGCATAGCAAAGGGGTCACAAGGGGGGAAGCAGACCCCATTGTTGGGGTCCAGGGCAGCGCCCTGGTGAAAATTTGTTTGGTGTGCGGACCCACTCATAGGTGGACCCACCCATGTTTTCTGCATGATTTTGCGCATGGTTTTGGGGTACGATGGTTTTTGGCCCCTAGTATTTTGTAGATCCGGTCAAGGGAACTATGGTTATGTTCTAATCCAAGGTTAATGGATTGGGGTTTATGTATGCTTTGGCATGTATATATATGTGTTGTAACACTAAAATGAATAATGAAAAATCAAGCTGGTCGTCTCAATTTGGGATCTAGGGGAAAATCTTTGTGTTTATCTATTTTATGTTTTATGCTCTCGCTATTGTTTATTAAGATTCATGTGTAGATAATTTATGTTCAGGGTTAAAACCAAAATTTGGTATCAGAGCTATTTCAGCTTCAAGGGGATGCCTTTGCCGCTGAGGGTTTTTTTGCTCGGGCCTGAGGTAGACCCTGTTTAGTGGGAGATCTACGAGATTGATTCTTGCAGTGAAAGAAGATGGCGAGCAGTGGAAAGATAGAGATCGAGAAATTTAATGGTTAGTGTTTTGAGTTATGGAAGCTCAAGATGGAGGATCTGCTGGTGGATAAAGATTAGTGGATCGCGGTAGATCCAGGTACTAAACCAACGGCAATGTCAGATGAAGACTGGAAGAAACTGGATCGGAAGGCTAAGAGCACAATACGATTGTGTGTCCCAGATTCAGTATTGTTGAATGTATCTGGGGAAGCTACGGCGAAGAATTTGTGGGAAAAACTTGGGACTTTGTACCAATCTAAGTCTTTGGTGAATAAGTTGTTCTTGCGGAAAAAACTGTATAACCTAAGGATGAAGGATGGAGAATCAGTGACAGAGCATCTAAACGCCTTCAATACTATTGTAAGTCAGTTGTCATCTGTTGATATTAAAATCTTAGATGAAGATAAGTGCATCAGTTTTTTGTGTTCTCTACCAGACTCGTGGGATAGTCTGGTTATTGCAATAGGTAGCAATACAACTACCTTGAATTTTTATGACATTGTCTTAGCCTTGCTGTCGAAGGAAATGAGACGGAGAAATATGGAGGGCCAGAATGGAGATGCCTTATCTATACGAGGAAGGTCCCAAAACATAAAAAAGAATAAGGTTTCGAGTGGGAGATCCAAATCTAGAGGGAGATCTAAATCTCCTGGAAAGTTTGTAAAGGTATGCTAGAAATGCAGAAAGGAAGGGCACTACAAAAGGACAGCAAATATAAAGCTCCTGAGAAAGGAAAGGGATCTAATGATGCTCCTTCTGCAGAGGCAAAAACCACCTCGGATGAAGGTGGGGATGCGTATTTGGCTTCTTCTTCAAATACACATGTAAATCATGAGTCATGGTTGATTGAATTAGGTGCATCCTTTCACTTCACTCCCCATCGGGAGTGGTTCTGCAAGTATGAGAAATATGATGGTGGTGATGTCTTCCTAGGGGATGATAGGAAGGCCAGAATTGTGGGACGTGGAAAGGTCAAGCTGAAGCTGCAAGGTGGATGGATTAGAACACTTCCTGGTGTTCTGCATATTCCTACATTGGAAAAAAATCTGATTTCTGTAAGCAAGATGGATGATGCAGGTGTAAAAATAGTGTTCGAGAAAGATGCCTGCAAGATGGTTCGGGGAGAACTGGTATTAATGCGAGGAGTTCAGACTATAACTCTGTACAAGCTACGAGGTAGCACTATTATTGATGGGTGTAACAGTTCTATGGTTCCTGAAAGTGGAGTGGAAAGCCTAGCTGTCTCTGGAGAAAAGTCCATGCTATGGCATCAAAGGCTTGGACATATTGGAGAGAAGGGCCTTCGGATACTGCATAGAAATGGTATCGTAGAAGGTATGTCTAATTTCTCTCTAGATTTCGATTTCTGTGAACATTGTGTATATGGGAAGCAGAATCGAGTGAGTTTTCCTTCTGGTGCTAAGAGGGAAAACAATATATTATAACTTGTGCAAAGTGATGTGTTTGGACCTGTGTCAGTTCCATCACTGGGAAAGTTTGTCTATTATGTTTCATTCATAGATGACTTCTCAAGGAATACATGGATATATTTCTTGAGGAATAAATCTGAAGTCTTTGACAAATTTAAAGAATTTAAGGCTCTGGTGGAAAACCAGACAGAGAAGAAGATAAAGGTGCTGAGGACAGATAAGGGGAGTTCTGCAAGAAGGAATTTGAAGAGTTCTATAAGAAGTGTGGTATATCGCGGTAGAATACTACTCCATACACACCTCAGCAAAACGGAGTTGAAGAAAGAATTAACAGAACGCTAATGGAAAAGGCAAGAAGCATGCTCAGTGGTACCGAGTTAGGACAAGAATTCTGGGCAGAGGCAGTGGAGACTGCATGTTACTTAGTTAACATATCACCTTCATCACTGTTGGAGGATAAGACTCCACATGAGGTATGGACTGGTAAGAAACCCTCTCTTTCACATCTAAGGGTATTTGGATGTGATGCATATGTACATGTTCCAAAGCAAAAAAGGACCAAGTTGGATAATAAATCTGAAAGGTGCATCTTTATTGGGTATAAGGATGGTTTAAAGGGTTACAAGCTTTGGAACCCAGAAACAAGGAAGGTTGTGTACAGCTAAGATGTGGTGTTTAGAGAAGTGGAATATGTTGTTAAACATGAAGTCCTACCAAAGGAACCTGAGAAGATAGAGTTTGAGCTAAAGGAGGATGAATCAGACTCTACAACAGAAGAAGACTCAGAAGATTATGAGCCACAAACTCCAGCTTTAAGAAGATCAGTTCGGGAAAGAAGGCAACCATAAAGGTATAGTCCATCTGCTTTCTGTTCAGGTTTTGCCTTAACTATAACTGATGATGAACCCAGAACTGTCAGGGAGGCAGTAGATTCAGAGGATGGAAAACTCTGGAAGGAGGCCATGGTTGATGAAATGGCATCCTTGCACAAAAACGATGCATGGGATTTGGTGGAGTTGCCGGCCGGAAGGAAGCCCATTGGGAGCAAATGGGTGTTTAAGAAGAAGATGAATGTAGAAGGCAAGGTGGAGAAATACAAAGCTCGGTTGGTAGCGAAAGGTTATTCCCAGGTGCCGGGAATTGATTTTGGTGATATTTTTTTCTCCTGTTGCCAAGGTTACTTCTATTAGATTACTTTTATCTGTTGCTGCTGCATTTGATTTTGAGATAGAACAGATGGATGTGAAGACAAATTTTCTTCACGGGGATCTAGAAGAGGAGATCTACATGAAGCAACCTGAAGGCTTTATGGTGAAGGGTAAGAAAGAACTAGTATGCGGGTTGAAGAAGTCTCTGTATGGGTTAAAACAGTCACCAAGGATGTGGTATCAGAAATTTGATACCTATATACGGGGACTTGGCTTCACCAGAAGCAAGGAGGATCACTATGTTTATTTTAAATTAATTGGTGACCGTGTTATTTATTTGGTCTTGTATGTGGTGATATGTTGTTGATTGGAAATGACAGAGAAATTATCCAAGATTTGAAGACCCAACTGTTCTCCAAATTGGACATGAGGGATCTTGGTGCTGCAAACTATATTTCGGGCATGGAAATTTAGAGAGCTTGAGCAAAGAGGAAGCTCTGGTTAAACCAGAGGAAGTATGTCGAGACTATATTGCAGAGGTTCAATATGCAGGATAGTAAACCGGTGAATGTTCCTATTCCTGTAGGTGTAAAGTTGTCTGCTAAAAAGTGTCCCAAGACATAAGAAGAAGAGGAGGATATGTCCCGTGTTCCATATGAAAGTGCAGTGGGTAGTCTGATGTATGCAATGGTCTGTACTAGACTAGACATTGCACATGCAAAGGGAGTATTGAGCAGGTTTATGTCAAACCCAGGCAAGGAGCATTGGGCAGCAGTGAAGTGGGTTTTCAGATATTTACGTGGCACTAGTGATTATGGCTTGTGCTACCGGGGAAGACCAGGATTGGAAAGAATGTTGGAAATTCGTGGTTTTGTTGATGCATACTAGGCTGGAGATCTGAACCAAAGAAGATCTAAAAGTGGGTATGTGTTTAACCTATTTGGAGGCACAGTTAGTTGGATGAGTAAAAGACAGTCTGTAGTGGCTCTTTCAACTACAGAGGCAGAATACATAGTAGCCACTAAGGATAGGAGGCAGTTTGGTTGCAAAGATTGTGTTCAAGTATGGGGTTGGTACAACAAGCTATAAGGATAGATTGTGATAACCAAACTGAAATTTTCATGGCGAAGAACCCTGCTTACCATTCAAAGACAAAGCACATTGATGGTCAATATCACTTTGTTAGAGATATGGTTTAGGCTAAAAGAGTGTTGATGGTAAACGTGGACACTTTGAAGAATGTTGCAGATGCATTGACGAAGTCTGTGAGCAGTCAAAAGTTCTCTTGGTGTATAGAAACAATGGGTGTTGAAGAATTGGCCCAATGACTAAGCTCTCCTGTGGCCCCCTGTGGAAAGAAAACAACAAGTGGGAGAATGTTGGGTATGTGTTATATTCTTTCCACGACTAGCCCCACACGTTGTACGTTGCGCCGGGCGCAACAGGGGGGTCACAAGGGGGGAGGCAGCCCCCACTATTTGGGTCTAGGGCAGTGCCCCAGCGAAAAAAAATTTGGTGTGAAGACCCACTCATAGGCGGACCCACCCATGTTTTTTGCATGATTTTGCACATGGTTTTGGGGTACGATGGTTTTCAGCCCCTGGTATTTTGTAGATCCGGTCAAGGGAACTAAGGTTATGTTCTAATCCAGGGTTAATGGATTGAGGTTTATGTATGCTTCGACATGTATATATATGTGTTGTAACACTAAAAGGAATAATGCAAAATCAATTTGGTCATCCCAATTTGGGATCTAAGGGAAAATCTTTGTGTTTATCTATTTTATGTTTTATGCTCTCACTATTGTTTATTAAGATTCATGTGCAGATAACTTCTGTTCAGGGTTAAAATATAAAACCTAGTCACAAGTTGCTAAGTCGCCCTTCTATGAATTTTTAAACCCACGTGACTAAGCGACCAAGTCGCAAGGTCACCAGGTCGCAAGTTAACCCACTTCCTTGAAAATGATTAGGCAGAGGTAGGTGTAGCCCGCATATTTATAAATAATGGCATCTGGCTTATCGTGGGATTATTTTATGAACATGCTAGGAGATATTGAAGCTGAGCTAGAGTGTGTATCCATTTCATCAGTGTCAAGTGACATTGGGTCACCAGAAGTTCGTAATAGAAAAAAAAGCCCAGAAATAGAAATCTCAGAGGAGGAAGCACCTCACCCTCTTCCTCCTAATTACGGAGACACTTCCTACACATTCGTAAAAGGTTACAACATGAACTGGTACGAGGTGTGCCAGGAATTTACTATGCCAGAATTTCCCAAATACCTCCCAAAGTGTCAAGCATACATTCTGGTTAAGAGATCCAAATTGCACTACGCGCCGAGCTGATTGAATGGATCGTATAGAGAGTTGACCCTAATATCTGGGTCATTCGGGACCATGCCGGGAAGTACTTTGCAAACCTAAAGGGACAAAATGTAGAATTATATTATGCGTTTCCCACCCAAGAGCAGACCTTCATTGATGAATGGGCCACTATTCATGTAGTTCCCATATAAGAAACTTTGAAAGGATGGTGGGAAGACCCAAAAAAATTTTGGCTCAAGAAGGATCAGGAATATGAGATAGCGGGTCTTAGGAAGGCCTACAAATTCGTAGCTGTAATTCTATGTAGGATGTATGGCCGCCCAGATGCCACCTTTTTCAACGGTGCTTGGGTCTCTCTAATGTACGCTATCACTGTGTATGGTACATGTTTCAACTGGGCCACCCTGATAATAGAAGCTCTCAGGTCAAACATATCTGCAGCACTGGCACCTGATGAAGGGTATGCATCGAAATTTTACATGGCATCTTATCTCCTAGATGTAGTGTGTTCCAGGTGCCAGTTTGAGGGGTGGTCACATAATTGGGACCCAGAGAATGACCGTCCAATTCACAAAGATCTAATGGGGTTTTGGGATTCTAGGTATAAGTGATAAATGGAGTCAATAGCGGGTAGCTTCATCCCCGCCCTCTACATGAAGCTGTTCGGAAAAGACTCCCCATGCATGTCCGAGTGAGCCATGGATACAATAACTCAGGTGGCCCACTAGTTTCTAGACACTGATAGTACCATCCTCCAAGTTTTTGGGTCGCTCAAGGCCACTCACGCATTGCCTCGTTTCGTAACAGACAAGCTTCTCCTCCAAGAAACTTGTTATCAAATGTCAGGCGGTTTCTCTAAAGTACTCACTAAGGGTAGAAAGAAACCATGGCCCACCCTGTCACTCACCATCGGCACCTACATAGTAAAGTATTTTAGGGAAGCAGAAGTAGAAGCCAAACAGATTAAGGGATTCTGTCTTACTCCCTTGGCACACCTGACATATGATCCCGAGAGGATTATTCCCGCACACTGCAAGCAGGCCAAATTCAAATGGAGTTACAAGCATACTAACTGTCCAGCTGAAGATAGAATAAATAATTGGTGCAACAAGGATAGAGAGGCTTCTCCAGTAGAATCAAGTGATCAGGAGGAGCAGGACAACCAAAATCTAGAAGAAAGGGTACATACATTGGGAGGAGCCTCATCCTCCAAAGCGAAGAAGTCGAGGATTGGTACAGGACTTAACCCTTCCGCCCAAAAAAGTGAAATGGAAGCTAGAGCTAAACAAGAGGCCAAAGAGAGGGCACGAGAAGATGAGGCCAAAGCTAAATAAGAGGTCGAGGAAAAGGCAAGGGAAGAAGAATATAGACGAAGGGAGAAGCTGAAGAAAGAGAAAAGGAAGAAGCGAGCAAAGGAAAACAACAACAAAAAAGAAGAAGAACAGAAGAAGAAAGAGGAGGAAGATAAGTCGGAGGCTGAGCACAGATTAAAAGAAGAACAGGATAAGGCAGAAATAGAGCGTCGGTTGAAGGAATAAGAGGACAATGCAAAAGCCGAAGGAAGTAAGAAATCTCTTTCAGGAATAGAGGGACAAACAGAGTTTCCACCCATTGAGACACCTCAGACAACTCCTGCCCATTTCACCATCTCAGAATTGGGTACCTCCAAGGATCTAGATGAGGGACTGCTTGATCTCACTAGACCAACATACGATTATTTCACACAAAATATTAGGCAGGAAAAGGGAATATGTTTGGCACGGGACCCTGTTGTGCCCCTCGCAGTCACTAGAGAGAACGATATAGTCTTGGACACCAAGAATAATCCGGTCATGATCGCCTCAGCCGGTACCACTTTTGTAGTAGCTACTGAGGAGAACGTGAATAGGATGAGCAGAGAAATTCTATCCTTACATAACAGAATGCAGGCCTCTGAACTCAAGACAGCCAAAGAAAAAAAAGGAAAGAAAGTGTTACAAGATGAAGTTAGAAAATTTCAAGCCAAGGATACCCCTACTAATGAAATATCACTTACTATACAGGAAGAGCTAGTCACTTTGGAGGCCTCCGTGAAACAGGTCTATGAAGTATTGTTTACAATAAAACAGATCGTAGCGCCTCTACTAAAGTCACAGGCCGAAACCAAGAAGAGAAACACACAGCTAAATGAAGCATCTACTGCATTGGACAAGATATTCGAGTGGTCTAACAGGTATCCACAAGCCCCAGCCACATTGCCTACAAAGGATTGTATTGCCACCCAGAATGACAAGGTTCAAATCCAAATCAAGTTACAATCCAAGGAGAAGCTTATCAAGTATGTGGAGAAATTAATGTCCGAATATGAACACGTGATTAGCGACATCGACTCAATGGCCGAAGTACACCACATACCTTCTCTGGGTGCACTAGGAGAAGACAAAACATGGGAATAAGTCTCCAAATATATCCAAGCATTTTTACAGCAGATGAGGCAAGCAGTTGCCTCGCAAGACCTGCTGGCATCGAGAGAAAACATGGTTCAATTCATCGTGACATCGGTCTGGATCTACACTAAACTGGCCTCCTTGTCAAATCAGATCATGATCAAGAAGGAAAATTTGATTCCAAATGCTCTCAAATGTCTTTTGTTGTGTAACCAGCTCCATAAATAGAAGAAAAGAGATATCAATGCCTTAGAAATGAGCCACTTCGAGGGAGAAACCTCCAATACATTACATAAATGAACAATTCTTGGATGATAGAATTTACAAAACCTCCTTTCCATATATAGGAGTCCATGTGGCCATAATTTAATCCTAGTGGGCCACAATGTGATCCTAGCGGACCTAACAATAATAATTTAAGGGCACAATAATAACAAAATGGGGGTTACAAGGGTAGAATAATAACAACAAAGGGGTTACACTAATAATAATAAGGGACTATACTGGTAATATAGGGACCTAGCATGCCACTCTCCTTCAAAAAAGTGTTGTCCTCAATGCTGGAGTAGCTCTGGGTGCTTCTATATAGACTTCTCATCCTCCCATGTAGAATCTTCAGTGGGTAAGTTCTTCCACTTCATGAGATACTCTGAAATTGATCGATTTCGTAGCTTTCGAGTTCTTGTTTCCATGATCGCTTCAGGTTACAATATGACTTTTCCTTCCTCATCAAGTTCTGGAAATATTGTTTTAATTGGAATATTTTCACCTATAACCTTTTTTAAACATGAAACATGGAAAACTGGATGCACTCGCGAAGAAGCAGGAAGCTCCAATTTGTATGCCATAGTACCAATATTTTGCAACACCTTGTAAGGACCATAGTACTTTGGCGATAATTTATTATCCTTCTTAGCTTGCTTGGGGGACATTTGTTTGTATGGTTGTAGCCGTAAAAATACCCAGTCTCCTACATCAAAACTTCTCTCGCTGTGATGTTGATCTGCCTGTTGTTTCATTCGATTTTGTGCCAAATTCCGGTTATCCTTTAAGAGTTGGAGAACTTCTTGTTGATGCTCGATGTGATCTTCCACTTCTTGAACCTTCGAATTTTCTCTTAAAGATGATGTGATGGATGGTGGATGATATCCATAAAGTGCCATAAATGGGGTCATCTTTGCTGCAGTATGGAAGGAAGTGTTATACCACCATTCAGCAAGAGGTAACCACTTGACCCATTGTGTTTGTTTATCAGATACAAAACAACGAAGATATCCTTCCAAAAATTTATTTGCTATCTCAGTTTGACCATCAGATTGAGGATGATAAGATGAGCTATGAGCTAATTGAGTACCCAAACAAGAAAATAACTCCGTCCAAAAATTTCCAGTAAAAATGGGATCTCTGTCACTCACAATAACCCTTAGGCTTCCATGTAGCTTTTGAATTCTGTCCATAAATGTAGTAGCAACTGTACTTGCTTTAAATGGATGAGATAATGCACAAAAGTGTGCATACTTGGTAAGTCTATCAACTACCACCATGATGACACTCTTTCCTTCGGACTTAGGTAAACCTGTGATAAAATCCATTGAAATCTCCTCCCAACTTTGACTTGGAATGGATAAATGTTGTAGAAGTCCCGGGGTCTTAATTGTCTCAACTTTATTCTACTGACAAACCAAACATTCCGCCACAAACTTTTGAATATCAGATTTAAGGCCATCCCAAAAAAAATCTTTCTTCACTTTGTGGTAAGTTTTTAAAAATCCTGAGTGTCCTCCTAAAGGAGAAGTGTGCAGTTCCAGAAGAATATTTTATTTTAGTTTGGAATTATTACAAAGATATAAGCGATCTTTGTACCATAAGGAATAATTTTTCCAACTAAATGTATTAGATGTACTAGGATCTTGCTACAACTTTTGAATGAGTGCCCATACATCTTTTTCCTTCTTCCATTCATCTCTTGCTTTGGTTATCCATTCTAGTTGGATAATAGAAATGGCACAAAGCAATGCTTCCACCTCTTCATTATTTCTTGAGAGTGCATCAACAACAACATTAAGCTTTCCTTTTTTGTAGATTATTTCAAAGTCATAACCCAACATCTTTGTGACCCATTTTTGCTACTCTTCTGAAGATATTATTTGTTCCAAAAAGTGTTTAAGACTATCATGATCATTTTTTACCTTGAAGTCTCTTTCCATTAGGTAGGTTCTCCATTTCTTTAGTGCATGTAGTATTGCTAACATTTCCTTCTCATAAATAGGTTTCTGTAAATACTTTCCTTTGATTGGACAACTTTCAAAAGCAATGAGTCTTCCTTCTTGCATTAAAACAACACCAATTCCATTTCCTGAGGCATCACATTCCACAATAAAGGTTTTTGTGAAGTCTGGCGTCGATAAGACTGGTGCTAGGCACATTGCCTCTTTAATATGTTCAAAGGCCTTAGTTTCTTTAGGAGTCCATGAAAATGCATCTTTCTTCAATAATGTTGTTAGAGGTGTTGCTATTCTCTCATAATTCTTAACAAACTTGCGATAATACCCTGTTAACCCGAGAAATCCTCGCAACTGCTTTATTGTTGTGGGGACTTTCCATTCCTTAATGGCTTTAATTTTGTTAGGGTCTACTTTAACACTCTCGTGAGATACAATATGACCTAGATATTCCACCTCTTTTAGTCCAAAGACACATTTGGATTATTTTGCATATAATTGTTTCTCCTGCAATAGTTTGAGCACCCTGTCAACATGTTGAACATGATCCTTCCATGACCTGCTATAGATTAGTATATCATCAAAAAATACCAGCACAAATTTTCTAACGAAGGGTTTGAAAATGGAATTCATCAACCATTGAAACGTAGAAGGTGCATTGGTGTTACACAGCAATTTGTCACCGTCCCTATCATTCCCCGTCTGGCACATTGGAGGGCTTATTTTGTGACCTGTGAGAAGTAATATAACTTGAAAATACTTTCATGGCATTCCCCTGAACATGTACTTTCATCCCCGTGAAGACATCTCCTGCTGAAAAACCCTAAAAACACCCCTTTTTGCATTGGCGCGGGAAGCCAGTTCAGCACTCGCGCCAATGGGGAAAATCCTTCAAAGAGGTTGCACCAATTGGTGCTTTGTCCCAGAGTCACACTCGCGCCAGCCAATTTAAGGAGTGTTTTTTAAAAATAAATGGTGGAAGTTTCATCCTAACTGATCCAGGAACTGATGTCTATCTTGAGTTAGGAGGTTTGGCTACGGATTTCCATAGAGAGGAAGTGGTTTCCCACCTCTCATGGAAGCTTCCTTGATGATAGGGCCAATCCCATGATTATAGGGATCCCAACTCCCCTTCCTCCATCTATAAAAGCTTGCTCATCTCCTTTGAAAGTTGGTCTTCAGGTTCCCAAATTCCCAAGAGCCTTATGCTGCAAGAGTCTCCATAACTCCCTTAAGGCTAAATCCAAGCAAGGAAACTATTGTCAAGATCCGAAGAGAGAGGATTGTCCCATCCTTGACAGGATTTTTGAGACGTGTTCTGCCAGCGACCCTCCGAAGGAGAATTTAGCATCAGAACTATGGTTTTATTCTTTCTTTGATTGATTAATAACAAACGGCTGTTGGTTATGGTTCCACTCTTTTTATTGTTTATAATGATGAGTTATGTCTTTTATGACTGACATATAGTTGCATCTAATGGGTTTTATGCTTGCGTTTGTTTTGTTTCTCGCATGTGCAGGTGTCCATCACAGATATCGTGGGGATCGTGATCTGCCAGGGCTAAGGAATGGGAGTGCTACCTCTTCTACAAGCAACATCGTTGGATTCCAAGTAAGCCTTCATCACTAGTTGGTTTATTTGCAATTAGGAACCTGCACTATAGCGTGAACGCTTGTTGCTAGACCCAGTCTGGGCTAGTAGGGATCACCTCTGTTCGCAGAGGGTATTTACCTCCACAACAAATTGGTGACCATACTGGGGAGCTAGCTTGTTGTTTTTCATTTTATAAACTATAGACGAAGCCTGAAGTTAGCCAGATAGCCTTGTAAACGCTCTTGCTCTGCAATTGCATAGTAGGTCAAAGTTGCTTCAGTCAATCTCCTGTTTGGTTTATAAATTGAACACTGGGAGTATTGTCTTGTCTTTTCGGTTGTTTCTCCATTCTGCTTGCTTGATCGGCTCTTTTGGCTGGCTCTTTTTGTGTTTTGCTTTTGGTTCAGCCCCACAAGATCAGATCTGACCTCTGCTTTTTTGAATTTTCACCTTTTAATGGTTGGCTTAATTGGCACAGTTTCCACCCTAACAGTCGTGCCAATGGGCACGGGTTGCCAGTTCATCACTCGCGCCATCCCTTGTCTGGCATGGATTACAGCCAGACAGTTACGCCATATCCTGTAGGTGCTAGGGTTTACCCTTGTTTGGAAGTTTCTTTTGGTCAGTACTTTGCTTCTGGGTTTGTTTTAGACTCTGCTCGAAGTGGTGAGTCTGGTCTTGGTTGGGAGAAATTCTTTGTTTTTTCATTTTCAGGCGTTGGCGCTTGTTGTTAGTTAGCAACCCGCACCAATTTTCCATTGGTGCTAGTTTTCAGTGATCAAGTCACGCCCATTGGCAGTAGTTGTCAATGTACAAGTCGGGCCAATTTCAGGGTGTGTGAAAATTGAAATTTTTTCCCCGAATCCTTCACCAGTGTGTCTTTCCCTTCTGGTATTTCCTCTATATGAGCATAGATTACATTGCTCATTGTTTGAAATGTCTTCTTTCCATGATTGCTTGATGTAAAAGGGGATGAATGCCTTGTTTTGATCTCTTGCTTTGGAAGTCCTCTTTGTGTTTGACCTCATATGTTTTTTCACCTTTTGACGAATTTCGTTACAAAGTGTTTTGAAACAACGATTGCATTCTTAGAGTTTGTTTACACCTCTTTTGCATTCATCCTTCATCTAGAAGATTTGTGTTTATTTAGTTTTCGTCTTAGAGTGTTCTTTTTGTTAAAATGTGTTAGATCACATTGCATTGAAAAGTATTTTTGAGATCTATCGTTGAACATAGATCACATTGTTTAATGATTGAAAGCTAAAAATCGCTTTGATTGCATTCTATTTTATTAAAATCATGCATTAAGTAGATTCTCATTTCATCGAAAAAAGCATTGAGTGCACTCTTATCATTTGAAAAGGAAAAGGAAATTGTGCATAAATTACAATTGCATAGTTTTCGAAAAAGAGGATTTTGCATAGATTACATTGCATCATTCGCATCGTTGAGTGTTTGAAATTACTTTTGGATAGTGAAAGTCATCTAGCTTGGAAAAGATTTCATTTGCAGTGTTGTTTTATGTCGCATCATTGTTTGAAGCTCTTCCCTTAACTAGATAGCATTCATCGAATTGAAACGTTTTCTTTTCTCATATAGCTGCATATAGGAGATTGTCAGATGACACTCGCTAGGGCCTTGAAACCGAGACATAATTGAAGATCAACATTAAAATTTATTCAATTTACACTAAGGAAGCATTGAAACATTAACGAAACATTTATAGGTCTAGGTTAGAGATGTGTTCCAGCGTCGTTAAACCTAGTAGTTGTCGTTCGCCTCTTGGCTTTAGACAGCACTAGTACGGACTTGTGCTCCCCGTACCATCGCGTATATAAAGGGAGACCCCACTAGGTTGCTATCCTTTATCCATAGGAAGTCGAGTCTGCCACCTTATACCCGTGATACACTGGACACAACATTCGGAGAATTCTTTTCTTTTATACGTTAAGTCACTTGGTTGATTTCTTTCATTTTTAGACCAGGTCTATCGGCAAGTTCAAGTTATTTGTACACCTTTAACGTTCTGTGAGTAGTCATTTTAATTTTTAGGCTCACTAGAATTTGAAAAGGTCATTCAGCGCTCATCTTTCACTTGTTTAATCTCAAGCGGTAAGTCACACACCACTATTCTCGACTCTTAAAATATGAAACGGTAGAGTTTTGTTTCATGTTTTAAAAATTAAGCGCCCGTAATATTTACGTTAGAGTTAGTTACTAGGTCATTCTTTGAATCGTTTCTAATGGAAACTTTTCCAGAGTTCATCAACCAAGGAATCCCCTCCGATGGGAATCCTGGTCCTTTTCCTCCTTTTGGAAATGTTGGTGCTCCTTATATGGCAACGTTGTCCCTTCCTGGGTTAACTGTTGGGTTGCCTGTTTGGTTGTTTTCAACCTCTGTGGTCCTGAATGTCTCGGATTTTGTTCAATCAGTTCCTCCACATGAACAACACCATGTTGATTCCAAGGTGGACCTCTCCCCTTCTTCGCCTGTTTCTGCGTCCTCCTCTTCTACTTCGCCTGGTGTAAGTCTGGATTCGAGTAACCAGGTGGCTGAGAAGAAGAAGAAGAAGTCTGATAAAAGAGAGGCTAAAGCTGTAGCTATTGCTTCTAAAGCACCCCCTCTTGATAAACCTTCCAACCCTCCACAGAAATTCAAGTTCCCTTGCATGTTCTGCACGGGAGACCATCTTCTTTGAGACTGCCCTGGCATTCCCAAGGTGCTTGAAGAATGGTCCAGCGGTCGCCCGCCGTTGCCTATGGCTTCCGGGAGTCAGGTTGGGGGCACATCGTCAACTGGTGCTGGTAAGGCTCCTAAGAAGCAGGTTAAGATCACCAATCCCTGTAAGATGTGTGAAGGGCACCATGCCATTCACCTTTGTCCGTACATGGATGAAGCCAAGCGATTTTTGGACAACTCAGTTGTTTCTACACCATGCCTCCTGGTTGGTTATAAGCAGATTTCTTTGAGTCCTCCACCAGCTGATCCTACGATTGGTCAAGAGTCATCCTTGGTCAATCCCACTCCCTCGGAAATTCAAATTCAGGAATCCACTCCCAACCAACCATTGGTGATGGGATTGGTTGAACTGGCCCCATCTATGGTGCACCAGATATTTTCCATGGAGAGTGGATCTCAAATCCCTCAGGTTCTTTTTGTTTCTTCAGATTCCTTGGACTTGGAGAAAGATTCTCCTGTCCCTATACCTCAAGAAGCTGCTCCTCCACCTCCCGTGATGGAGGTCCTGGAGGATTCTCCTCCCACCTTCGAGATGGAGGTTGTGGAGAATGCTCCTTCCTGCGTAACACCAGGGAAAGACCATCTCGATTCGATGGTAACCCCTCCGAGTAGTTTAGTCGCTTCCTTTGATTGGAATCAATTTGTAGGATACCGCCTTCCCTCTTATGTGCGTTTCGAGATCACAGTACAGGCTTTTGGTCTAGTCGTACCCAGCACCATTATAGATGAAGGCGCGTCTGTGAGTATTTTATCCTCAACTACTTGGAAAGCTTTCGGCTCACCACCGCTTGCGCCTGTTACGTAGAATCTGTTGGCATTTAACAGAAGAACGAGTCTTGAAAGAGACATCCTTCCAAGGTTACCTGTTACTTTGGGAGGTAAAACCGTCCATATGGACATGATGGTTATTCCAGGCCCCTTGGATTTCAATCTGCTCTTGGGGCGCGATTACACCTATGCCATGGGAGCGCTTGTCTCCTCCATTTTTCGTGTGGTCTATTTTCCACATGAAGGACGGATCGTGACCATTGATCAACTTTCATTCTTTGGTCCTGATGTGGCAGCTGGCCCGCCATCATCCCTTCCTGGTTTTTATCCACCCGTTGTATCTGCCCCACCGTAGGTCAACTATGTGGCTACCTACCCCGTGCCTGTACCCAGTGATAGTGCCATTGTGCATCAGGTGTTGGGGGCATTGGGTCCTGACTTCCAGGATGTTTTCCTTCCATCAGGTCTTCCAGACTCCTTGATGATGACTTTGTTCATTATGATGAGGTTATGAACATGGTTCTTTCTTGTTACAGACTCTTAAAAATATAAAACAGGGTTCGGAGCGGAGTTCGTTTTCTCATTAAACTCATAAAAATGAAACAAGGTTACTGGGAACTGGTCATTTTCTTGTCAAGCTCCTTAAAAAAATGAAACAAAGTTGTTGACAAGAGTTCATATCCCATGCGTCAAATTTAATTAAATATTCTGGATGGATTGGGCAATTCTTATCCTTAAGCTCTGACAGGAAACAAGGTATCCTGAGGATAGTTCTTTTAATGTGTCAACCTCGTTAAAACAATGAAACACATTCTTGTTCAATTCGAGTCTTTGAAAAGATCTCATAAAATACCAGTCGAGTCTTTCTCTTGATCTCGTAACTTGAACCTTCACTCCATCTACCTTTCATATGGATTGAAGCTTGGGGGGAATGTACCTCGAATTGAGTCACCATGCTGGGGGCTTGCTTACTTTTTCAAGCATAGTTTGTTTCCGTTTCAAGCTTGTGTAAAAATGAAACCGGTTTGAAGCATAGTTTATCTTTGTTTCAAGCTTGTGTAAAAATGAAACCAAATTCAAGCACAGTTTCCTGATTTCAAGCTTGTGTAAAAATGAAACCATCCCCATTTTACCTCTTGTGACTGCCATTTTTATCAGCCTATTTTTGCTAGATGAGCCTTAGTTTTCTCATTCCATCGTCACTATCTGCTTGGCCGATCATATGCCTTCACATGGTTGTTTTACCCATTCCTGAGGAACCGCTGCGATGAGTGGTCTTGTTAGCCAGCCTCTTGACCTTTATTTACTCTGAGTAGTTCCACCATTACTGGAACTAGTAGCTACCCCTTTATACCACTCGTTCCTCCAGGAGGAGTCACCTTTCAACTCTTTTCTGACTCTCTAAACATGAAAAGATTGCCGAGTCGCTTGTCTTTTTGATCTCGTTAAAGTGGCTATGAAACGACATCTACCCAGTATACGTTTACCCCTTTTTCCGACTGGGATAGATTATTTACAAAAAAGGAATACCCTAGCCTATCGCGACTAGGAGGTTTCCTCAGACATAGTTTTCTACCTTTTTGGATCTAAGGAACTATTTATGAAAAGGGACCATTGGATTTTACTTTTCCACTGACTTTTCAAACTCTCTAAATATGAAAAGATGCTGAGGTCTCCCTTTGTCAGACTCGTTAAAACCTGATGACATTGGATTCAGTCATAATGACGCTACTCAAGTCTTTCCTTCCTAGGGCTCGTTAAATGTACTAGGATGGATCCGTCCGAAGGACGAACTTATATTACAAGCATATGCTATCCCCTTCAAGCTTGTTATCAAAAATAATTGGGGTACTCGGCAGAAATGGTGGGGAAAAAATGGAACCAGCATCATTGTCGTGTCGGTAGTATGTCGCTCTTGAACATGATACTTGTCTGCATTCATGTCGGGTTGGGGACATCTCATCTCGTTTTTCACTTACCTCCATGGGTTTGGGTAATCCCTTTTGACCTCTCATCTGCTCTTTTCCTCGTCACTATGACCTCTGATCTTTTGATGTCAAATACTGCCAAGTCCACTCTCGTGCTGTTCATATGTTCAAGAGAAGTTGACCTCTGCAAGTACTAACCTTCCTCTGATTCTCATCTGATATTGATTCACAAAAACACTATGTTCCTCTGTCTCATGTCGATGATGTGGGAAACACTATGGCCCACCTTCGATCAAGGTCACTTCCTGTCGACTTCAGCTCATTATCCAGGAAACTAATCTAGAGACTCCCTTCTGGTGCCTTGGAGCCTGCATGCCTCAATGGCAGGTTCTTCGCATTCGACGCAAGGTTTTCATCATTGGCCTCCAATCGAGTGATTCTACGGGTGTTCAATGCCAGCTCATTGATTCACATGCCGTAGATGTACCTGTAGTACCTTGAGGGCCATTGTCATTATTGGTGGTACCTCTCGCGTCTGTTAACAACTTTCATCATTGGCTGGTAATCAGACAATGTTCTTGCATGTTCGACTTCAGCTCATTTCTTCACATGCTTGGACTTGTACTATTTTTGGATTGAGATGGAGCGCAAGACCCTAGATTGTGTCTGTTGTAATCCAGGCTACATTTTGTGGATTATTATGATTATTTACATGACTCACTTGCTGGATGGCTACGACCATACCTGATTCTATTTATCAATCCTCACTGGATGGCTGCGTCCATGCCTTGCATCTGGATTGTTGTATACGCTGTTATGGATGGCTGCGCCCATACCACATATATATCATGTATTTGAGACATTAGTTGTACTTCTTCATGCAAGTTTTCCGACGGCGGAGTTTTCAGTTGGACACATTCTCGTAAAGCATTTCACTCCTCTCTCTCGTTTGGGCCTCATACTTTAGGGGGCATCTGTTACACAGCAATTTTTCACCATCCCTACCATTCCCCATCTCACACATTGGAGGGATTATTTTGTGACCTGTGAGCAGTAATATAACTTGAAAATACTTTCATGGCATTCCCCTAAACATGTACTTTCATCCCCCTGAAGACATCTCCTGCTGAAAAACCCTAAAAACACCCCTTTTTGCATTGGCGTGGGAAGCCAGTTCATCACCCGCGCCAATGGAAAAAATCCTTCAAAGAGGTCGCGCCAATTGGTGCTCTGTCCCAGAGTCACACTCATGCCAGCCAATTTAAGGAGTGTTCTTTAAAAATAAATGGCGGAATTTTCATCCTAACTGATCCAGGAACTGATGTCTATCTTGAGTTAGGAGGTTTGGCTACGTATTTCCATAGAGAGGAAGTGGTTTGCCACCTCTCATGGAAGATTCCTTGATGATAGGGCCAATCCCATGATTATAGGGATCCCAACTCCCCTTCCTCCATCTATAAAAGCTTGCTCATCTCCTTTGCAAGCTAGTCTTCAAGTTCCCAAATTCCCAAGAGCCTTATGTTGCAAGAGCCTCCATAACTCCCTTAAGGCTAAATCCAAGCAAGGAGACTATTGTCAAGATCCAAAGAAAGAGGTTTGTCCCATCCTTAACAGGCTTTTTGAGACGTGTTCTGTTGGTGACCCTCCGAAGGAGAATTCAGCGTCAGAACTATGGTTGTATTCTTTCTTTGATTGATTAATAATAAATGACTGTTGTTTATGGTTCCACTCTTGTTGTTGTTTATAATGATGAGTTATGTCTTTTCTGACTGACATATAGTTGCATCTACTGGGTTTTACGCTTGCGTTTGTTTTGTTTCTCGCATGTGCAGGTGTCCATCATGGAGATCGTGGGGATCGTGATCTGCCAGGGCTAAGGAACGGGAGTGCTACCTCTTCTACAAGCAACATCGTTGGATTCCAGGTAAGCCTTCATCGCTAGTTGGTTTATTTGCAATTAGGAACCTGCACTATAATGTGAACGATTGTTGCTAGACCCGGTCTGGGCTAGTAGGGATCGCCTCTGTCCGCAGAGGGGATTTACCTCCACAGCAATTGGTAAGGCCAAAAGGCATGTTCAAAAATTCATAATGACCCTCATGAGTTCGAAATGTTGTTTTTGGAATATCTTTAGTCTTCATTCTAATTTGATGATATCCTGAACGAAGATCCAACTTGGTAAAATAAATTGCTCCATGTAATTCATCCAATAATTCATCAATCACACTAATGGGAAATTTATCTTTAATTGTGAGCTTCTTTAGCTCCCTATAATCTGGACACATTCACCATGATCCATCCTTCTTGTGTACCAATACTATAGGAGAAGAGAAAGAACTTTGACTAGGTTGAATTATACGCGCCTCTAACATTCCTGCAATCATACATTCAATTTCGCTCTTTTGGACGTAAGGATATCTATAAGGCCTGATGTTTGGAGGAACACTTCCTGGAATCAAATGAATAGCATGATCATGATCATGACTAGGTGGGAGTCCTTTGGGAGTTTTAAACACCTTGGAATGATTGTCCAATACTTGTTGGAGATCTGCAAAAATAGATGATTTTGATGTTGGAACTTCTAGTGAGCATAATTGTGCAATTACACCTCGTTGTTATTTCTTTAGAAGATTTGTCATGACATTAGAGCTTATTATCTTTCTCGGCTTCCCTGCAATACCCCATAATTTGACTTCCTTTCCTTCTGAAAAAAATTCAAGAAAAGTTCTTGAAACTTAAAAGCTACCGTCCCCAAAGATTGTAACCATTGTACTCCTAATACAACATCAGCACCTCCCATAGGAATGGAAATCATTGGACTAGTCAATACATATTCCCCCATGGTTAGCTTGACATTATGGCATCTTCCAAAGCAATTTATAGTTCCTCCATTTGCCACCATCACTTGACATTCTTGTGTTGGGTATAGGAAACAATTTAATTCCTTGGCTACCTTACAATGAATAAAATTATGGGTGCTACCTGAATCAATCAACACTATTACCTTTTTCTTCTTGATATGTCCTTCTATATTGAGATTTTGAGGAGTGGTAATTCCTGCCAGTGCATTACATGATATGGTCGAATTCATTTCTTCCTCTTCTAGGGCTAGTTCCTGGTGTATATCCTCTTCTTGTTCATTTTCTTCTTCCTCTTCACAATCTATGTAAAATAATTTCTTCTCAGCACACTTATGAACTTTAGTGTATTTGCTATCACAACTGTAGCAAAGCCCTTTTGTTCTTTTTTCTTCCAATTGTCGTGGTTTCAACCTTGTAGGTTGTGGAAATCTAGTCATAGAAACACTTCCTTCTTTACAGAAGTGAGTGGTAGGCTTCCTTGTTGGCATAATTTTACATTCAATTTTTCTTGCCAACCTGAATGCCTTCTCCAATGAATCAGGTTCCAAAATGCGAACTTCATGTTGGATGTTATCCTTTAAAGTGCCTATGAAGAGATCAGTCATGTGTTCCTCTGGAATATCAGTTACCCTTATATTCAATTTTTGGAAGTCCTCAATGTGCTCCCCCACTAAACCCTTTTGTTCGAGATTTATCAATTGGATAAAGAAGGTGTTGCTCTTTGTATCCTCATAACGTGCTATCATTTCCTCCATAAAAATTGACCAAGTGACAATTTTTTTACGAGAGCAAAGCCATCGATACCATACAAATGAATTTTTCTCTAAATGTAAAGTTGCAATGCGTACCTTTTGTGTGTTTTTCACATTATCGAGATCAAAATATTGCTCCATCTGTAGTATCCATGTTACAGGATCCTTTCCATCAAACTTCCTCATATCCATTTTTGGAATATGGTGGTTCTTCCCGCCAACATTAGAGTTTATGAAATCACGATTAAAATTTATTTTGTTCTCATAATGAGTTTCCTCTACCATCTTTTCACCATTAGGAAACATTTCTTGTATCAACTTTGTCAAACCTTCTATGTCTACTTTTAGATCATTCTTCATGTTTTCCATTTTAGATTCCATTCCAGCTTCTATGTCATCTATCTTAGATTCCACGTCTTTCTTAAAACCATCCGTATTATTCTTCACACCATCCATCTTTGCTTCCACGCCTTTCTTCAAAACATCCATTTCATTTTTTGTTGCTCTTAAATGCAAGAGCGAAATTTGGTGCACTTTCTCTTGTAATTTTGATAGATCATGTTGCAATTATTCATCTTCATGAGTCATAGTAGAGCCTTCTGAAGGCTTAATGGGTGTCGAATTATTTTTACGGGGAATTTTTTAGAACCCAATACTGATATCTACTCTACAATATGCCCTTGGAATCAATTCGAATTGATTTTTCAAACAAGACTTATGCAATTCGGAAAAACATACACACCCTTTTCTTGCTTTTGAGGAGCACAATATTTAAATTTGATTATCTCTGTGATTGTGGCTCTTCAATATCTGAAATTAAGCATTGAATTAGCCCTATGAATTCTATTTTGAATGCCACAAGTCTGACCTGATTTGGATTCTCCAAGACAAAGTTATGTCCAATCTCCCACAATGACCTAATTATGGACTGGTTCAATAGAGAAAACTTGTACGACTTTCCACGTGTCACTGTTTCATCCTTTGCCTCTAAAATTGATAGCCAACAAACTACATTCTGTGTGATTGCGAAAAAATTTTACGGTACTCCAAGCTGATGCTCCAAGAGAGAGTTATTGAAATTTTCCCACGATCACCTCTTTGAGATGAAATTTGGGAGCCTGAAAAAGCACCACCTTCCACAGATCATATCTCCAAAAATGTTGTGAATCAAGCTCTAAAATTTTTTTAAGAGTTTCCTTAGGATTTCAGCTTCGCACCGTTAAAATTTTAGATTCTGAACCTTTGTAGAAACAAAGTTATAGCGCAAATTCCACGATGACCTGTTTAGGAGCCTGAAAAAAGACCTAACTTCCACAGATCATATCTCCAAAAATATTGTGAAACAAGCTCTAAAATTCTTAGACGATCCTCCTTAGGATTTCGGCTTCGTACCCTAAAACTTTCAGCTTCTGAAACTTCATATAAAAAATGTTATAGCGAAAATTCCACGATGACCTGTTTGGAGCAGCGAAACCCTAGAATCCAAACCTCTGATACTAAATTTTGTGTAACCAGCTCCAAAAATAGAAGAAAAGAGATATCAATGCCTTAGAAATGAGCCACTTAGAGGGGAAAACCTCCAATACATTACATAAATGAACAATTCTTGGATGACACAATTTACAAAACCTCCTTTCTATATATAGGATTCCATGTGGCCATAATGTAATCTTAGTGGGCCACAATGTGATCCTAGCCGACCTAACAATAATAATTTAAGGGCACAATAATAACAAAATGGGGGTTACAAGGGTACAATAATAACAATAAATGGGCTACACTAATAGCAATAAGGGACTATACTGGTAATATAGGGACCTAACATCTTCACAGGTTGAGAGAAGATACACCTCAGGTCTCCCCAGTGGTTGTAGATTATCAGGCCTCGCAGATCTACCTCAAAGAGCAGCAATAGATAGATGTCTCGAACCTCGCAACCACCCAACTACTTCCATGATCAAGTTACATATTGCAGCAGCAGAAGAGGTTACAGGTCCCAATAGCTAAAGGGTCGCAAGTCGCAACAGCTAAAAGGTCGTAGGTCGCACCCACAGCCAAGGTCGCAAGTCACAAATTCCCTCAAGTCGCACAGTAGGCCAATGGTCGAGAAGGCAAAAATTCAGGGATACCCAAGGGTCATTTTTGTCTTATAAATACTCCCTTCCAGGAATTGAAAAGGACCTTTTTTTGGGACTCGAAAGGAGTAAGAGAATTATATAGAATTGAATGCACTTTTTTGTGAATGAATACAAGCACTTGTTTTGATTCCACTCTTGAATCTAATGAGAAATAATGTGTTAACACTGTGAATATTTTGTCTTATGTATCTGATATATTTTTTAATTTGCTGCTTATATCATTTATACATTTCAACTCCCTAAAATGTGTTAATGATGTTAGGATTTTCATTTAGAAAATGTTAGCAACTCTGTTAATAACATTTATCTCATCCCTTGAAACCTCTTCAGGAAGTGAAGGGTTCTCTAATCATAAAGAATTGTTTCTTCTATGGTTGGAATAGCTTTTACAAGCGTGACCCTAATGATGTGCTGCTAATAGTATTTCCTTTGGCTGCATGCTTTTAAGCTCTTCTTTCTAATTATATTGTTCTATATTCATTAAGGCTCATCCACAATTTTCCTTGTACCATTTAGAAAATCGTGTGTTCATAGGTTTGCAGGGCTCATTTACACCCCAAGAAAGGAGTATTATGTGGTTGCTAGACCCACACCTTGGACAAGATCCCTATCACAAATGGTTTAGAGTCTACTTGGAACTCTTCATCGGGGAGATCCCTTACTATTGGCCGGACATATTTTCCCGTCAACAGATTTGGCACTAGAAGGAGGGCCTGAATGGTAGGCTCCCAGCACGCAAATAACATCCCAGTACAAACTCCCCAAGGGGAGATCATGTATGAAAAAACTGGTCCTCCAGCCCTAGAAAATTCCTAGGAGGAGGAAGCCCCTTACTATGAGGTCACCTCAGATCAGCTAAGGGTCTTGTGTCATATCACTTGCAACCTCATTAAGGGCTTGCAAAATGCACCGGTCTCTGATTCCCTGGTTAATCGTAGAACCCCCGCAGCTAACCACACTCGCCAAGGGGCCCTTGTTAATTCCCTACCTTAGCTGGTAGGTCTTATGATCAAAGATTAAGTAGACGTCATTGAGCGAAATTCTGAGCAACCCCTGGACAGTCCCCAAGGGGCTGAAGAGGGAGGCCCTAAAATCACTGAACCCTAACCAAACATTAGCCCTCAACCTGACCACACTTTGAATGATCACACTCAAGCCAACAACCTGCTTGGGGGAAAAACCAGGAGAATTCGGGGGGACTGAGGCTGGGGAGATAGAGGCCATGGCCAAGGCTAGAATACTATCCACCGCCATCACAACCATAATCATAATAGATTCCCTTTCCTCTAAAACTGCAGAAATATTAGAAATACAGAAAACCTTAGGGTAAATGAAGACATGCACTCTCACCATGAAGGTGAGGCCTCTAGATCCAGCATGGGAAGTGAGTCTGAGACTGAAACAGGACACGTCTAGATACCCCGCCATGAACAAGCCCAGCGGGTGCAACCACTGGCCTGGATGGCCCAATCCCATTTAGGGATCCATGGTCCTCTTCATAACATGTCTAGACACCCTGAGAAGCATCTCCCCAAGTTCAACCCTGAAAAAGGTACGTTGGCCGAGGACCATATAAGTAACTTCTACCTCTCGATACAAATGATGAGGGTGCAAGCAGATGATGTAGCTTGTCGGCTCTTCCCTCAAACCCTTGAAAACAAGGTTGCAACATGGTACCGGTCCCTCCATGTCGCTTCCATATCTTCATGGGAGAAATTTCATCGTACCTTCATCCAGATGTTCTCGGAAGACAAGACTCCTTCCATGCTCCTCATGGAACTTATTACACTGAAATTCCAGAAGAAGGAGAAAGTCAAAGACTTCAATCAACGTTTTGCTACTATATTAAACAAGTTCCTTCCAAACATGGCCTTAGATGACTCCATCACCATTGATTACTACACGAGGGCTCTCCCTCGAGATATCATCGTGTTTGTCAAGCACGAAGCTAGGGCTGCCCTTACAGCAAATTACATCACTTCCCTTGTCGTCGAAAAAGACATGTTGTCCATAGAAGCCATTGACCATAAGGGTTGGGATGACCATAAGCCAGCCACGAAAAGAAACTAGCCCTCCGAACACAAACCCAGAGACGAAGACAAGGACGCTTTTGACTTCGAAAGTATCACAAAGTCACTCAAGTTGCTAACCAATGAAGTTTCTGATCTGAAGAGAAAAGGCATTGAGCCCATAGCAGGTGCCAAAACTTAGAAACTATTCTTTAGAAAAAAACAACCCCATTGACGGCTGGCCTCCGTCGAACACCAACACCGGTCTCGACATGGAAGAAATAGGCAAGGACAATTTTTGTTCTTTCCATCAACCCTCCCACTCAGAGAAAAATTTCCCCGAGTTGATTAATAGCATGACCGCTATGGTGAATCAACTTTTGGAAGACCAAGCCCCCAGAGTCTCTCCCTTCCACAACTGGGATAAACTTGGCTGATGACCCTAAATCTAAACCCCCTCGAAACTATGGTTTGAGGAGCAAGGGCCTGAACCCTGAATAGTCCTTCGAAGAAAAAAGAAAATATTTCTTCCTGCCACCAAATGCAAAAAACCAAAACAAGACTCCTGAAAATTTTATTCCAACTAACCCCCAAGAAGGCCCCAAGGCTAAAGCTTCATTGGTTTCCCCTAAAACCATCACCGAACTTGCCTCACACACATATTGTGGATATAACATTATCGACGATATGAAGAAGACTCGGGCCAACATTTCTCTCTACGAGCTCGCTCGCATTGCTAAGCAGCGTGATCTTATCCTCAAGGCATTTTCCAATCTACCGGCGACCAAACCCGTGAGCAGCACATCGGCCCAAACTGCTGCTAGTCCCCAATCCATCGTAAATTCCATAAACTTCAACTCCAGGGGAACCACACCACCTTTCCTCCTCTCCTTCAAGATCTTTAACTTCAATGTCCATAATTGCATCGTTAATTCTGGTGCATCCATGAATTTTATTCCCTTATCTGTATGTAAGAAGTTAAACATCTTCCATGACAAAAATAACGCCAGGATCATCCAACTCAATAGATCTCAAGTCCCTGTAGTAGGTGAATTAAAAAATGTCATCATTTACCTATCCTCCGATTCTAGAGTACATCAATGTATTGAGATAGTAATCATGGATATCCCAAAATCCTATGCCCTTCTATTGAGTAGGGATTGGTCCAGCAAGCTGCAGGGATACTTTGCCACTTATTGGTCCCACCTTTGGCTCTGGTACTAGGGAAAGAACAACAAAATCTGGGTCGAAAGCAAGCCATACATGAAGTATAATGTGACCGACCTGGATGCAACTAATGAACCAGTCAGTTTCACACAATAAGAGCTCGGTATGTGTTTCTTAGAATCCATTTTTGGGTGGTATCAAACTCCCCAATATCCGATCACTGAAGACGTCCAGTTTGAGTTACTACTAGTCACTGAAAACCCTTCCGCCTCAATGAAGGACCCATTAGAAACTGCTTCCCCGAGTGCGTCCCCAATGTTCTTGGACATCCTTGTCAAAACAGAAGATGAAATATGGACCTTGTATTATGATGGTTCCAAAACCCAAGACGGGGCTGGCATAGGCTATATCTTGCTGGACCCTCAGAAGAACAAGTTTATAATTTTCTGTCGGCTAGAGTTCTAGTGCACGAATAATACAACCGAGTATGAGGCATTGTTTCTTGGACTAAAAAGGGCCATAGATCTAAAAGTTTGTTGTTTAAAGGTAATTGGCTATTCATATATTATCACTCGTCAGGTACGTAACACCATCCATTGCTTGTCTCCAGATCTGAAAGATTACCAACAAGAGGTATGGCGTTTAATTTATGCTTTTGATGCTTTGGGTATTAAATCCATCCTTGGAATGCACAATGCAGCAGATGATACACTCACCAATGCTACTGCTAGGTTCACTGCACTTAGAGATGGATTTTCTATTGAAGTTATTTACAAGCCATTCGTACCAGATAATGTCACTAATTTCTGCATTTTCAATGATGACCAACAGGTATTGGATTTCATACTCAATACGGACGTATTCAAAGACATATTTATAGAAGAAGAGGATCATGATCACACCTTGCAAGAGGAACTACGAGATCAGAAATAAAATCCCATACCCAAAGCGATTGTGTCACTCGAAAAAATTTTCAACCTACAAAACCGTTTCCAAGGGCCCCCGAACACGAAGGTGCAAAGTTCCATGTTAGTGCACCGGAAAATAAATCTTGGGACAGAAAAATATCCCAAGCTCGTCAATCTGGGTAATGAATGCACCCCTCAGGAGAGGCAAGCATTCACTGAGTTATTTAAGAAATACCGAGATGTGCTTTCCTGGACATATGATGAGCTACGAACTTATGATACATGGATCATCCAACACGTGATACCCATGAAGGAAGGAGTGAAGCCTTTCCAAGAGGAACTAAGAAAAGTACACCCTGCCTTAGAACCGGTGATCCAAAAGGAAATAAAGAATCTCTTTGATGTGCAGATAATTCTCAAAGTTCGACATTCAACCTGGGTGTCAAACTTTGTCCCTGTTTGCAAGAAATCTGCGAAATCTGTTTGTGTGTAGACTTCCGGAAATTAAATAGAGTCTCTAACAAAGACAACTATCTGGTGCCCCCTATGGAGCAAATCCTTCAAGCTGTATCAGGGTCGAAAATGTTCTCTCTATTGGATGGGGTTTTAGGTTATAATCAAGTACTAGTGGCTGAACCCGATCGGCTCAAAACCATATTCAGAACTAAATGGGGAACATTCGCATTCAAACGCATGTCGTTTGGCTTGATTAATGTCGGTGCTACCTTCCAAAGAGCCATGGATATCACCTTCATATGCCTCATTGGGAAAAGCGTAGTATTATACCTTCATTACATCACCGTGTTTTCAAAACGCAGATCTCACCACATACACCACCTCAAACAGATCTTTTGAAAGGTGTCAGAAATACGGGATCTAACTGAACCCGAAGAAATGCATTTTCACTGACTCTGAAGGAAACTTGTTGGGGCACTTAATAAATTGAGACGACATAATAGTGGATCGAGAACATGTGGAAGTCATCGCTCAAATACCGCCCCCAAGTGGTAAGAAATATATGCAATCTTTCCTAGGAAAATCAACTTTGTCCAAAAATTTATATCATATTTCACCCAAATCATGAAACCATTGGAAGGTATGATTAAGAAAAATGCTAACTTTAAATGGAATCCTCTTCAGAAAGAAGCATTCGATAACATCAAATGATTCATCACGTAATCACTTTCTCTTCATAGTCCAGATTTCAAGAGAGGCTTTATCTTGTATACCTTTGTCTCAGATTCATCTTTGGCCACCATCTGCACTCAGAAAGGTGACAACAATGATGAGTGGCCTATATCATTTATGAGCACTGGATTACAAGATGTCAAGCTAAATTATCCAGATATTGACAAGCAAGCTTACGCAGTATACAAGGCAGTTAAACACTTCAGGTCATATATTTTGAAGAGTCACATCGTAGTCTTCGTGCCTCACCTAGATATTCACTCACTTTTCATACAGTAGAAGCTAGGTATGAGACGAGGCAACTGGATGATGTGCCTTCAAGAATATGACCTGGAATTCAATCTAACACACACTATAAAGGGAAAAGGACTATGTCGGCTGGCCGTAGAGCCAACATACTTGTGAAGCAGTGAAGAAGATAGTTGGGAACATGAGATCAACATGTATCAAGCTGATGGCATGTCCCGGCAGGATACCTCCTCATGGTACATGGATCTCTAGCAATATCTGAAACACGGTACCATGAGCCCCACTTTAACCACTTAGCAGAAACATGCGTTAATATTGAAAGTTGTATGCTACTAGCTAGTGCAGAGTAAGTTTTTTCACAAGCACCACAGTGGTGTCCTGCTATGCTATTTGGAGTATGATGAGGCACAAAAAGTTTTGGCAGAACTCCACGATGGTCCAGTAGGTGCACACTATGCGAGCGATACCACTGCTCACAAAATCATGCATGTCGGTTTCTATTGGCCTACTCTGTTCAAAGATGCGCACGCCTATGTGCAGAAATGCCAGCAATGCCAAAAGTTCACAAATAGGGAAATATGACCTTCTGCCCCATTGCATTGTGTCACAGTGGAAAAATTGTTTCAACAGTGGGGGCTAGACATGATTGGGAAAATATTGCCACACTCTTCAAAGAAACATAGATACATCCTCACTGCCACTGACTACTTGACAAGGTGGGTTGAAGTGATACCATTGCACCAAGTCAGTGATCAAGAGGTAATAGCCTTCATCACCCAATGCATCATGATCGGGTTTGGCGTTCCAACCTCCCTTGTTTTTGATAATGCAACATATTTTTTATCTTTTAAATTATATGAGTTTGCTCTAGAAAATGGTATAGTGCTGAAACATTCTGCCAATTATTACCCTCAAGGAAATGGGTTAGCCAAGTAAACTAATAAGAACCTCATCTGCATCATCAAAAAGAATTTTCTATCCCAACAAAAAAATTGGCATAACGCTCTCCATAATTCCCTATGGGCTGGTCGAGTCACACCCAAGCCATCTTTGGGGACCTTCCCGTTTTTTCTTGTGTACGGCAAAGAAGCTATTCTTCCTCCCAAATTGTCTCTTGTAGCCCTTCAATTATCACAAGGGACTCATGACACCCCTTTCCCTACCTTACAAGCTTGAATAGACACATTATTGAAGCTGGAGGAGGAAAGGCTAAAAACCCGGGAAAAATTTTCCATCCACCAAAGTCGAATAAAATGATGGTTTGACAAGAATTCAGTTGGAAACAAATTTTTCAAAGTAGGTGACCTGGTCCCCAAGTGGTACAAGGCTCACGAGGATAAAGGAAAACACTCCAAATTCCAAGCCCTATGGACATGCCCCTTCCATATTAAATAAAATATCGGCTCTCATACCTACAAGCTATAGACCCTTGAGGAGAGAATTGATGTCCTCCCAGTAAATGGGCACGACCTTAAACACTATTTCACCTGACAAACCTGAAGGGCCGTCATCATACCCTATACCATATGTCTATTGTTGTTTTTTTTTTTTCCTTTGTTCTCAGTTTTGCTTTGTTTTCAATAAACCACTTGTTTCAAGGAGGCTCCCATTGACCCTGTCCCCTGTAGCATCCGAAGTTGAAGGAGGGATGTAGAGGTTACTCAATTAGTAATGTTATGCCGAAATATATGCTGGTGAATAATCTCCCCTGAAACTCAAAAGGGACACAATCTTTCCTAGGATATACACTCAGTGGGGAAAAAACAACTAAGTCTCAAGAACCAAGCACAGGTAACCGACCTAGTATGCTAGCCCAGGGGATTGTTGTACAAAAGAAATCTCGGTGTGACTAGTCACTAGATGGAAAGGGGGTAGAGCTAACCACAGGAGACAAAACGACATCTGGGAAAAACCAAAAAGAGTCCTCATATAAACCAGGAGCAACCTCTCTTGCAAGAAAAATAAGTCGGGATCCCTCATCTGCCCCAGGCAAAAAATGCCACAATCAAATAAGTGCCTTGAGCACATTTAAAATAAGTGCACACTAGCACATGAATAAGGGTAAAGTATTGAGAAAGGATTCATGTATAGAGAGGCAATGTGACGACTCCACCGGGGTACTGACCAGGCTCGTTGGCAGCAGAGCAACTTTTGTGACTCCTAGGTAGATACTCTGCCGGGACCATTGGGTTCATTGGCAGCGAAGCAACGCAATGAGGAAAACATAATTATACTGGATCTTGGAAATCTCTAAGGTCACTGTATCCTTTTCATTCGATTTCCTGGAATGAATTATGATAGGCCTGCACCCTTAGGCACACAAATGGGTGGAGCACACACGCAAGGTCCAAGGAAAAAAAGTAGTGGGACCCACGAAGTCGAAGGATTAGTAGGCTCAACCCCACCCCCCACCCAATAAATTACCAGCGAAGATCCTGGGTCCTACCAGTGAATCACCATTTGTTGTAGCTACTACAACACCCTCCAAAATTTTGCTCTCCTTAAATTTTTGAGCCCCTAATACTTATGAAAAGGGGAATTCAGGCCTAAATTCACCTCTTCAAAACCTCAAGTTTCTAAGTCACAATTATGGTTAGCTCTTCTAAGTCGCGACCCCGCGACCTTGTGACCCTCTAGGTTGCAAATTTATTGGGTTTTACATCAATCCAAAAGCAAACATCAGCAACCCTGTGACCCTGCAACCCCGTGACTCTTTAGGTCGCAAGGTCGTAGGGTCATAAGGTCACACATCGCATTAACTCATCCCTTTTGCGACCTTCTGAACCTCATTTATTGCCCACACGTGTAACCCATTTATATATAGAGGGGTCACATAGTTCACATTCAAGCTGCATGACAGAGAAATAAAACGCCTCTGATAAGCTAGCTGGAGTGTGATTTTCCCAGGTAAGTTGCCTAATCCTCCTGATGTTTCTTTTCTATGGTAATTGTTACTATTTTCCTCCTTACCCTAGCCTATTTTAACCCTATTATGATCTTGACTAGGCCCATTGACAATCCCTCTGCAAAACTCCCCTCCTTTAGTTTCTTTTCAAGCCATTCAAATTTTGTGTGAAGCTTATCTTCCCCTTTCCCCTTCCAAGGACCTTGCCCACCTCACCTATGAAGACTCCTACAACCATGTATGATGATCTTGTGGAAGCCATGTGTGTTTTCCAAACGTTTGGAATTGCACGTCCGCCAAAGCCCTAGATTGACCCCGCAACCTTCTGACCTCGGTCGCTAAGTCATAGAGCCACTAAGTCGCATATTACAGAAAATTCAGAATGACTCAACCCCGCGACCTTGTGAGCCAGTTGTGAGTCGCTAAGTCACCAAGTCGCATTTCCATAAATATTTCGACCATCACGACCTTGGGACCTCGCGACCTAGTCACAAGTCACCAGGTTACTAAGTTGCTCTTCTGTGAAGTTTTAAGCCCACGTGACCTAGTGACCAAGTTGCAAGGTTGCCAGGTCATAGGTTAACCCACTTCCTTGAAAAATATTAGGGAGAGGTAGGTACAGCCCGCATATTTATAAATAATGGAAACTACCTTATCGTGGGATTGTTTTATGAACATGCGAGGGGATATTGAAGCCCAGCTATAGTGTGCATCCATTTCGTAAACGTCAAGTGACATGGGGCTACCAACAGTTCGCAAGAGAAGAAAAAGCCCAGAAATACAAATCTCAGGGGAGGAGGCACCTCACCCTCTTGCTTCTAATTACGGAGACACCACTTGCACATTTGGAAAAGGGGACAACATGAGCTGGTACCAGGTGTATCAGGAATTTACTAAGCCTAAATTTCCCGAAGACCTCCTGACTATCAGGTGTACATTCAGGTTAAGAGATCCAAATTTCACTACGTGGGGGCCCATCCGCCGGTATTCCCATGTGCCAAGCTGATTGAATGGATCCTACAGAGAGTCGACCCCAAGATCTGGGTCATTCGGGACCATGTCGGGAAGTCCTTTGCAAACCTAAAGGGAGAAGATGCAGAATTCTATTATGCACTTCCTGCCCGAGAGCATACCTTCACTGATGAATGGGCCACTACTCATGCAGTTTCCATATCAGAAACTTTGAAAGGATGGTGGGAAGACCCATAAAAGTTTCAACTCAATAAGGATCAAGAATATGAGACAGTGTGTCTCAATAATTTCTACAAATTCGTAGTTGCAATGCTATGTAGGATGTATGGCCGCCCTGATGCCACGTTTTTCAACAGTGCTTGGGTCTCTCTAATGTATGTTATCACTGTGTATGGTACCCGTTTCAACTGGGCCAACGTGATAATAACAACTCTCAGGTAAAACATATCTGCGGCACTGGCACCTGATGAAGGGTATGCATTGGAATTTTACATCGCATCTTATCTCCTAGATGCAGTGTGTGCTAGGTGCCAGTTTGAGGGGTGGCCACATAACTGGGACCCAGAGAATGGCAGTCCAATTCACAAATATATAATGGTGTTTTGGGATTCCAGGTATAAGTAAGACATGGAGTCAATAGCGGGTAGCTTCATCCCCGCCCTCTACGTGAAGCTGTTCAGAAAATACCCCCCATGCATGTCCGAGAGAGCCATGGATACAATAACTCAGGTGGCCCACTAGTTTACAGAAATTGATAGTACCATCCTCTGATTTTTTGGGTCACTCAAGTACCCTCGCGCATTTCCCCATTTCATAACAAATAAGCTTCTCCTACACAAAACTTGTTATCAGATGTCAACTGGTTTCTGCAAAGTCCTCACTAAGGGTAAAAGGAAACCATGGCCCACCTTGTCGCTCACCATCGGTGCCTACATAGTAAAGGATTTTAGGGAAGTAGAAGCAGAAGCTAAATAGATCAAGGAATTATGTCTGCCTCCCTTGGCACAGTGGATAATGATCCTAAGAGGATTATCCCCGTACACTGCAAGCGGGGAAAATTGAAATGGATTTACCAGCATACTAACTGTCCGGCCGAAGATAGAATAAAGAATTGGTACAAAAATGATAGAGAGGCTACTCCAGCAGAATCAAGTGATCAGGAGAAGTAGGAAAACTAGACTCTGGAAGAAAGGGTTCATACACTGGGAGGAGCCTCATCCTCCAAAGCCAAGAAGCCAAGGACTGGTACAGGCCTTAACCCTTCCGCCCAACAAAGAGAAATGGAAGACAAAGCTAAAAAATAGGCCAAAGAGAGGGCAAGAGAAGAGGAGGCCAAATCTAAACAACGGGTCGAGGAAAAGGCAAGGGAAGAAGAAAACAGATGAATGAAGCAGCTGAAGGAAGAGCAAAGGAAGAAGTGGGCAGAGGAAAACTGCAAGAGAAAAGAAGAGGAACAGAAGAAGAAAGAGGAGGAAGATAAGGTGGAGGCCAAGCACGGGTTAAAATAAGAACATGACAAGTCAGAAACAGAGTGCCAGCTAAAGGAAGAGCAGGATAGAGTAGAATCCGAAGGAAGTAAGACACCACTTTCAGAAACAGAGGGATAAACAAAGTTGCCACCCATTGAGGTACCTAATACAAATCCTACTCATTTCACCCTCTCAGAATTGGGTACCTCTGAGGATCTAGATGAGGGAATGCTTGATCTCACCAGACTCACCTACGATCAATTCACACACAATATTAGGCAGGAAAAGAGAATATGTTTGGCACGGGACCCTGCGACGCCCCTCGCAGTCACTATAGAGAAGGATATAGTCTTGGACACCAGGACTAATCCGGTCATGATCGCCTTAGTTATTACCGCTTTTGGAACATCTATTGAGGATAACGTGAGAAATATGAGTAGAGAAATTCTACCCTTACAGAACAGACTGCAGGCCTCTGAACTCAAGATGGCCAAAGTAGAACAAGAAAAGAAGGCGCTACAAGAGGAATTCAGACAATTTCAGGCGAGGGATACCCCTACTAATGAGATATAACTTACTATACAGGAAGAGCTAGTCACTTTGGAGGCCTCCATAAAGCAGGTTGATGAAGAACTGCTTACAATAAAACAAACCGTAGCACCTCTACTAAAGATATAGGTCGAAACCAAGAAAAGAAACACACAGGTAAAGGAAGCCTCTACTACATTGGACAAGATATTGGAGTGGTCTAGCAGATATCCACAAGCCTCGGCCACGTTTCCTAGAAATAATTGGATTGCCACCCAAAATGACAAGGTTCAAATCTGGATTATGGTACAATCCAAGGATAAGCTTATCAAGGATCTGGAGAAAGGGATGTCCGCATATGAACACTTGATTAGCGACATCAAGTCAATGGCTGAAGTACACCACATACCTTCTCTGGGTGCACTAAGAGAAGAGAAAACATGGGAATAAGTCTCCAAATATATCCAATCATTTTTACATCCCATGAGGCAAGCAGCCGCCTCGTAAGACCTGCCGACGTTGAGAGAAAAAATGGTTCAATTCACCAGGACACCGGTTCGGATCTACACTAAACTGGCCTTCTTATCGAATCATATCACAATCAATAAGGAAAATTTGATTCCAAATGCTCTCAAATGTCTTCAAAGGTTGAGAGAAGATACACCTCAGGTCTCCCTAGTGGTTGCAGATTATTGGGCCTAGCATATCTACCTCAAGGAGTAGCAACAGATAGATGTCCCGAACCTCGCAATCACCCAACTATTTCCATGATCAAGTTACATATTGCAGCAATAGAAGAGGTCGCAGGTCACAGCAGCTAAAGGGTCGCACGTCGTAGCAGCTAAAAGGTCGCAGGTCGCAGCCACAACCAAGGTTGTAAGTTGCAAATTCCCTCAAGTTGCAGAGTAGGTGAACGGTCGAGAAGGCGAAAAGTCAGGGATACCCAAGGGTCTTTTTTGTCTTATAAATACTCCCTTTCAGGAATTGTAAAGGACCTTTTTTTGGGACTCGAAAGGAGAAAGAGAATTATATAGCATTGAATTCACTTTTCTATGAATGAATACAAGCACTTGTTCTGATTCCACTCTTGGATCTGATGAGAAATAATGTGTTAACACTGTGAATATTTTGTCTTATGTATGTGATATCTTTTTTCATTTTCTGCTTATATCATTTATACATTTCAACTCCCTAAAATGTGTTAATGATGTTAGGTTTTTCATTTAGAAAATTTTGGCAACTCTGTTACTAACATTTATCTCATCCCTTGAAACCTCTTAAGGAAGTGAAGGGTGCTGTAACCATAAAGAATTGTTTCTTCTAAGGTTTGAACAAATTTTACAAGTGTGACCTTAATGATGTGTTGCTAATAGTATTTCCTTTGGTTGCATGCTTTTAAACCCATCTTTCTATTTATATTGTTCTATGTTCATTGAGGCTCATCCACGATTTTCCTTCTACCATTTGGAAAATCGTGTGTTCATAGTTTTGCAGGGCTCGTTTTCGCCCAAGGAAAGGAGTATTCTATGCTTGCTAGACCCACACCTCGGACGGGATCCCTATCAAAAATAATTTAGATTCTAGTTGGGACTCTTCACCTGGGAGATCCCTTACTATTGGCCAGACATATTTTCCTATCAACACTATTCTAAATAGGCATCTCCCATAATATTTATAGAAAACTCATAACAAAAACTTATATTTGAAAAACATCAAAAAATTTCAGAACAAAAAAGTTTATTTGGCATTGGATGACGTTGTCTCTCTAAGTTATTCTTGGTGCTCCTGATCTAGTTCTCTTTTGATTCTTTTCATTTCCAGTTCCTCACTACTCTCTCACTATACTAAATTATCCTTTTCTCCTCTGCTAATATTTTCCTCCACCTTTGAAAATCTTATGTCCATGGAAACGAATTCAGTTAGTATTTCTAAATGCATTTTTTTATAATTACTCTGCAATAGTTCAAATTCTTAATCCATGATTTCTAGTTTCATTTGTTTCTCCTTTTCCTCTAGTTTATTCCTTTATTTCGTAGCTTTCAACATACCTTCTATTTCCTCCAATAGTTGTTCCAAAAGTTGGCTCATTTTCTCTTGCACTTGATTGAAAGAAACAATCTTATGCTCGTCCATGATTTCTTCTTGATGCCAAGTCACACTTCGAATCATGCCAATTATTGTGAATCTCCTCGACTCTCTATCCAACATTTATAGCCCTAGATAATTTCTATGCTTGTATTTGGTGACATCGAGAAGTATAAATCACCCCTCCACTGAGATGCCATCCATTGGAATTTTTTTTTTCAACATCCATGTCACTAGTATTGTATATTTCCTAGGTTGGATATCGAGAATGATAAGCAATTGTGAGACAGGGAGAAACTAAATCCATTATGGGACGATAACAATCTTGTATTCACCATTTTTTCAAATCTTGATGTTTGAACCTGTATCCACTTGCATGTTCTCTATACTACATTTATGCACCAAATGTTAATGCCATTATACCTACGATACTCCATCAAAATAGGAAATTTGGGACCATAATTGGGTCTCCATTCCTTTCTCATAAATACCAACATGATACGCTCATTGCTGGCATTATGAATAATGTGTTTTCCTTGATAGCAACCTACTTGTATTAGAATGCATATGTGTTATCATTTATGGAAACCTACTTGGTAAACATGTCAACATAATGGTAATAAGATGATTAGACAACAAAGTTCAGATGTGACAGAGAGAATGGACAAATGAATATCAGTTCAGAGTAAGAGGAATAATGAAAGAAACGTTTGAGAAAGTACACGTAGGTTTTGTGAAGCAAAGTTGCGTACATACATGGGTATGATGAAGAGAACTCATGTATAGTTTATGCACCATTGTATTCTTAATACCAAGGGTCTTTATCATGGCATTGGCCCATAGTAATGAGCAGGAAAAAGGATTTTTATCCCATAAAATCATGCCATTGGCATTAATATGGGTTTGACCCAAGGCATTGGCTAAGTCTTAAGATATAGAAGGAGATGGAGATCAAAATGTTTAGTGTACATGGAATATGATATTGATGATTTTTTTTTATCTGAAATAAGTGTGCATTGGGGAGTATGATGATGGATCAAATCAAATAGATCTGAAATAACTACAAATTGAATAATTTTCTTGTGGGTTTTTTTTATCTTTAATAATAATGTGATGATGTGAGTTTGTTACTGTGTATGCCGAGATTTGGGTTTCAATGTAGCTATGTTGTGCAATGAAGGTATGACTCAATAATTATATATTTGTACACAGGTTTAATTTAGAAAGAGCACGTACCTACACAAATATGCTTACAGGTAGTTTTCATATATATTCTACAGTATGCACATATTTATACGCGGGTTTCAAGCATAAAAGTTGTGTACATACACATAATTTATTCATATGAGGCACATACATTTGTTAGTGCTTTCTAGTATGAGATGATGAGCATGTTAGAGTTATTCTATCGTGCTTGTTCTTGTACCCCAATGATGTTTCTCCCATGATAACATGCATTTTACATCTATGGTTGGGTTGAATTGTTTATTGAATTAGATGTTGACTAAAGAGGATGCTTCTATGTGATGATATGTATGTGGAACAGAAATATTTGATGCATTCAATGTGTGTTTCAATGATTTTTTTTGTGGTGCAGTGATTCAGATTCAAGGTTCAGTGTTTTGAGATCTATACACAGGTTTTCTTCAGGAAAAACACGTATATATGTAGATATTCTTCAGAATAGTAGTGTATATATCATGAGATATTTTTTTATCAAAGTTATTTTTGGAAACAACTGATTTCATTGATGGGTAACAGTGTATGGCTTCATATATTTATGAGTGATAATTATTCGACATGATTTTATCTAGTTTAGATTGATTGGTTGCAATAGTTGATTGAGATTCAATGATTGATTTGTTGATTTAGTTGGTCCATTGATTGAGTAATTTGTTATAGTGATTGGTTTCAATTTTGATATTTGGTATTGTGCTTAAATGATGGTAGTGGGTCCAGTCTGAAAATTTGATGAAAAGTTATTAAATTCGGCAACTAGGTCCAAACTCCATGTTGTGATGCTCAGATGAAGACACCAATATTTTTATTGGGTTCCTCTTTCAGAGAGGTGAAAGATTGATCTAAATATCATCTTGATCTGATGAGAAGAACATTTATTTTGAATTTATTTCTAATACTTTTAAAATATATGTAGGTCAGCCTTAACGTTTTACACCCCCAGCAAATGTGTCACACACCCTTAGTGATTAATATAAATAGAGTTAATGTTGGGGGACATTTCAATCATCTCCTCATCACACATATTTCTCTCTCCACTTCTGATTGGTTTTAACTCTAAGGAGGCAAATATGTGGTTCACACGTGGGAGAAGGACGAAGACTGTTTTTTCTATAGCTAGGGTTCTATTCCAGGTTTGAATAGCATTAAATTTGGTCAATGCATGGTCCAAATGAGCTGATTTTTGGCATAGACTTTGATTTATGCAGTCTGTACATTTTTTCACAAGAACTAAAGTCAAAGGTTGACCGAAGACCGATATGCGTTGACTTTTACTTGTTGTTGTTTTGAGTTTACTTTTCTGGGAAGTGTTGACTTTTCTGGGGTTGACTTTGAGTTGACCATTTGGTTTTTTTGAGGGTTGTTGTGACACATACTGGGCTAGCTGACCAAGGAGACTTTGCTAGTTGAAGAATCTTGTTGATCGTTGTAACGCAACAACAAATATATATTTTTCTGGCTTGTCTTCTGTTGATTCACTATTATGTTCTATTAGCATTTTACTTAGTGATTTATGTGTTTGTTGTCTAGTACTTAAGAGAAAGTAAAGTTTCATCAAGCATAGAACATCTACAAAATTTTACATGGTATCAGAGTTGAGGTGAAGAAAAAGTCCTAATTTGTAGCAATCATCGAAGAATAAAATGGGTTCCACAAACTATGGCTTCAAGGAGGATGACAAATTGATTGGGAAGGATGAATTACATGCCTAGAAGATGATATTGGATCTTAAATTGGAAGACCAAGATGCCATGGACTATGTGCAAGCTAAAATCCAAGAACCAACATCCAATGCTACTACAACTACCAAAACAAGGTACAGGAAGGGGGAAATCAAAGCGAAAATGATGATCAGGGAATGAATTCAAAAGAGTCTGGTGGCCTACATCTCTGAGCTAGGTACATCCAAAGAGATGTGTGATAAGTTGGTCCTCATGTTCAAGGCCAACAATGAAAATCAGGTACTATTCTTCAAGAATCAATTGAAGAATCTAAAGAAAGGTAGGGATGAGTCTATTCAATCATACTTTATAAAGATGACAGAGATCAGGAACAATCTGCTCACTATTAGGGTGATAATGGTTGATCGAGAGATGGTACTCACTACACTTGAAGGGCTCCCATCAAAATGCCATGTGTTCAACACTACCATTCTAAATAATAATGTCATACCTGACTTTGATGAAGTACTGTCGAGATGAATTCAAGAAGAAAAAACAATGAAGGAGTATGGAAATGAACGAAATGATGCCTACGCTACTCATTCTAGAAAGAAGAGTTTTGGTGGTCCAAAGAACAAAGGAAAAGTAGGGGCCCAAGGGAAGAAGGGAAAGTGTTTCACCTGTCATAGGCCAGGTCACTATGCTAGAGAATGTCCTTTCAAGAAGGATTCTCCCAATGGTGATGACAACAACAACAACCGAAGGAATGGAAATCAAAGGAAGAATAGGTTCAAGGAAAAGAGGAAGGCTCCCTCCAGCAGAAATGATCAACCTTTAAAAAGGTTAAGAAAATCCAGGTATGAGGAATCAAATGTTGTTGATAAAATAAATGAATACATTCTTGTATCTGCCCTCTCTATTGCATCTCCACCAGACACTATGGATGTCTGGTTGATAGATAGTGGTGCCTCAAGGCACATCACTAGGTTCAAGTAAGCACTCTTTGATATGGTTGAGAAGGATACTAATCTTGAAATTATCCCTGGAGATAATGCCACATATCTCTTGAAAGGGACAGGGACTATGACCCTCCACTTGCAGGACGTACTCTATGTACCTAATTTTAAGAACAACCTTGTGTCTATATCGGCCATGGAAGACAAAGGTTTCAATGTGGCATTCACTAATGGAAAGGTGCGCATGTGGAAGAATAGATTCAAGGAAGATATCATGATTGGGTTTAGAGTTGATACACTCTACCAGGTTGGAGGAATTCCACTGGGAGCGATGGCATGTGATACTATCCGATAGATTGAACTATGGTACCAGAGGTTTGGACACCTTCACTACAAGGCCCTTCGCGAAGCAAGGAATGTGGTGACAGGGATGCCCGAGTTTTCAAATAGTCATGAAGGTGTATGTAAGGGTTGTGTTGAGGGAAAGCATACAAGGGGACCTTTCCCCTAAAGTGTGACAAAGATCTCTGATGTCTTGCAATTGATTCATTCTGATCTATCTAGTATGCTGCCCATGACATCCTTGGGAGGATGCTCTTATTATATGGCATTCATAGATGAATTCTCTCGAAAAACTTGGATATACATCTTAAAGAAAAAGGATGAGGCTTTCATGTGGTTCCATACCTTCAAAGCCTTGGTGGAAAATATGACAGGGAAGAAGATCAAGATTTTGAGAACTGATAATGGCACTGAATATGAGACAAACGAGTTCAAGGAATTTTGCAGAGAAGCTGGCATTAAGAGGGAGACCACAAATGTCTATACTCCTGAGAAAAATCTCATTGCTAAACTAAAGAACAAGACCATTGTGGAAGCTGCCCATGCCATGCTATGTGAACAAGGTCTACTAAAGCTTCTGTGGGGAGAAGCAGCAAACACTGCTGTGTACATACAAAATCGATGTTTGCATTCGGCTCTAGAATCCAAAAATCTCGAAGAGTTTTCTGTGGTAAGAAACCTGATGTCTCACATTTTAGAATTTTTGGATGTCCTATTTATTTTCATATGCTGAAAGAAAAGAGGATCAAGCTGGATGCTTCTGGGAATAAAGGAATTTTTGTGGGCTACAGTGAAACTTTGAAGGCCTAGAGAGTCTATGTTCCTGGTCAAAAGGGAAGTGGAGATATGCCACGCTGTGACCTTTGACAAAGATGCTTCCCTGAGGAAAGTAGTCAATCTTCCGAGATCAGAGGAAGATCATGAAGCAAGGCCTGGAAATCAAGAAGAACCGAAGGATGAGACTGTTAGTATGAATATTTATTTGAAGTGTACAAGAAAATACCACTTTATCTATGCATAACTTATAACCCTAATAGCAAAAATGACAGCTAATATCTTCAAATCTACAATTACATGATCAAGACAAATGCTGCAAAAATCTAAATCTATGCATTAGAAGGCATTAAACAGTAGAAAAATAAGATTTACTCCATAGATCCAATAGACAATACAAGAATATATCCAATAAATATTTTTATTAATGGCACCTGGGAGGAAAACAATAGAGGGTGTTCCTTGTTCTCCTCAATGGGATGGGTTCTTGTGAGTCCTTAGCACTTCATATTTAGAACTTCTCTCTCTTGATGGTGTAGAAAACTCAGACAAAAATGGAAAAGTATGGCTATGATTATGGATCAATAGCCAGACCAAGTGTTGATATCCAGAGTGATCTTTAGGCAACAAAAGGTCACAAATGAATGGGAAAAGCCTTCTATTTATAACAAAATATTGAGTTAGTCTAGAGATTGGTGCATAATTAAAATATTATTAACCAAATATAGATCCAACTTTTATGGAATATTTTATTATATTTTTTGGAGGGAAAAGGAATTTAACTTGAGTCAAATCCCCTTATTTGTAAATAATAAATAAATAAATTATTTATTTATCATTTTAAGGATGTGATTAAGTAATAATAAATAAATAAATGATTTATTTATCATTTTAAGAATATGGTTGAGTAATAATCAAATAGATAATGATTTATTTAATTATTTAAGGGTGAATTAGTTATATTTAACAAAGAATATTATTTAAATAAGACTTAAACAATTATTCTTTAGAAAATAATAAGATAAATAATGATTTATCTAATTAATTTCCTTGTTTTGGGTTAAATATAACCAGAAATATTACTTAAAGTTATGTTTAACTAATTATTTCGTGAGGAAAATAAAACAAATGTATATTTATTTAACATTTCCTTATGGGGTTTCCTGTTTAGACCATAAACAACTTAATAAAGGTGATTTACTAAGTTATTTTCATAGTGAAAGAAATTTTACTTGGAGTAAAATTTGTCTTACATGGTGTACTTGGGTCCATCTAATGATAATAGGTTAGATGACCAAAAAATGGTGTAACAGATTTCCCCTCAGCGTGCGAGCGTTAGGAGATAATCGTATGACTGAAGTACGTTGTAAGAACTCAATCACTAGACATCGAAGGAGAATTCAAAGAGAGAGAAGTATAAGGTAAACCAAAGTGTTGAAAGAACTAGACCCTGAGGAGATGACTTGCAGGTGTGACAAGTCTTTTGGAGTGAGTACTTGCTATAGGTGGTGAGAGAGGCATACGTATGCCCACCGAGGCAATAGTACAAACAATAAGGCGCCCAGAAAACCACGGAACACAATAATAAAGCATATGTTGGACTAAACATGAGCCAGATTAATAACATGATAATAAATCCCACATACATATTGTGCTTGGGATAGTAACCAAGACTTTGTACAATAATATCTGGGTACATGAGATATAAATGCAACCCAGATGCCCCTAAAAATAGGAAAGGGCTTTGAAAATATGACTGATACATGCAAACAAAATGGCGCTGCAGGCGGCTGAGGCTGACATCATCAAATGTACGAAGCTGCATTGAAGGCTGTGATGAAGAGGTCATCCTAGTGTGTGGGGGACTACCTGTAGGGCCACCCCTCACGAGGGCTAAGACATCTCACACAAACTCGGGAATCATCGATGTCATCTACTGCATCACTGAACCATTGAGTATATGGATCTGGATCATGCTGGAAGGAGCTGGAGCTGAGAAACAATCAAGTCAAAGGGCAATAAGGACTCCCTTTGCCTGATCCAAGGTGCCGAACTAGAGTGGAAGTTGGAACCAAGGTACACCACCCTCTAGACCTGTCTTCTAGAATGAATGAGTTGATGTCGACATAAGGAGGTCCGCCATAGGTGAGGCAATAAGGGATCCTCAACTAAGGCATGAGAGAAAATACTAGAGTGACTGACAGATTGACACCAATGATGATAATGAAATGGAGGGGAGTGAGTAGCGAACGGACGACTTCCCTTGTTAGAGAATAAAGGGCACGGATGACCTGGCAGCAACTGACACAACGTCATGAGGGATAGGGGATAGCCATACTAAAGGCCATAATGTGTGACACGAGAGAGGGACCAAGCAATGAATGATGGGGGGTTGTGGCAAGATGTAAAGGGACTTGGGATAGACTCCATGAAAGCAATGATGACTCAACTCAGATGCTCTAAACAAGGGTGACTCAATGGTGCTGCCACATATCAAGAGGGGAAGATGGGGACCATAAAAGCATGAGTATCGTATGGTGACTCATAACAAAAGTCGACACGAGCATGGACAAGTATGGAGGTAACATGGTGCCCCCAATACAAGTGTTTCAAGTGAATAAATTAAATTTTGTGGAAGGGTGAAGTGGTGCTTGTTGGGAAAATGTGTCCTCGTGAAGTATCAAATCACTAAAAACTAACAAATACCCATTTGAGGGCTCATTGAGAGCTTTCCAATTGTGCAGACGGTTTGGTAAACGGTGCTACGGTTGGATCATGGCGAGTGAAAGAAGAAACAAGGGTTTCTCTTTAAAGAAGGCATTTTCCCTCCAAATTCATTCATTCTCATGTGGCGCTGTGGTGAATGTGGAGAGGAGAGAGGGCCATAAATCTTGCAGCGATCGTAGCAGACAAACCGACCGTTGGAATCGGGAGCTGTCAGTTGCAGGTAAGAGGCCTAACCTTACTCTTTCTTTTCATTGGATTAAAAATTCAGATTATGTCCTTAATGCCCAGGAAAAGTCCTTTACTCCTCCTCACAGCTGGGTCACAGTTTTTGGGGCAAAAAATGTGACCTAGGTAGCAAGTATTGGCCAGATAACTGCAACCTGTCCCAGGTTTGGGCCTCAAAAGTGCGACCTAGCCGGGAGCTTTGTTTCGGTGTTGTTTTTTGGCTGAGCACTAGGGTTTTTTATTAGAAAGAGTCTTTCCTATCTGTATACTGATTGATATGATGTTTTTGTGCAGGTATGGTAGAATTATAGAGCAAATGGAGAGGGAGGGATCTGGGCACATTGCGTTCGGAGATCTGGGAGGATTAGGGATTCCGTAGTGCTTTGGCCAAGTTTGGGGTTCTAAAGTTTGTGGAGAACCCTTTGATGAGAGTTGGGGAGCCCTTATTGGCCAATATTGTCAGCTACTGGGACCCAGACCATGAGGTCTTTATTGTGTAGGGGCACCAGATCGAGTTGGCGGTCCAGGGTATTTATTTCCTGACTGGTCTCCCACCACTTGGGATGGTAGGGAATACTTAGCCAGTATTACCGCGTGGGCAGAATATCATAGAGTTTGTAGAGCACCATTATTTTCGAGGTCTCGAAGTCAAGGGGACTCGGATACCCATCGGGGATTTGGAGAGGTTAGAGACCCGTGATGTGGCCGCAGTGGTTCTGTGGATCTTCGGCAACCAGGCACTCCATCACATTACCGGGGGAAAGATGATGCTGGTGGAGAGTGTTTTGGGTGGGACCTACTATGGGTGGGCCTAGATGATGCTTTCTTCATTGAAAGGACAGTTTTTGCTATGTAAGTAGCAAGTGAACCATGACTGTGTGTATGGTACAGCTTTGTGCTCTTTCTTCTTTGAGAATATCCTGACACTTCGACCTCACATAGAGCTCCCAGATGGGGGCTCGAGAGAGCCTAGGATGTGCCGATGGGGGCGACTACTGTGCAGAGGAGGAGGTGGAGCAGTTGGATGAGTGTTTCATCCTGATTTCTTTGATCATTGGGATCATATGCCACTGTACATAGACGATTATCCCTATAGTGGGATGAGCTATTGTAGGGACCCGTATCTACCACTTCCACCTGGTCGTATATGGGGACCAGATGGTAAGTTCCGTATTGCTGATCTTTTTGTTAGTATGAATCTTTCGTCGGAAAAAGACCACTTTAGCTACGCATAACAAATAGCCCTAACATCAATTATGGATGCCAATATCTTTAAATATGCATTTAGTTGATCCAAATAAAGTTGCACAAATCTAGATCTACGCATCAAAATACATTAAGCAGTAAAAATGAAATGTTGCTCCATGCATCCAATAGATAAGACAAGAACAATATGTTTGAAAGAATTTTTATATTAAAGGGGCACCTGAGAGGAAAACAGGAAAGGTGTTTCCAATTCTCGTCAATGGGATGGGTTCTTGAAAGTCCTCAGTGTTTCAAATCTAAAATTTCTCTCTCTTATTGGTGTAGAAAACACAGACAAACATAGAACTCAAAGGGAGTTCACAAAGAAAATAATGGAGAATGTGACAATGATAATGGCTCAAAGTCAGACCAAGAGTATAGATCCAGAGTGATCTAAGGCAAAATGCAAGGTGACCAATGAATGGGAAAAACCCTTCTATTTATAACAAAATATTAGGGCAGTCTAGAACTTGGTGCATGAATAAAATATTATTAATCAAATTCTAGAACCACCTTTTAGGAATATTTTAATATATTTGTTGGAGGGGAAAGGATTTTTGACTCAGTTCAATTCCTTTATTTATAAATAATAAATAAATAAATGATCTATTTATTATTTTAAGGAAATGGTGGAAATATAATTAAATAAATAATGATTTATTTAATTATTTATAAATGATTTAGCCAAATTTAACTAGGAATATTATTTAAATAAGGATTAAATAACTTATTCCTAGGAAATAATCAAATAAGTAAGGATTTATTTAATTGATTTCCTTGTTTTGGGTTAAATATGACCAGGAATAATAATGAAATTGATGTTTAACTAATTATTCCTTAAGGAAATATAAACAAATATAGATTTGTTTATTATTTCCTTTTGGGATTTGTTGTTTAGACCATAAAAAACTTAATAAAGGTGTTTTACTAAGTTTTTTTTTTTTTCTAAATTGTGCTAATTCTATTTATGTAAACATGATAGTACAAAACTGCCTCAGTTCAGCTATGATAGCCTAAAACTGGGCTTGAAAGTCAAGCTTTATCCTGAAAATGAACTGCCCATATAGGGAAACCAGTTCTATAAAGACAGTCGCACTGCCCTTGTATAGGGAAACCGGTGGATTAGTTATAACATTTGCTATGAGAAAACAACAGAAAGATAGCACTATCGATAACAAAAACCAGTATGCTATTGTGGATAACAAAAAACCAATATCTGTATCAAAGTAAACTAGTTCAGAGACCATACTGCGCCAAGTCATAGCAGAGTCAATTGGAGTTGACGGGAGAGGGCTACTCCTCCTCAATTGGGCATCTAAAGTCATCCTCGGGATCTTCAGCATCAGCATCCACGTGATGAGCTCCTGCACCTTGAGCAGCATCCGCGTTCACCTGCATAGAGAAGAGGCTCAGGGAGGGCATTGCACTGAAGGGTGGTTCGCCCATATCGGCACGGGGCGTTGCAGCAGAGTTGGGGCGAGGGTCAAAGGAGGCGGGATAGGGATCAAGAGAAGTGGGATGGGAATCATGGCAGGGAGGAGAGTGAAGGGTGGTGTCTTCTCGCAGGGTAATTGTGATAAAAGCCGTAATGGAGGGGCGATTAAAAGCACTGTCAAAATGCAGCTCCGCTCTCTACATGGTTTGTCGAATGAAGTGGCTACCAGAGGGTTGAGGGACAGAAGAGGCAAAGTGACGAGTCGCTTCATGAGGAGGAGAGGCAGGTGGATGGCTATGGGCAGAGCCAGAGGGACAGTCAGAGGTTTGCTGACTGGAAGAGGGCCGATCACCTACAGAGCCGCCGCGAGTGCCTCCTCGATGGCAAGTCATGCACTGTCTAAGTCTTGGCATGGCCGCCTTGACCTCGTGAACCTGGAAAAGAGAGGGAACAACGAACGAGCCAGAAGGAAGCTGAGGAACGAAGATCGCTGGAGAGAAGGCACTGTGAGAGAAATGTGCACCAAGAAGAGTTTCAAGGCAGCTATAAAGCGAGCAACGACGGCCGGTATGAGTTCGAGCACTGGGCATAGCACAGTGCATAGGGCTCAGCACAGTGCACAGGGCAAGCACCACCAAGGGGAGCCAAACAACTGCGCAAGGAGTCGAAGAGCTCTTCAAAAATTGAATTTGCGTCCATAATGCATCTACCATGCATACCAGGGAGGTTGAAGCGTCGTCGCGGAGGAGTATTAACTATGCGGTCAGGCGAAATGAATGCCAACTTAATGGCGCCGTGGAGGGCCATGTGGCCACCACATGCCATGCATCTTGGGAATTGGCCGGGGGCGGTTGTCCCATCAGGCCTAACAGACATCCGCTTCCGGAAGGTGTTTTACTAAGTTATTTCACATAGTGAAAGCAATTTTACTTAGGGTAAAATTGGTCTTACATGGTGTACTTGGGTCCATCTAATGATAATAGGTTAGATGACCAAAAAATGGTGTAACATATTTCCCCCTAGCATACTAGTGTTAGGAGAAAATCGTGCGACCGAAGTACGTTGTAAGAACTCAATCACTAGACATCAAGAGGGAAGTCAGAGAGAGAAATGTAAGGTAGTCTAATGTGCTAAAGGACTAGACCCTGAGGAGACGAGACTTACAGGTGCAACAAGTCTCTATTTTATGAGATGGTACATGTGCTAAAGGTAGCGGGGGATGCATACTGGTGCCCGCTGAGACAAAGTAAAAAAGAATTGTGTGTCCAGTAAACAAGGAAACGAACTATAAAGTACATGCTGGCATAAACACGAGCCAAAAAAATAGAATGATGAATCCCACATACATGTTGTGCCTGGGATAATATCTAGGACTTATACAATAATATCTAAGTACATGAGATATAAATACAACCAAAATGCCCCCTATAAACAGGGAAGGGCTTACAAAATACGACTGATACATGCAAATCAAAAAGGCGCTGCAAGTGGCTAACGCCAACATCATCAAATATAAGGAGATGCATCAAAGGCTGAAATGAAGAGGTCATTCGGGCATGTGGGGGGCTACCTGCAGGGCCACCCCCTCATGAGGGTTGAGACATCTCACACATACTCGGGAATCACCAATAGTTGCTGCTGCATCACTGAACCATTAAGTATATGGATCTCAATCATGCTAAAAGGAGTTGGAGCTGAGAAACAATCAAGTCAAAGGGTAATGAGAAATCCCTTTTCCTCATCCGAGGCACCAAACAAGTGTAGGAGCTGGAACCAAGGTATACTGCCCTCTAGACCTATCTTCTGGAGTGAATGAGTTAATGTCGATAGAAGGAGGTCTGCCATAGGTGAGGCAATAAGGGATCCCCAACTAAGGCACGAGAGACAATAGTGGAGCGACTAACAGACGGACACTAATGATGATGATGAAATGGGGGATACTGAGTACTGGATGGACAAATTCCCTTGTTCGAAGGCCTTGCTAGTGAATATCCCTCTAACCATATCTGATCTTTCCACATGTGGTGTTCATCCAATTCCATTACTGATGATTCCATCTGTCTTAGATTATTCCAATGCACGCTTACCGGAAAATCTTCTAAATGGTATGTTTATCAGACCGCCTCTTCCCATACCACCTTTGCGACCATTTCCCAAGCCTTTTTATCTTAATTCCAGCTCCCTCTCCGATACGACACTGGTACAGAACTCTTGACTTCTTTTTGTCAATCCTCTTCGACCCGCCTTTCCGCTCATGTCTAGGAATGGCAGAGAAGAGGGAGCTTACGTCGAGCTCCCACCTTTGAAGATTGGGTTTATATGGACTGGTTCCTTTGCTCTCTCTTACCTTCCATCGACAAAGATGTCACATCCCAGTTCCCTAAAACTGAAGAAGCCGCCCTCCAAATAGCCTTGAAATATGACCTTATCTATGCTCAATCTGGTTATGTTTATACCGTCCTTCCTGACATCCCCAAACCTGGTGGCGCTAACACCTCGGGGGCCTCTCACTATGCTGACAGTATCGTTGGAGCTCTTTCACATACCTATGCCCAACCTCCTATGGGCTATGGTTTCCCTCAGGGAGGGGTCAGCACCTCCAGCACTTTTCCCCCTCCAGGTAGCATGTATCCAGGATACATCATGCCTCCTCCTTTTGCCCACCCTCTTTCTTACCTCAATGTTGCCCATTCTAACACTTATCCTTACCCATAGCCTGGTGTCCCGGCTCCTCCATCATTTGGACCTCTCACTCCCTTGCCTTCTCAACCCCCGCAACAACAACTACTAACCCCTCCAGGGCAAGTATTTTTGTAGCAGGGCGGGACTAATCCTCTTCCTTCTCAAAGAAAGAGGAAAGGAAATCAAAATCAATATGCCTCTGGTAATCATGGATCCAATCCTTCAGGTATTGATTCTAACACTGCTAACCAGCCACAGGTCTCTCAGCCCAAGCCATACAGGCCTCTTCACACCAATAAGCCTTCTTCGTGTTGCGGTGTTTATGGTCATTACACTCACAGTGGTCTGCAAAACTAGAGATTCTAGGTTCGTTCCCCAGTGGAGTCGCCAATTGTTAGTATGAATATTTCGTCAGAAAAATACCACTTTAGCTACGCATAAAAAATAGCCCTAACATCAATTATGGTTGCCAATATCTTTAAATCTGCAGTTAGTTGATCCAAATAAAGTTGCACAAATCCAGATCTATGCATAAAAATACATTAAGCAGTAAAAATGAAATGTTGCTCCATGCATCCAATAGATAAGACAAGAACAATATGTTTGAAAGAACTTTTATATTAAAGGGGCACCTTAGAGGAAAACAAGAAAGGTGTTTCCAATTATCCTCAATGGGATGGGTTCTTGAAAGTCCTCAACGTTTCAGATCTAAAATTTCTCTCTCTTGTTGGTGTAGAAAACCCAGACAAACATATAACTCAAAGGGAGCTCACAAAGTAAATAATGGAGAATGTGACAATGATAATGGCTCAAAGTCAGACCAAGAGTATAGATCCAGAGTGATCTAAGGGAAAATGCAAGGTGACCAATGAATGGGAAAAGACCTTCTATTTATAACAAAATATTAGGGTGGTCTAGAACTTGGTGCATGAATAAAATATTATTAATCAAATTCTAGAACCACCTTTTAGGAATATTTTATTATATTTGTTGGAGGTTAAAGGATTTTTGACTTGGGTCAATTCCTTTATTTATAAATAATAAATAAACAAATGATCTATTTATTATTTTAAGGAAATTGTGGAAATATAATTAAATAACTAATGATTTATTTAATTATTTATAAATGATTTAGTCAAATTTAACTAGGAATATTATTTAAATAAGGATTAAATAACTTATTCCTAGGAAATAATCAAATAAATAAGGATTTATTTAATTGATTTCCTTTTTTTGGGCTAAATATGACCAGGAATAATAATTAAATTGATGTTTAACTAATTATTCCTTAAGGAAATCTAAAAAAATATAGATTTGTTTATTATTTCCTTTTGGGCTTTCCTGTTTAGACCATAGACAACTTAATAAAGGTGCTTTACTAAGTTATTTCACATAGTGAAAGCAATTTTACTCAGTGTAAAACTGGTCTTACATGGTGTACTTGGGTCCATCTAATGATAATAGGTTAGATGAACAAAAAATGGTGTAACACTTTTACGTGCATGTAAAGTTTTTAGAATATTGTATGTAGTACTAATTCGTTTACTTTTGGTATGCAGATACAACACTGGTAAAACCGGCTAGGTACATGGGGCATCCTGCAGTATTAAGGGCTGTAGGATCTAGTGGACCAAGGGCACAGTAAAATGAGGATGCAACATCCCTTTTGGAGGACATCCGTCATAGATGTGAGAGGCTTCTGACCAGTGTGTTGGAGTGTGGATGGCAAGACTTAGATGGCCAGTACATAGAGCCATGTATTGGATTACCCTCAGAATGGCGAGGGGTCATGCAATGCATGGAAATGGCCGAACAGAGTGTTCATGATGTACAAGGTATGGGAGCAGAGCCATTGGCTCAGGATCCTCCAGATAGTGATTAGTGTGTAGGCGCGTGTGGTGCCACCATTTTTGAGCTTTTTGGTAACATGCTATGGGCATGTCATATGTATCATAGTTTATGAACTCTAAAAAAATTTATATGACACATACTATGGATATGCATCATTTTGATATTTTATGTTATTGTCTTGTGTTAAACATGTGTTAAATGCCAATCCAGAATATGGTTTGCAATGCTATCTACGTAGTGATTTTGTGCTCTAGGTACATGACTGAAAGTAATCATTTCAAATTCACGCATCAAAAGCTTCACTCATAAATATCTTCTGAAAAGGATAGGATTATGCACACAATATCCACCACTCAATTACATGGAAAGAAGTAGGGAATCTAAACGAAAATGAAGGTGGAGGATGTGTTGTGGAAGGGCATCGGCTAATAAACCTTGCACATCATAATATTTGGCCTGATTATTGTTAGCAGTACCAATGCATACACCGTTTGAAAGAACCAGTGCCTACAAAGGGGTAAAAATGGCCCAACCTGTCGAGGCTAAATTCTAGGAGTAGCGACGTGCACCATTAGCAAAACCGATATAAGGTGTCGACATGGAGTCCCTCTGAAAGGTGCCACAAGACAATAAATGGGAGGGTTAAGAACTTGAGCGCATAGTAGAAATCGGATGCACTCTGCAGAAGGAGTGATCTGGGTAGGATTTCTACTTCCCACATGCTACCAATGAGGAGAAATATGGGAGCTACAGGAGACGTAGCTTGAGCTCAGGCTACATAAGTCACCAATGGTATGGATGATGGTATCCTGTTTATGAGTAGGAAATATGAAGTCAGGGGTGGACGTAGCTTCCATTATGTCGTTGTCACAATAGGATGTGGAAATATAGGAGGAAGGGAGACAACATGACGCGATGGGGCTACCTAACTCATCATCATGAGAAGAAAGACTCACATGCGCATCATCGTGGGAGATGACGTAAGGAAAAGCAGATAAAGGATCTACTGATGTTGAGTCTGGGGTGTTTGCTGAAAGGGAGTCAAGCGAAAAAACAACAGAAGATTCAGAGGAAGCTTCTGTCAAGGGTGTCAAAGATGATGAAAGGTAGAGGATGGTGGCCACATACTCCGTCATGTCGACATCCAGGGGGGAATTTCAATGGGAGCGAGTAAATCCTCAGTTTGGCCCGCATCATACGATGCAATTACGAGAGAAGCGGATTGGTTTTGTTCAATCTCGTATTCCTGAACTACCTCTGAAGAGGCACGGTAATGCGTAAGGCGGGGACAATGATGAGAGTAATGGCCATGGAGACCACACAAAGCACAAGGGTGTTTGGTGTGAATAGTCTTGTTGTTCTTGGTAATGGTTGATGAAGAAGCAAAGGTTTCAGGGATCGTCGACTCAGGGAACGGGACATTAACCATGGGCTTGATGCGGGGAAACTTGGGACAAGTATCGGTGGCATGACCGATGACATCACACAAAGCGTAGGGCTTTGGAAGTGGGGAGGTGCAGGGTTAGTCGAGGCTGCCTTGTCCTTTGAGGCCCTTTTGTGAGCTTTTCCCTTCTTACCCAAAGCGGTCACAACAGGAGGCAGTTTCTGTTGAGGTGGTTGAGGCACTGTGACAACGAGAGAAGTTAGGGGGACCAGTTGAACTGGGGTCAAAGAAATATAAGGTTTAGGTTGACCTGGTGGGGTGGTAGTTTGAGGATCAAGGTACCAAACCGAAATCCCAATGGTAAATTTAGGAAGAGAGAGGGTGGCCATGACAAGTGCCATATAGATGCTTGGTGGAGGGACTAGGAACGGTATCTGACCAGAAGGGTAATCGCCAGGTGGGACGGTTTCTAAATTGTTAAGGCCTAGAGGAAACGACCCAAGAGGATAAATAGGCTCATGAGTACCAGCTGAAAGGCTAGGAGGAGGAGGTATAATAGGCTGCATCGAAGGGCTAGGAGACGGTTGCGGAGGGTGAGAGGGATGCTAACTAGCCAACGCATGCCTCTTGAGAGAAGCTCGAGACAATTGCATCTTGCAAACATTCGATGAGTTGGGATCAGAGATAGGAGGAGGAAGACCAGGGAATGTACCAAGCAAGGAAGAGTCCTTCTAGACGCCGAGTGAGACACTGGTCAAAGATTCGACGGTTTTCTTGTTGGCTACCGAAGAGATAGTGGACTCAGGGGAGGTCTGATACTTTGGCTCGTAATATGTCAACTCATCAATGGTGACTATCTTTCCGAAATGAACCATGAAAAGGGCAACAGACATCGGATAAGTGTAGCTACGACCCAAAAGAATGTTGTGATCCAAGGGAGTGTCTATGACTTCTACGTCAACGCAAACCGTCTTGCCAGCAAGATTGATAGGACAATTGTAGAATAAGCCAATGGGCTTGGAGGCATGGTCATCCCACGCTTGGAGAGCGATCGTGGACGGGGCCAACTAAGGATATCCGAGTTGTTTTCAAACCGAAGCGGACATCACATAGGCGGATTCCCCCTCATCAATAATGCACTGAAAAACGTTGGCATTCCGGATCTTCACTGGGATTTGGAAAGCGACGGAAGTAGGGAGGGGAAGATGTTCTAACTGGTAAACCTCAAAGACAATAAATCGATCATCGAAATGGTCTACAATGCCTACAATAGACAAAAGAGCTTTTCGTTGTGAAGGGCATGACTAGAGGAGTTCCAGCGTTGAAATGGCAACAAGGGATTGTTCCAAATCATCAACTATGCTATACGAATGGGTGGCTTTTCCAGAAGCAACATTTTGGCATAGTGGACCCTTAGGGATCTTGGTATGAAGCTCTGCCCTAGGTGGAGGGATATTCAAGGGTCCATTAGGTGTTGAAAGAGGCTCTATAGAGACCAAGGTAGGTGGCTCGGGGACAGACGTGGCTGGAAGCCTATTGTACTGACGAGACCGAGTTTGAAGATTGATGTCTACGGTTGAAGGTTAATTGGATTTCATCATGGGAATCTAGTCATCGGGGGTACCAAACCAACAAGGTTGGGTAACAGTGTGGTAAACAGGAGGTTGGGCAAAGAGAGGAGTCATTTTGTACCCTAAATACGTGCTACCAAGAGGGGAAGATATGCACGAGGTGCTGGCCCCCCCCTGAGGAAAATTAGAGCCCATTGGAGGTTAATAAATGATGACACACACACGGCACTAATGAAAAAGAGACTGACAAGGGCAGGGAGGTGCATAATCAAGGGATTACAATGTCGAAACAAGGGGAAAGAGGTGCAGGATCAAATGATTTCAATGTTTTAGAGTATTTTCTTGGCGGTGTTAACCAAGCCCTTTTTCGCTTAGGGTGTGTGTGTAAATTGTCTAAATTTTAATTTTTAAACCCAGACATTTGTAGAGAAAATAAAAAATGTGTTGTAGAGTTGTGAATAAACTTGCAAATGACAGTATATAGGTCTACAAAACAGAAAAAAACAGTTAACAATGCAATAATCTAAACCCAAGGAGACGGGTCTCTCAAAACTTAGCCTATAGGTGAGAAAAAAACTAATTTATACACACTACAAAAGGCTAATAGATCTTGGGTCAAGAGGGATAGAGATCTAAAAGACAAAATCTACTCGAAAGTGGTGCAGAAAAAAGCAACAAATCAGAGGAAAATTGTTGTAAAAAGAGGTGGAAAAAGGCTATCTCTAGGAGGAAAGCGAAGAGCCCCCTAATGGAAAACCCAAAAAAAGCTAAATGGGAAGATTTGGATGGATAACAAGATGATCTGAAGTGGATCTAAAGATGAGGTATCAAATCTGAAAAAATGGATGAAGACTCTGAAATTTCAGACAACCTGCAACAGTAAACACTCTTCCACAAAAATTCGAGGGTAATGAAGCCCTAGGGGGCTAGGTTCCCACTTAGTTGAGTGAAACAAAACAAGTACATGTCCAAAATGGGCAAAGATGGAGGTCAGACAACCCTGAACAGAGGCTCAGTAGAATCCAAAATTTTTTCCGAAAAATCCCTACGGAAGGTCCAGGTCGCAGTTTTTTGCTTGTTTTTAGTAGAGGTCACACTTTTTGGGCTGTAAAGTGCACCCTGGAGGTCCAGGTCGTAGGTTTGGGGCAGAAAAGTGTGACATGCACTTCTGGCACTTTCAGCAGCAGGTTTCAGAAAAATTGGTCATCTCAGCTGTGGCTGATGTCATTCACCTGTGCAATGGGTCTGAAAACACGCAGAAGTTAGAATTTTTATTGTTTTATGGTTTTATGGGTTAAAAAAAACATCAAGAATAAGCAAAACAAGGGGCTGAAGAGAAATCCTAGGGCGTGAAGCAGCTGGATATGCAAGGATCAGAAAAACGTCAGTGGTCGTAAAGGTAAACTCGTGTGGAGTCACCAGTTGTTAGTATGAATCTTTATTCGAAGTGTACGAAAAAATACCACTTTAGCTACGCATAACTTATAGCCCTAACAGCAGAAATGACTACTAATATCTTCAAATATGTAATTAGATGATAAGACAAATGCTGCAAAAATCTAGATCTATGCATTAGAAGACATTAAACAGTAGAAAAATAATATTTACTCCATAGATCTAATAGACAAGACAAGAATATATCCAATGAATATTTTTATTAATGGCACCTGGGAGGAAAACACAAGAGGGTGTTCCCTATTCTCCTCAAATGGATGGGTTCTTGTGAGTCCTCGGCACTTGAGATTTAGAACTTCTCTCTCTTGATGGTGTAGAAAACCCAGAAAAAAATGGAAAAGTATGGCTATGATTATGGATCAATAGCCAGACCAAGTGTTGAGATGCAGAGTGATCTTTAGGCAACAAAATGTGACAAATGAATGGGAAAACCCTTCTACTTATAACAAAATATTGAGTTAGTCTATAGATTGGTGCATAATTAAAATATTATTAACCAAATCTAGATCCAACTTTTATGGAATATTTTATTATATTTGTTGGAGGGAAAAGGAATTTGACTTGGTTCAAATCCCCTTATTTGTAAATAATAAATAAATAAATGATTTATTTATCATTTTAAGGATGTGATTAAGTAATAATAAATAAATAAATGATTTATTTATCATTTTAAGAATATGGTTGAGTAATAATCCAATAAATAATGATTTATTTGATAATTTAAGGGTGAGTTAGTTATATTTAACAAAGAATATTATTTAAATAAGATTTAAACAATTATTCTTTAGAAAATAATAAGATAAATAATGATTTACCTAATTAATTTCCTTGTTTTGGGTTAAATATAACCAGAAATATTAATTAAACTTCTGTTTAACTAATTATTTTGTGAGGAAAATCAAACAAATGCATATTTATTTAATATTTCCTTATGGGGTTTCCTATTTATACTATAAACAACTTAATAAAGGTGATTTACTAAGTTATTTTCATAGTGAAATAAATTTTACTTGGAGTAAAATTGGTCTTACATGGTGTACTTGGGTCCATCTAATGATAATATGTTAGGTGACCAAAAAGTGGTGTAACAGAGATGATGCCTGATGTTGAAGGACTGATGGACCCGATTGATCCACCTCCTTAACTGAGAAAGAGGCCATCATGGCTCCAGGACACTCTCGAGGATGCCGAGGGACATATGGCCCCAAGGGGGACATTCTGTGAAAGCAAGAAGCCAACTAGATACTGTTAGTATGAATCTTTCGTTGTAAAAGATCACTTTAGCTACGCATAAAAAATAGTCCTAACATGGATTATGGCTGCAAAATATCTTTAACTTTGCTGCACAAATTCAGATCTAAGCACAAAAGACATTAAGCAGATAAAATATATCATGGCTCCATAAATCCAATGGACAAGACAAGAAGAATGTATTTAAAAGAATTTTGTATTATATTAAAGAATGGGGCACCTGAGAGGAAAACAAGAAAGGTGTCTTTCGGTTCTCCTCAGTGGGATGGGTTCTTGAAAGTCCTCAGTGTTTCAGATCTAACATTTCTCTCTTATGGGTGTAGAAAAACAAACATAGAACTCAATGGGAGTTCACAAAACAAAATGGAAAATGGTGACCAAGAGTAGATCCAGAGTGATCTAATGCAATGAAGGTGACTAATGAATGGAGAAAACCCCCCTATTTATAATAAAATATTGAGGCGGTCTAGAACTCGGTGCATGAATAAATATTATTAATCGAATTCTAGAAGCACCTTTTAGGAATATTTTATTATATTTGTTGGAGGGAAAAGGATTCCTGACTTGGGTCAATTCCTTTATTTATAAATAATAAATAAATAAATGATTTATTTATCATTTTAGGGGAATAATGGGAATATAATTAAATAAATAATTGTTTATTTGATTATTTATGGATGATTTAGTCAAATTTAACTAAGAATATTATTGAAATAATTATTTAAATAACTTTTTCTTAGGAAATAATTAAATAAATAAGGATTTATTTAATTAATTTCTTTGTTTTGGGTTAAATATGACCAAATAAGTTATTTTATGTGGTGAAAGCAATTTTACTTGGGGTAAAATTTCTCTTACATGGTGTGCTTGGGTTCATCTAATAAAAATAGGTTAGATGACCAAAAAAATGACGTAACAGATACCATGGGTATCTAACAGCCATGAGTATTATTGTACAATCCAAGCCTAGATCTTTTGAGGAATCTGTAAAGCATCAAGCAAAGGAAGGATGCTATGCACGAAGAGTATGAGTCCATAATAAATAATGATGTCTAGGATGTGGTTCCAAGACTGAAGGACAAAGCAGTTGTCACCTCGAAATATCTCTACAAGATAAGGCATTGATCTGATGGAAGTGCTGAAAAGTTGAAGGCAACATTCGTTGCCCATGGATTCTCTGAAAAAGAAGGCATAGACTATAATGACATATTTGAACCTGTGGCCTGATATACCACCATTCAATCTATTATAGCCCTTGCTACTACGCAAGGATGGAGTATCCATCAGATGGATGTCATGAAGACTGCATTTCTGCATGGTGTGATAAAGAAAGAGGAATATGTGGAGCAACCTCTACGGTTCAAAGTCTAGGATCAGGACACCCATGTCTGCAGGTTCAAGAAAGCCCTCTATGGCCTGAAGTAAGCACCCAAAGCTTGGTATGAGAGGATAGATAACTACCTGATGAAGATGGGCTTCACTCATAGTAATGTTGATCCAAACGTTTACTCTAAGGTTTTCAAGGAGAAGCCTCTCATTCTGCTACTGTATGTGGATGACCTCTTGCTGATAGGTGTTGACCCTCTCACTCATCAGTTCAAGAGGGATCTCGTTGCTGAGTTTGAGATAAGGGACCTAGGACTGATGCACTATTTCCTAGGCCTGAATGTTTGGCAGAGACATGGCGAGATTTTCCTCTCTCAAGGAAAGTACATTATGAAGCTTTTGGAAAGATTTGGTTTGGTGGACTACAAGTCCGTGTCAACACCGATGGAGCTCAAATTTAAGAAGTTGAGTGGCAGTGCTATTGGGCCCATGTTAGCAAATCCTACAGAGTATCGAAAACTTGTAGGGGCCCTAATTTTCTTAGTGAACACACGTCCATAAATAATTTTTGCAGTGAACACTTTGAGTCAACAGATGGTTGAGCCTCATCACTTTCACTAGGTTGGTGGCAAGAATTTTCTGAGATATCTTCAGGGCATGATAAACCATGGGCTAAGATACAGTGCTGGGAGTGTGACATGCCTTGGATATACTGATACCGATTGGGCTAGCAATGTGGTGGATCGTAAGAGCACATCGGGATGCTGCTTCAATCTTGGTTCTGCTTTGATATCATGGATGAGTAGGAAGCAAAATTCAGTGGCCTTGAGCACCACAGAGGTTGAATACATTGCAGTGAGTATGGCCTGTTGTGAAGCAGTTTGGTTACGAAATCTCTTTAGTGAGTTGTTCGGACATGTGCTAGATACCACTATGATACTCTTTTATAACCATAGTGGGATTCGCTTGTCCGAGAATCCTGTGTTCCAGGATCAATCCAAGCATATTGATATCAGGTACCACTTTATTGGGGATATGGTACAGTGAGGCGCCGTAAGGCTAGATCATATAGGAACTGATGAGCAGGTCGCGGATATTCTCACTAAGTCTCTAGGGAAGGTCAGGTTCCTAACCTTCCGTGAGAGTCTTGGTATCATGGAAGGACCCTATGATGTGGGTTGATCCAGATATTATGCAGGAACACAACAGAATACACATATAGCCATAGATAAAGAGATGCAGTAGAAATAGTTCTTCATTTTATTAATAAAATAATAACTGAAATAAGCTTACAAACATAATGGAAACAAGCTAGGGTGCTAGGCCTCAAAACGGCTACAGAATTTTAGGACCAAAAAAACTGTTATAAATAGTAAGTTGTGCTAAAACTTACAAACTGAAATAACCAATGGTGGGGGTTCAAATGGACTTGGTGGGTGGCCACCAATATCCACCTTGATCATTAAGTCCCCAAAACAGCTCCGGGAGTGTAGGACCCAAAAACCTGCTAAAAATAGTAAGTTGTGTTGAAGCTGAAAAACTGAAAAAATTGATGCTGTGGGTCCAAATGGAATAGGTGGGTGGCCACTGATATCCACCTAGATCATTCCTCCCTCGTTAGGAAGCAATGGTCTCCATTACATTAAGTTCCTCCATGGGGGGTGGGGGGGGGGGGGGAATTCTATTGAACATGGTGTTGGATTTGTCTAGGATGTCGCGGACTTGTTGGCAGACATGCTGGATGTAGATGTGCCGCTGGTGGGCATCTGTTGAAGGATCTGGGAAAATTTATCCATCATCGCGTTCCTCTGTTTCTCGAGGGCCTCCTCGAGCAAGATTTTTATAGGATCTCCTACTCCCTTGTATTTCTTTCCTTCCGCCTTGGGGAGTTGTCGGGGTTGCGAGGTTGAACTCCTTATACCCTAGCTGCATTGGGGACACAAAAAGAAAAACAGAGAAATATCATACCTCTTTGATACCATTGATCCGGATTTTATGCAGGAACGCCAAAAAATACACATATAGCCATAGATACAGAGATGCAGCAGAAATAGTGCTTCATTTTATTAATAAAAGAATGACTGAAATAAGCTTACAAACATAATATAAACAAGCTAGGGCACTGGTAGCATATCTCCGAGAAGAGATGTGGTAGGCACAGGCCTCTTAGTTATGTTACCTTGAGGCTCGAAGGCCTATTACAGACATAATGAAAATAGATGAGCTAGGGTACTAGTAGCGTATCCCTGAGAAGGGATGTGTCAGCTACCAGCCCCTGAACTGTGTTACAGAACTGAAATTATGGGAACAAGTGATCTAGGGCACTCTTATTGCTTATCTCTGAGAATATATGTGTCGGCTTCCAGCCCCCTCAACTGTGTTACAGAATTGAAATGGTGGGAACAAGCGAGCTAGGGCACTGGTAGTGCTTATCTCTGAGAAGATATGTGTCAGCTCCCAGCCCCCTGAACTATGTTACAATGAGGCTCAAAGGCCTATATATTGTTGAGAAACAATGTAAAATCTAAAACATTAAAAAACCTAACCCTAGGAGATGAAGCGCCAAAATTGTGGGCCGCATTTGGGTAAGGTTGTGTATCAACTTCCCGGGGACGTAACTTTGGCATTCGATCTCTGTTTGATGAGCTCAATAGATCGTTAGAAATATCTATCCAAGGAATACAAATTTTGAGTGAGAAACATTGTCTATGAGCCATGTTGCTCCCTTTTTTCCCAAAAAGCGTCGTTTAAGGCCTCAAAACAGCTTTGGATGTTTAGGACCCGAAAAACTGCTATAACTAGTAAGTTGTGTTGAAAATTAAAAACTGAAATAACTAATGGTGGGGATTCAAATGGACTCAGTAGGTGGCCACTAATATCCACCTTCATCATTAAGTCCCCAAAACAGCTCCAGGAGTGCATGACCCAAAAACCTGCTAAAAATAGTAAGTTTTGCTAAAGCTGAAAAAAGGAAAGAATTGACGCTGTGGGTCCAAATGGAATAGGTTGGTGGCCATTAATATCCACCTGGATCATGGGTCCTATTGGAAGATGAGCTCTGAGAGCTCTAGGGGGCTTTTGGGATAGCTTCTCAGAGATATAAGCACTCATGGGGCTAGGCTTGTCGAACCTTGTGTTGCTTCTTCCCCACCGTTATGACGTTTGAGTTGGTTCACCTCTCATTGTTTGTGTCCTGTATGCATCCTACCCATTGAGTTTAGGGCTCATGGGAAGTACCTTTCATTTGACCAGTGAGGTGGGAAAAGCTAGAGACTAATAGTAAAGAGTAATGGAAGCATTAGAGATTTTCGTACTCTCTATCTGGGATGACACAGTCTAGCCACTTGATCTATGATCAATTATAGTGAGGTTTCGGAGCTCTAACTGACTTCAGGTCAGGAAAACCAACTTCGTGTTGGTATGAGACTCTTTGTGAGTTATATAGAGGTTTTGGACCTCTGGGATGAATCTGTCAGCCGGGAATGATGTCTTTGTGACTGACCCACTTTTGTTCTAAAATAAAGAGACCAGCAAAGCAAGTTACGGCGGGCTGATGTACGATGCTTTATTGCATAGGTGGATGGAGTTCTCCCTAGTTGAGAGGGATCGTTAAATTAGAAAACGAGGTCCAAGCTCCATGTTGTGATGCTCAGATCAAGACACCAATATTTTTATTGGTTTCCTCTTTTGGAGAGGTGAAAGATTGATCTAAAGATCATCTTGATCCAATGAGAAGAACATTTATTTTGAATTTATTTCTAATACCTTCAAAATATATGCAGGTCGGCCTTAATATTTTACACCCCCAACAAATGTGTCACACACCCTCAGTGATTGATATAAATAGATTCAACATTGGAGGAAATTTCAATCATCTCCTCATCACACATATTTCTCTCTCCACTTCTGATTGGTTTAAGCTCTAAGGAGGAAAATCTATAGTTCACACGTGGGAGAAGGACGAAGACTGTTTTTCCTGCAGCTAGGGTTTTACCAGCGTTAAATTTGGTTAATGCATTGTCCAAAGGAGCTGATTTTTGGCATAGACTTCGATTTATGTAGTCTGTACATTTTGGCATAAGAACCGAGGTCAAATTTTTACCAAAGACTGAGCTTCGTTGACTTTTACTTGCGGTTGTTCTGCGTTGACTTTTCTAGGGTTGACTTTGAGTTGACTTTCTGGCTGTTTTGAGCGCTGTTGTGACACATACTGGGCTGGATGGCCAAGGAGACTTTGCTGGTTGAAGCTTCCTACTAATCGTCGTAACCCAACAACAAATATATTTTTTTTTGGATTGTCTTCTGTTGATCCACTGGTATGTTCTACCAGCATTTTACTTAATGATTTATGTGATTTTTATCTAATACTGAAGAGAAAGTAAATTTGCATCAAGCATAAAAAATATACCAAAATTTACAAAAGTGGCCTACAAGTTGTAATGATTTGATTTTGTGGATCCAATATGAAAATTTTGAAACATGATCCACAAAGGTGCTAAGGGTTGGAGCATTCAATGAGGGAGTTGAAGCTTCCTTCCACTAGCAGTTAGTAAATCAGATTAGAGGGTAGGATCTCCTTTTCGGTGGGTGCTAGTAAACAAGATTAGGGGGTTGGAGCTCCCTTCTAGTTGGTGCTGGAGAACGAGAGAAGGTTATCGACTTTTGCAGGTCGGTGCCTACGTGCCATTATGATTTTACGCTAGTACACGATTTTAATATGTTTGCTTTACAATAAAAGATAAATAAAGAGACGAAAAGAATGATGGTTTTCTCGCAAATCAGTTTTCCACTTAAAATTCTTGGTGTTCATGTGTGTTGATGTGTTTCTTATATGTGCTGGTTTATGATATCTTCCTACACACGGTTATTATTTAATTAGTTCCTCATGAATTAATGATACATTAATTCAATTTAAACAGATGATTAACTAACCAAAATTTTACTTAAGTGGAAATACACTATTTTTATGCATAGAAATTGTGTACATATGCATGTTTACTTCATTATGGTCGCATACAGAAATGTGAATAAGAAATTGAGAGGTTTAAGTGAGTTTTAAAATATTGATTCACCCCCCCCCCTCCTTATTTTTCCCAACAATTGGTGTCAGAGCAGGTCCTTCAAAATAAGCTTGATCACTTGAAGAAGATCCATCAAGATGAGTAGTCAAGAAGTAGTATTTTCTATGAGGTCGACTTTATTTAATTGAACTAATTGTCTTATGGAAAGTCAGGATGAGTACATAATTGCAGTTTTTGGGAGCTGATTTATGGGAAATCTTTGAAAGTGGTTATAAATGTCCATCCTCCATTCTGACAACTACTGCAGGAAAGAAACAATATGAAATCACTACAAGGGATGTGAATGCCATATTGGGAAGTCTATTCGAGTCTGTGTTCGTGAAGGTAATGCAGCTAAAAATAAAAAATGCCATGTGGGATAAGCTCATCCAAAGTTATGAAGGTGGCATAAAGGTCAAAAGTGCTAAACTCCAACCCCTTAGAATGCAGTATGAGACAGTGAAAATGCATGATGATCAAAGTGTTGAAATTTTTTTTCTTAAAGTAGATGAAAGTGTTAATTCCATGAAAAATATTGGCGAAGGAATAAAATATGCTAATATTGTTGAGAAGATTGAAGTTCAATTCATAAGTCTTCTTTATTGAATAAATCTAAGATCTGAAAAATATCACACTTGTTCAACTCCAAGAAATATTGACAACATTTGAGATGAGGAAAGGTGGTCCTTCAAAAATGAGAGAAGAAACCTTCAAAGCCATATATAAATGGAAACATAAGGAAGCATGCAAAGACACAAGCTGCATATTAGATGAGAAAGAAGCAAACTTTGAGAGAAATTTGCAAGTGGAAATTGAAAAATTCAAATGTAAGATTCCCTTTAAATATTTTTCTTGTGGAAGAGAAGGCCATTATGAATCCAAATGTCCTTATAGAGAAAATAATAAAGAGAATGGAAAGAATGTTGCTCAAAATAACTTTTGTGACCAGAAAATATATTACTCTAATGAAGATAGTCATAGCATATATGATGATCAAGAAAATTACAATTCAGATTCTAACAGTTTCTATCTAGTGCTTATGGACCTTGAATATCAGTCAATTAATGAATCAACTAGCTGTGAGTTAGATGATTCAATGTAAACTCTAAGGGATAATTATAAACTGAGGAATGGTAACAAAGAATTGGAATCAAAAGGAAACAATATGATTGAGGAAATAAAAACGTTAAATAGGGATTAGAAGCAACCAACATAATAACATAAAGCATAAGAAAACAAATTCAAGAAAAGGAAAAGCATTGTTAAACATTAGAATCCAAAATTATGACACTAAAGGAATATTATGAGAAGATAAAAAAATGGGCAAATACATATGATTCTCTACATAATATTATTAATGAACAACACTTTCTCTTGATCAATAATAGCATTTCGTATGATCATACACATTGTGATGGAAAAAACCAATACAATTATGTGTAAGGAAAAATTGAATCAAATCACACATCTGTAAGAAAATATCCTAGATCAAGGTCAAGATCAGTCCCTAGGTACAGACGATGGTTTTATGGATATTTTTTCTCTTGTAACTCATTTAGGCATAAGGCCACTAATTTCATATCAAATACGTAGAAAGTAACTAGGATATGGGATAAGTTCCAATACATAATTAGAAATTGCAAGCCGATCTCCAGAAAGAAGGAACCTCAATCATAAACGTAGGTAAGATTGACCCAATTGTAGTCCGTTGGTTCTTAAAGCGTACTTTTCACAGTGACTACAGAAGTGATGTGATTTACATGACATCATAACATCATAAGATGGTTATTAGGTATAAGATCATTGATGAATAATCTCAGGGGGAGAAATACATATCTTATCTTGGTTATGATTCCTATGTTCTTTCAGATATTCACGTTGCTCATATTACTCGCAATGCATGTAATGTAGTAACTATGAAACAAGAACATACAATATAGGCTTATGGGGGTTGGGATTATGAAAATTCATCATTTTACTTTCTGTGCATGGATACTATGAAGGAAATGTGAGTATATACACGAGTTCTGATATAGAGGGCTGTGTATGTTTTCCTATGATGAAGAAACAATAGGACATACATAGGAAAAATATATGATATACTTCAGACATTTATTATTTATCTTTCTTGTTATGATGTTGATGGTTAGAGTCTCTGGATACTACTTAGAAGTGATAGTGGCTAATGATGGTTTTTAAGTTGCTGAAACATGACATTGATGCTGTGATGGATTTATTGATTGATGAATATTCGTTGATGACCTAACTAATGATTGGGTTGATGTGATCATATTTTATAGTGAATAATTGAAACGGGTTCAGGGTGAGCATTTTCTAACCTTCTAATAATTCATATTTTGCAATATATTCCTTGATACATAATGGTGTCGATGATTATTCGAAAGTCAGACATGTTGTTGAAGTTTTGAATGATGACTATATGTTACTCCTATCATTTTTCATAAGTTTGTTATGGTGAAAGATTGATGATGCTTATATGTTACTTGAAGAAATCCAGATAAAATTTCAATAATGTTGTTGGTCAAATTTGTGATGATACATATGACATGGAAAGAGAATGTTTATCTTATTGTTATGAGATAAAGGAGATGGGTTGATTTGATAGTCTTATGATTGGTTGATGGTGATAAGTTCATACATATTGCTATCTCTATGTCATGGGATATGAATAAATTTCATAAAGTGATCTTATGGATTATTACTTTAGTTTCATATTGATGAAATTGTTCCTTGTGTGGTCATTTTTCTTACATGGAGATAATGTAAAAAGATGATAATGTTGCTACAAGTTTCATGAAGGCAAGTTTATTGATATAATACTGCTACATCTGTTTGTTGGTATTTGGAGACAAGGTATATTTAGTCACATTTTTATGATGTTGAAGCATGATGCTACATTTTCATATCTTACTTCATGGTGATATTCTTGGGTCTATGATATGTTTCTGATGTATAAAAAGATATGTTTTTGTATTCCTTTTATGAACGTGGATTGAGGCTATTCGTACGAAGGGAAAGAGTAATTTGAACTTAATGAGGTTAAGGGAATGAGTTCTATGGAATAATATTATGTGGTTTATGCTACATACTTGGTCATAGGTTGTTGATATTGAAGCTACATTGTCTTATCTTGCATATTTATGATTAGCATATGAATTTTGATATTCATATTGCTATTAATCAATGTTGGAGATCCTACATGGTGTATGATGGTTGTTTATGAATATTATGGTCTTGATACCTCACTATATAGGTATTTTGTTTTGTTATAAATTTCATAATGTCCTCTCTTGACATAAATTCCTATGTTATAAATAATTTTAGAATTTAGTCATCTATGGATTATTGGGGTCATGTTGTTATGAAACTAGCTCCAAAAATAGAAGAAAAGAGAGATCAATGCCTTAGAAATCAGCCACATCGAGGGGGAAACCTCCAATACATTACATAAATGAAAAATTCTTGAATGATACAAATTACCGAAACCTCCTTCTATATATAGGAGTCCATGGGGCCACAATATAATCCTAGTCGACCTAACAATAACAATTTAAGGGCACAATAATAAAAATATTGGGGTTACAAGGGTACAACAATAAAATTAAGGTGGCTACAATAATAAAAATAAGGGACTAAACTAGTAATATAGGGAACTAACATGCCCCTCTCCTTCAAAAAAGTGTTTTCCTCAATGCTTGAGTACATTTGGGTGCTTCTGTATAAAATTCTCATCTTCCCATCTAGGATATTCAATGGGTAAGTTCTTCCACTTGATGAGATACTCTGAAATTGATCAATTTCATAGCTGTCAATTTCTAGTTTCAGTGACCGCTTCAAGTTCCAATATGATTTTTCCTTCCTCATCAAGTTCTGGCAATATTGTTTGAACTGGAATATTTTCACCTATAACCTTCTTTAAGCATTAAACGTGGAAAATTGGATGCACTCGCAAAGAAGCAGGAAAATCCAATTTGTATGCCATAATACCAATATTTTGCAACACCTTGTAAGGACCATAGTATTTTGGAGATAATTTATTATCCTTCTTAGCTTGATTGAGGGAAATACGTTTGTATGGTTGTAGCTGTAAAAATACCTAGTCTCCTACATCAAAACTTCTTTCACTGTGATGTTGATCTTCCTATTGTTTCATTCGATTTTGTGCCAAATTTAGGTTATCCTTTAAGTGTTGGAGAACTTCTTGTTGATTTTCGATGTGATATTCCACTGCTTGAACCTTATAATTTTCTATTAAATATGATTTGATGGATGGTGGATGATATCCATAAAGCACCATAAACGGGTTCAATTTTTTTATAGTATGGAAGGAAGTGTTATACCACCATTTAGTGAGAGGTAACAACTTGACCCATTGTGATTGTTTATCAGATACAAAACAACGAAGATATCCTTCCAAACATTTATTCACTATCTCAGTTTGACCATCGGATTGAGGATGATAAGATTAGCTATGAGCTAATTGAGTACCCAAACAAGAAAATAACTCCGTACAAAAATTTACAGTAAAAATGGGATCTCTGTCGCTCACAATGATCTATGGGTTTAGATGTAGCTTTTGAATTGTGTCCATAAATGTGGTAGCAACTATACTTTCTTTAAATGTATGAGATAATGCACAAAAGTGTGCATACTTGGTAAGTCTATCAACTACCACCACGATGACACTCTTTCCTTCATACTTAGGTAAATCTGTGACAAAATCCATTGAAATCTCCTCCCAACATTGACTTGGAATGGATAAAGGTTGTAGAAGACTTAGGGCCTTAATTGTCTCAACTTTATTTTGCTTGGAAACCAGACATTCCACCACAAACTTTTTAATATCATATTTAAGGCTATCCAAAAAAAAATCTTTCCTCACCTTGTGGTAAGTTTTAAAAATATTGAGTGTCCTCTTAAATGAGAAGTGTGCAATTCCAAAATAATGTTTTGTTTTAGTTGGGAATTATTACAGATATATAAGAAATATTTGTACCATAAGGAATCATTTTTACAACTAAATGTATCAAATGTACTAGGATCTTGCTACAACTTTTTAATGAATGTCCACACTTCTTCGTCCTTCTTCCATTCATTCCTTGCTTCAGTTAACCAATCTAGCTGGATAATAGAAATGGCACAAAGAAATGCTTCCACCTCTTCATTATTTCTTGAGAGTGCATCTGAAACAACATTTAGCTTCCATTTTTTGTAGATTATTTCAAAGTCATAACCTAACATCTTTGTGACCCATTTTTGTTTCTCTTCTAAAGATAGTCTTTGTTCCAGAAAGAGTTTAATACTATCATGATTAGTTTTTACCTTGAAGTGTCTTCCCATTAGGTAAGGTCACCATTTATTTAATGCGTTTAGTATTGATAACATTTCCTTCTCATAAATATCTTTCTGTAAACACTTTCCTTTGATTATATGAATTTCAAAAGAAATGGGTCTTCCTTCTTGCATTAAAACATCACTAATTCCATTTCCTGAGGCATCACATTCCATAATAAAGGTTTTTGTGAAGTCTAGCATAGCCAAGACCGATGCTAGGCACATTTCCTCTCTAAGATGTTCAAAGGCCTTAGTTGCTTTAGGAGTCCATGAAAATGCATCTTTCTTCAATAATGTTTTTAGAGGTGCTGCTATTCTCTCATAATTCTTAAAAAAACTTATTATAATACCCTGCTAACCTGAGAAATCCTCGCAATGGATTTATGGTTGTAGGGACTTTCCATTCCTTAACGGCTTTAATTTTGTTATGGTCTACTTTAACACCCTTGTGAGATAAAATATAACCCAAATATTCCACCTCCTATACTCCAAGGAGATATTTGGATGTTTTTTCATATAATTGTTTCTCCTTTAATAGTTTGAGCACCCTATCAACATTTTGAACATGATCCTTCCAAGACCTATTGTAGTTTAGTATATCATCAAAAAATACTAGAAAAAATTTTCTAAGGAAGGGTTTGAAAATGGAATTCATCAACCCTTGAAATTCAAAAGGTGCATTGGTAAGGCAAAAAGGCATGACCAAAAAGTCATAATGACTCTCATGACCTCAAAATGTTGTTCTCGGAATATATTCAGTTCTCATTCTAATTTTATGATATCCTGAACGAAGATCCAACTTGGTAAACTAAATTGCTCCATGTAATTCATCCAATAATTCATCAATCAAAGGAATGGGAAATTTATCTTTAATGGTGAGCTTATTGAGCTCCCTATAATATGGACACATGCACCATGATCCATCCTTCTTGTGCACCAATACTACTGGAGCAGAGAAAGAACTTTGACTAGGTTGAATTATACCAGCCTCTGACATTTCTGCAATCATAAGTTCAATTTCGATCTTTTGGACATAAGGATATCTATAAGGCTAGATGTTTGGAGGAACACTTCCTAGAATCAAATGAATAGAAAGATCATGCTCATGAATAGGTGGGAGTCCTTTGGGAGTTTCAAACACCTTCAAATGATTTTCCCAGGATTTTTGGAGATCTGCAAAAATAGATGATTTTGATGTTGGAAATTATAGTGAGCATAATTGTGCAATTACGCCTCATTGTTATTTCTTCAGAAGCTTTTTCATGAAATTATAGCTTATTATATTTCTTGGCTTCCCTGTGATACCCCGTAATTCAACTTCCTTTCCTTATAAAAAAAATTTCAAGAAAAGTTCTTAAAAATTAAAAGCTACTGTCCCCAAATATTGTAACCATTGTACTCCTAGTACAAGATCAACAACTCCCATTGGAATGGAGAGAATTGGACTATTAAATACATATTTCCCCATCGTTAGCCTGATATTATGGAATTTTCCAGAGAATTTTATATTTCCTCTATTTGCAATCATCACTTGACATTCTGGTGTTGGGTATAGGAAGTAATTCAATTCCTTGGCTACCTTACATTGAATAAAATTATGGGTACTAGTCGAATCAATCAAAACTATTAACTTTTTCTTCGTGATATGTCCTTCTATATTGAGAGTTTGAGGAGTGGTAATTCCTTCCAATGCATTACACGATATGGTCGGAGTCATTTCTTCCTCTTCCAGGGTTGGTTCATGGTGTACATCCTCTTCTTTTGAAGATTCTTGTTCATTTTCTTCTTCCTCTTCACAATCTATGTAAAATAATATCTTCTTAGCACACTTATGACCTTTAGTGTATTTTCTATCACAATTGTAGCAAAGCCCTTTTGCTTTTTTTTTCTTCCAATTGTTGTGGTGTCAACCTTGTAGGTTTTGGAAGTCTAGGAGTAGCAACACTTCCATCTTTATATATGTGAGTGCTAGGCTTCCTTGTCACCATAATTTTGCATTAAATTTTTCTTGCCAACCTAAATGCCTTTTCCAATGAATCAAGTTCCCAAACGTGAAATTCATGTTGGATGTTATCCTTTGAAGTCCCTATGTAGAAATCAATCTTGTGTTCCTCTGGAATATCAATTACCCTTATATTCAATTTTTGGAGGTCCTCAATGTGCTCCACCACTTAGCCCTTTTGTTTGAGATTTATCAAATGGCTAAAGAAGGTGTTGCTTTTTGTATCCTCATAATGTTCTATCATTTTCTTCGTAAAAATTGACCAAGTGACAATTTTTTTATGGGAGAAAAGCCATCGCCACCATACAAATGTATTTTTTTGTAAATATAAAGTTGCAACGCGTACCTTTTGTGTGTTTTGCACATTATTGAGATGAAAATATTGGTTCATCTATAGTATCCATATTATGGGATCCTTGACATCAAACTTCCTCATATCCATCTTTGGAATATGGTGGTTCTTTCATCCAACATTAGAGTTTATGAAATCACGATTAACATTTATTTTTTTATCATCATGAGTTTCCTCTACTATATTTTTTCCATTAGGAAACATTTCTTGTATCAACTTTGCCAAACCTTCGATTTCTACTTTTAGATCATTCTTCATGTTTTCGATTTTTCATCGATCTTAGCTTCCATGTCATCCATCTTAGCTTCCATTTCAACTTTCATGCCATCCATCTTAGCTTCCAAACCATTCATCTTAGCTTCCACGCTTTTCTTCAAACCATCCATCTTAGTTTCCACACCTTTATTCAAAACTTCCATTTCATTTTTTGTTGCTTTTTGCGATAGGTGCACTTGCTCTTGTAATTTTCATATATCTCATGTTGCATTTCTTCATCTTCATGAGCCATAGTAGAGCCTTATGAAAGCTTAATGGGTGCTGAATTCTTTTTAGGGGGCATTTTAGAACCCAATGCTAATATCTATTCTTCAATATGCCCTTGGAATAAATTCAAACTATTTTTTTCAAATGAGACTATGTAATTCGAAAAAAATACACACCTTTTTCTTGCTTTCGAGGAGCTTGATATTGAAACTAAATTATATCTGTGATTTCAGATCCTCAATATCTAAAATTGGGCCTTGTAGTAGCCTTATGAATCTTCTTTCAAATTCTAGAGGTCTAACCTGATTTGGATTCTTCAAGGAAACATTATGCCAAATATCCCACAATGACCTAATTATGGATTGGTTTAGTAGAGCGACCTTGTACGCAATTCCATGTGTCACTATTTACTCCTTCGGATCTAAAATTGATACAGAGGAAACTACATTCTATGTATTTTTGGCCACTTTTTACAGAATTCCAATCCAATGCTCATAGAGAGAGTTATGACTATTTTCCCACGGTTACCTCTTTGAGATGAAATTTGAGAGCCTGAAAAATCCATAACTTCCATAGACATTATCTCCAACAATATTGTGAATCAAATTTTGAAATTTTTCCACAACGTTCCTCTAGATTGTAGCTTTGCTCAGTGAAAATTTTAGCTTTTGAACCCTTGTAGAAAAAAATTTATAGCTCAAATCCCACGATGACCTGTTTAGGTTCAATTCAGGAACCTGCAAAAATCCCTAACTTTCATAGACCATATCTATGAAAATATTTCCAACCAAGATCTAAAATGTTTCCACGTAATTCCTCAAGATTTTGGCTTCACTCTGTAAAAATTTTAGCTTCTGAACCTTTGTAGAAAAAAATTTATAGAAAAAATTTCATGATCACCTGTTTGGAGCAGCAAAACCCTAGAATCCAAAGCTCTGATATGAAATGTTATGAAAATAGCTCCAAAAATAGAAGAAAAAAGAGATCAACCCCTTATAAATCATCCACTTAGAGGGGGAAACCTCCAATACATTAGATAAATGAATAATTCTTGGACGATACAAATTACCAAAACCTCCTATATATAAGAGCCCATGGGGCCACAATATAATCCTAGCAGACCTAACAATAATAATGTAAGGGCACAATAATAACAATATTGGGGTTACAGGGGGACTAAACTAGTAATATAGGGACCTAACACATATCAATTATGTATGTAATCCTATGATAGGCATCTAATTTACTAATTGAGTGACAATAGGTAATCCCATTATGTTGGGTAATTGATGTAAGCATGAGTCAATGGTGATAGGAAAGGTTATCTCTAGTTGAGTCACAGACTCATGTACTTATTTTTATATATTTAGAAAATTCATTATTTCCTTAGGGGGAGCATGGTCAGTATACATTGTTCATAATCAACATATCATATCTATAGTGTCATGTCTAGAAAGGGGGAGAGAAGCCTTATTTCAACATTTGTCAGCTCTTTGCCCTTGATGTCAAAGGGGGAGAGTAACTTGGTGTTTGAAAAGTTTGGTGCCTAGATTGATGCATTTTAGAGGCATTTACAGTTGTGGTGACCAAACACCAAAGGGGTTTCCATTAAAGACGAAGGGGCATATTACTGGAATTATGAATAATGTGTTGTCCTTGATGGAAACCTACTTGTAGGAAGATGTGTATGTGTTGTCCTTGATGGACACCTACTTGGTAAATATGTCAACATGATGGTAGCAGGATGAGTATACAATCCAGTTTAGATGTGACAGAGATATTGGAAAAAGCAATATTAGTTTAAATTCAGAGGAATGATGAAAGAAAATTTTGAGGAAGTATACCAAGGTTTTGTTAAGTAAAGCTGCATACATACACGGGCATGATGAAGATAAATCACGTACATTTTTCACACCATGGTATTATAAATACCAAGGGTATTTACCATGGTATTGGTACATAGAAATGAGCATGATAATTGTTATTTGATCATGTCAAAGAATAACATTAGCTTTTGTATGGGTTTGACCAATGGTATTGGCTAAGGGCTAAGCTAAATAAGGAGATGAAGATCAAAGTGTTTAGTGTGCATGGAATGGTTTATTGATGATTTTTTTATATCTGAAATAAGTGTAAACTAGGGGCTATGATGATGGAGGAGATCCAATAGCTTTGAAATGACTACACATTGAATAATCTTCTTATGGTTTGATTTGATCTGTGATCATAATGTTATGATGCATGATTGTTACTGTGTATGATGAGATTTTGGTTTTACTATAGTTTTTTTGTGCAACGAAGGTAAGAATCAATAATTACTTACTGATATCCATGTATGTTGGTGTCAAGGATAAAATCTGCTCACATACACATCATTTATTCATATGTGTCACGCACATCTTCTAGGGCTTTGTAGTATGAACTGATGATCATGGTTGATTTATTCTGTCTTGTTTGTTGATGTCTATCAATGATGTCTCTCAAATGATAATTTGATTCTTATAGTTTTGGTTGGGTTCAATTATTTATGGAATGATATGTTGACTAAAGAGGATGCTACTATGTGACGATAATTATGTGGATTAGAAATCTATGATGATTTCATTATGTGTTTCAGTGATTGTTTTTGTAGTGAATTGATTCAGATTTAGGGTTTAGTCTTTTGAGATATATACATAGGTTTTCTTGTGGGAAAACATGTATATACATGGATATTCTTCAGAATAGTAAGATATATATTCATACATATTGCGGATTAGGGTTTTACGTGGCAATAGTTGATCTTAGTGATGGGTAATAATGTATGGCTTCATATATTGATGAGTCAGTGTGCATTGACATGATATGTTCTGGCTTAGATTTTTTGGTTTCAATAGGGGATTGAAATCCAATTATTGAATTTTTGATTCAGTTGGTTTAGTGATTGCATGATTTATTACAATGATTGGTTTCAATTTTGATATTTGGTATTGGGACTAAATGATGGTAGTGGGTTCAGTCAAAAAATTTAATGAAAAGTGACATATAGGTTCTAATGTTTTGATTAAGTGGATCTAGTATGAAAATTATGAAACATAGTCCACGAATGTGCTGAGGATTGGAGCCTTCAAGGAGGGAGTTAAAGCTTATTTCCATCAATATATGGTAAATCAGATCAGGGGTAGGAGCTCCCTTCCAATGGCTGCCATTAAACGAGATCAAGGTGTTGGAGCTCCCTTTTAGTGGGTGTTGGAGAATGAGAGAATTTTGTAACCTTCTATGGGTGGGTTCTTGTGAAATGGAATGAGTTTACACCAACAAAATATTGCAAGATGTTTTATTTATAATAAAATATGAAGAGAGAGATGACAACAATGGTGCTTTTTTCCCACATTGGGCTTCCACCTAAAAATCCTTGTGTTCATGTGTGTTGATGTGTTTCTTATGTTTTATGGTTTATTTCATTCTTAACACACATGGTTACTATCTAATTAATACATAATGAAGTACATATACACTGGTTCGAGTTAAACATATGATAAATTAACTGAAAATATAGTTAAGTGGATATACGGTAGTTGTCTACATAAGAGTCGCATACATACACATAGTTACCTCATTATAGTCACGTACAAAAATATCAATAAGAAATTGAAAGGTTTAAGCGATTTTTAAAATACTATTTCACCCCCCCTCAGTATATTTACCAAAAAATGGTATGAGATCAGGTGCTCCAAGAGAAGCTTAATCGCTTGAAGGAGATTCGTCAAGATGCGTAGTCAAGAAGGAGTGTTTTCTATGAGGCCACCTTTATTTAATGGAACTGAATTTGTCTTTCGGAAAGTTAGTATGAGGGAATACTTACTATCGTTGGGAGCTGATGTATGGGAAATCATTGAAAGTGGATATCATTATCCATCCTCCATTCCCACATATAATACAAGAAAGAAACAATATGAACTCAATGCAAAGGTTGTGAATTCCACCTTGGGAAGTCTCGCCGAGTCAGAGTTCATGAAAGTGATGCAACTAAAAATAATAAAGGTCATGTGAGAGAAGCTCATCCAAAGCTATGAAGGTGGCACCAAGGTAAAAAGTGATAAAATCCAATCACTTACAATATAGAATGAGACATTGAAAAATGGATGATTATGATAGCATTACACCATTTTTTCTTAAAGTAGTTGAAGTTGTTAATTCCATGAGAAATATTGGTGAAGAATAAAAGATGTTAATGTTGTTGAGAATATTTTGAGATCACTAACTTTGAAGTTTGATTCCAACTTTATCCGCTATTGAAGAAATGCAAGATCTCAAAAATCTCACACTTAATCAAGTCCATGGAGTATTGAGACCATTTCAGATGAGGAAAGGTCGTCCTTCAGACATGAGAGAATAAACCATCAAAGAAAAATATAAGGGGAAATATAAGGGCACACCCAAAGACAAAAGCAGCATATCATATGAGGAAAAATCAAACCTCGTGAGAAAGTTGCAAGTGGGAACTGAAAAATTTAAAGGTAAGATTCATTTTAAATGATTTTCTTGTGGAATAGTAGGCCGTTATGCATCAAAATGTCATTATAGAGAAAATCATAAAGGGAATGGAAATAATGTTGCTAAAAATAAGTTATCCAAAAGGAAAATATTTTAATATAATGAGGATAGTCATAACATATCCTATGATCAAGAAAATTCTCATTCTAATTCGGACAGTTCTTTTTTAGTACTTATGTCTCTTGAATACTAGTTAATCAATGAATCAAATAGTTGTGAGGTAGATGATTCAGTGAAAACTCTAAGGGAGAATTATAAACTCAGGAATCCTAAAAAATAATTGGAATCAAAATGAAATAGTATGATTGAGGAAATAAACATGTTAAAGATGGAATTAGAAGTAACCAATAGAAGAAGAAAAAACATAAGAAAACAAGTTCAAGAAAAGGAACAACATTGTGAAACATTAGAATCTGAAATTATGACCCTAAAGGAATATTATGAGAATATCAACATATGAGCAAAGGAATCTCAGTCTCTCGAGAATATTATTAATGAAAAACGCTCTCCTTTGATCAAGACTAACATTGGGTATGATCATACACAATATGATGGAAAAAAACAGTACAATGTTATACAAGGGAAAATTGAATCAAATCACACATCTCTAAGAAAATATCCTCGATCAAGGTCAAGTTCAGTCCCTAGATGCAAAGTATGGTTTAGTTGATATTGCTTCTCTTGTAAGTCATTTGGGCATAAGGAAACTAATTTCAGTTCAAATATGCAAAACCTAACAAGGAGATGGGATAAGCTCCAACACATAATTACAAATTTCAAGAAGATCTGGAGTAAGATCAAAAATGTCGAAAATATTGAGCCATTGGTTCATATTCAGTCCATTGGTTCATAAAGCTTACTTTTCATAGTTATTTCAGAAGTAATGTGAGGTACAAGACCTCATGACAGAAGAAGATGATTATTATGTCCTCAAGATCAATAACGTATACTATCTAGGGGAGCGATACATATGATATCTTGATTATGATTCCCATGGTTATTTTTATATTTATGTTTATCATAAAAATGATAGTGCATATGACGTAAAAACTCTAAAATAGGAACATATATTACAGGCTCAAGGGGACATGTCGTTATGAAAATTGAGTATTTTACTTTCTTGCTAGAGATGGGCTTGGGTGCTGGGTAGGTAAGTGGTCCACCAGACAAAGAAAAATAAAAGGAAGATGATGTGTTGAGGGATTTGAAAAGGATTTAGAACTTAATATGCTGATGCTACTGGCCAGAAAGAGTATCTAGATGCGCAAGGTATGAGAGAGACAATTTGATAATGCATAATAATTTTATTGGGCTAAAGGGAAGGAAGGAAAGAATGATTTATTGATGGTCTACCTAGTTGGAGTGAGCACCGAACTGGAGACGTGTATGCTATGAAGGACAGTCACATATATACATGAGTTATAATATAGACTATTGTGTATGTTTTCCTATGATGAAGAAACAATTGGAAAAACATAGTAAAAGGATATGATAGGCTTCAGGCATTTATTATTTGGCATTCTTATACTAATGTTGATTCTTATATTCTATGGATACTATTTAGAAGTGGTAGCGACTAATGATGGTTTATGAGTTGTTGCAATATAACATTGATGATGTGATGGATTTACTAATTGATGAAGATACTTTGATGACCTGCCTCATGAATGAGTTGATGTGATGAGATCTCATAGTGAACGGTTGGCACAGGTTCAGGGGGGAGAATTTTCTATCCTTATAATAATTCATTGTTGGGATTATATTCCTTTTTGCATAATGCAGTTGGTCATGTTGCTAAATTCACACATGTTGTTGATGTTTTGAATGATCACTATATGTTGTTGTTTTCATTTTTCATAAGTTTCTTATGGTGAAATATGAATGATTCTTATATGTTTCTTTAAGAGATGCTTATAAAATGTCAATAATGTTGTTGATCAAATTTGTGATGATCATTAGGGAAATTTTGAGGTATAAAATGGGCTTCATAATGAAATTATAAAATAACAGTTGAAATAATAAAATAGATTTGATTACATCATCAAATTTTAGAGGGAAAAAATAAAAAAAACTACCTTTTCAACTTGTATTTTGAACTTATCTCCCAAAGGGTTTACCCAAATTTCTAGCGGGAATACTCGTTGGATGCAAAATTTAATTCCTCATCCAAGGAGTACCCATGTTGCATACTTTTGATGGACTTTCCTACATGGATTATGAGAATTACATAAAAAATATGATTGCAATCACATTTTTTTATGTATTTCTTATTTTTCATGTAGCATTGTCCATCAAAAGTATCCAACATGGGTACTCCTTGGATGAGGAATTAAATTT